>PVLA01001523.1:51719-347525 GCA_004027455.1 Hydrochoerus hydrochaeris | reverse complement strand
GACCCCTCTGCCTCACCTTGGCTTGTAGGACTTTTCTCTGGAATCCGTGTGGCTCTTTGGAGTTTATTTATATAAGTTCTTTCAGAGCAGACTTTGGCCAGTTATGACTGGGACCTATCAATTTTGAAAATGGAAAAAAAAAACACCTAATGACTTCAGCATGTTCCTTTTGATCTCTACAGTTTTTAGAACAATGGCGCAGAGTTTTGTTGTGGAAAATGAACTCTATTGGCACAATATACTTTTCTGAGATGTTAATATTTCAAATTAGTATGTGCTAAGGCATCTTTCAATAGAGCGCCATCCATCACGGAGGTATGGTTTTGTTTGCGTTTTTCACATCTTGTTAACAGTAATGACATTTTTGAAAAAAGAAAATGATGAGACTGGGATACCTCTGAATAATTTCAAAAGAAAGAAACACTTCACAGTTAGCCAGGGTAGTCCTTAGTCTAGAGCTTCCCTTTTGACTTGGAGACTGTTTTCCCTGTGTGTGTGTGTGTGTGTACGCTCGCGTGCGCGTGTGTGCACGCATTCATGCTTGTGTAACTATTAAGAGATATTTGAGATGTCAGCTGAGGGTGACTCATGCCTTGTGTAATAGGTGATCATTGGATCTTTTTTCCCCTCCAGGAAGGTCTTTGTGCGTGGCATTTGGTAATGCCTTTAGGAACCTTTGTCTATAAAATAGCTGAAAACCTCAGTCAGCATATAATAGAGATTGTGATAATTTCAATTTTTATAATCTCACTTAACTTCACATCTTTTCTCTGGCCACTGACCAGACTGTCACCAAATATGAGACTACAGATTTACTTTCTTCATTTTAAATAAATGACTTTTCAGGTCTCTTTTTATTTGCTGTTTTTTAACATTATATTCCCTGTCTTCTCTTTTTTAAAATGGCAATTATTATTTATTATCTCACATAGCTTCTGTGGATACCTTTCTTCTTGATTTGGTAAAATCTCATACTTCCTTCAGAATGAAGTGTTACTTTTGTAATATTACAACCTACTCTACTACTGCTACTAACAACAACAACTACTACAATTATTAACTGAGCAATTAGCTCAGCCAGGAAACATCACTCCTCATAAAAACGACCTGCGAAGGTAGGTACCCTTATTTCTGTATTTCATAAGCAAAGAAACGTACTCAACCAGAGGATTAAGAGACTCACTTAGCTCCCACAGATAGACTAAGAATGAGGGTTGCAACCCTTTAAAGGAGCTCAGATTCCAACGCTCTGTGTGTGTGTGTTTCCTGGATTTTTGCTGTTGTTGTTTTGGTACAGGAAATCGAACTCAGGACCTTGTGCTTGTCAGATAGGCACTTGTGCCACTGAGCTATATCCTTGGCCCAGATTTTAATGCTTTTAATCACAATGTGAGATGCATGTATTCTATAACTCTACTGGACCGAAAACTTATTGACCAAATATGACTGCAGTTACTGTCTCATCATTTTTGAATTATCACACTAGGTAATAAGCTTTTAAAAAACGGAAACCAATCATATTTTAGCCTCATTACTAGACATAATAGTTTTAATTAAATATTTGATTAATCAATTGGATTAGACATATATTCCTCAGAGCTCTTTTAAGTCTTCAGTAGCATTTTGATAATCAGTACTTATAAATGAAAAACAGATTTATATATTGAGTTTTTTAAATTGTCTAAAACAGCCATGAAATCCCAGGTTTTTGAATGAAGTTGGTAGTTAGCAAAATCATTAGTGTGATTAATACTTCTTAATAATAACTATTGCTATGACTTCCAGAGGTCACAGCTTTAGGAAAAGGCTTTTATTCCTGAGATGTGCACTCATTTTGTTTCACTGAGAGTTAAACTTGTAACATTAATTGCTATAAGTAAAGATACTGAATTTATTTTTGGTCTTCAATATATCTGGTACTTGCTGCTAATAAATATTTTAGTATTCTAAGTGATTCAATATTGTAAAATTCTTGCTTTTTGTATAGCTTATAAAAGTCTTCATTTGTGATAATTGAAATTTTACATTTGGTCAAAAGGAACCAAAGGTTCCAAATTAAAAAAAAAAACTTCATATGTTGTGACACAAAATATTTGGATGATTTCACTTGCGTCTCTGTCAGGTACCACTTTATGTTGTATAGATTTCCGTCTTTATTGATTCACAGTTGGTTTCCAGGCTGGAAACCATTTCAATTTTCTAGCACTTAGGTGCATAAAATCTACCTTGCAATGATTTTTCTATGACAAATATTAGGTTAAAAAATTAAGCTTAAAAAAGGGATAAATGCCTAGAGATATAAGGGAATAAACACAAAGGGAACTGCTTATTTCTGATGGGATTCAGAGATTTTAAATCAAATGATTAATGATGTGATTTTATTAATGAACACAGAGTATTTAGAAATTTCACAGACCTTTAAAATGTAGCACAATTATTTGCTAACAGGTACTATTGGATAAGCCTCAGTTGCTCAACAAGTAAAGGGGGGAAAGGCAGGTGTAACTCTCCGGGTTGGTCTACTCTCTAGAGCAGCTTTAGAGTGAGGTGTCATTTTTGCCTATGATCACATTTACTTTCATTTCTCTGCTTCATGCACATCGGGAGGATCTCACATCAGCGTGCTTGGCATAACTTTTGCCTCTTTAGTTCAAAATGATGGTTTTAAGGTTTTGAAAATGATTTTTAAAAGCACTATGCCTTGTATCATTAAGTCCCCATTACCCTACATGAGCCTTTTCTTCTTAAACAAAAATAGTCAGTTAAAATTAATTTTTAGTGACACCCTTGGAAAGATTTCTAACAATTTGCTGTGAGATTGAGAATGAGGGAATTTTCCTATGGAGACTGTATTGTACATTTAATTGTAACAATTGTTAATTGTTATTGTACATTTAATTGTTACCAGCTGTGTGCCAAGGGGACTTGTGACCAGTCTGAAAGGGGACTGCGGTACTGTGCTCTCTAGCTTGTAGCCCCTAGCAAAACCCACTGAGTACGAGAAACAAAATCACTGATTCCTTTCAAATTAGCTGTCTTCTTAAAGTTGCATTTTCATTGAACAGTACAATCGCTCTTTCTTCCACCGACTTGTGATTCTTTACTCTTGCGCAAGCTTTGTATTTCCTTGATTGACAATTTTGTTGTTTTTTTCCTCTATTTACTAAATACCCATTCTTTTCACTTTTAATAGCATATTTGAAAACAAAACACACCCAACGCCCTTTGGGGAATGCATGAAAAAGTAGGAAGTCCAATCTACTGGATTGCTGTAAAATCCACCTAGTTCTTTCCTGCAGAATCCCTGGCATCAGCCCGTGGGAGAGATGAGAGTAACTCCCTTAGGTGCTTGAAGTGGACCCCCTGGTCTTCCCTTTGTGGTCCAGCAAGTTAGACAAGCAATTCCCACAAATTCAACAGTCTGTGAGATAAGCACTGTGAGAAGGTCATCAATAAGGTGTTTTTTTTTTTTCCTCAGAAGGAAGAGATTATTCTTTTGGATGATGTCACAGGTAAAATGGTTTCTGAACCAGCATTTGGATGATGTAAAAGAAGGAAAGGACACTTGCGAAGAGGAAGCAGATGATAATGAGGAATGGGTCACTCAAGGCATGTTGACAGATGAGTGCAAATCAGTGTCCATGTCCGCAAAAACAGTGGTCAAATGGGGAAAGGGAGAGGAAACCAGAAATGCAGCTGAAGGGGTGAACGCCTGCATGGGTGAATTTATTTGCCAGTGGGTGAGCAGCTACCGGAGGGCATAATGTGATTATAGCAGTAATAGTCATATGAATTCAACGCCAGTACACAGTGCTGAGGGAGAAAGGAACAGAACATTTAATTAGGGGATAATTGCAATAGTTTACTTGAGAGATCCTGAGGAATAAACTGGAATGGAAGTGAACATTCTTGTGTCCGAGATCACAGAATGTAAAGGGATGCTCACACGCACCGATGCATTCTCACGCGCTCCTTAAACAGTTGCATGTTTACCAGACGCCACGACTTGTGGCTACCCAGGCCTGAGAGATGAACAAGATGATGTTTTTCTCTTCAAGGAGCTCATGGCCTACAAAGGGAGACAAAAAAATAACACACCAGTAACGTATCCTGAAAGGGCCTTTCCCCTCGCTCCTGTTAGTGACATAAATTTCCTCTGATAAGCCTCGTTTTTTCCCCTGGGGTTGTGCGCAGTTATAAACTGGCCAGAATCAGGGTAAAGTCTGTGATGTGTCATCTATGCAAAAGCGTTGGCTTTCCATTGACGGGAACAGGGATTTCTCAGATCCTGTTTACTGCCTCGGGCTCATCTGCTGTTGTTAGCGGTGGATAAAAAAATCCCAGACAGCGGTGGATAAAAGAAAGCGAGAAGGGAAAGATGTGGAAGCCCGCAGACATCTAATCGGCTCACTCCCCAACACCCTGGGCCTCCTCCGGCTTTGATGAAGCCTTAAGGTCTTGCTTTCAAGGATTGACTGTCTTTCAAATGGGTGATAGATCCTCTTGCCAGGATAAAAAAAGAGCAGAATGAACCCCTTAGCCTACAACTGCCATCATTTCACTTTATTTGGACAGCAATCGACTGATGAAGAGGGCTTGAACTTCTGAAAAGCGGGGGAAAGGGCTGCTTTATTACTAACCAGTCTTTGGGCTCCGTCAGCAACACTAGAGTATTTGCCAAATAAAATGATGCAGCAGGTGGAAAGTAGTTTATAAGTACAATTTCCACCCCTTTCCTGTGGATAGCAAGCAAATGACTTAGCAGCTCGCCTGAGTACAAACGACACGCTCTGGGTTAATCCTCCCAGCTAGCTCTGGGGCAGACAGTGGAGCTCAGTTTGCATGACAAGGTGAATGACAGGCTGACGTGTGTGAGAGGGCCTGGGTGCCCGCCAGGCACACAGTAGGTGCTCAGTGAGCCCGTTTTTCTTCTTTTAGGTTCTTTTAGGTTCTCTGACTGCCTCCCCAATTGTTGCACAGGTATAAAAGAAGGAAGGAGACAGTTAGACAAAAGAAGATGGCATGAAAAATAAAACAAAACCAGGGGCCAGGGGTTTAGCTCAGTGGCATAAGTGCCTGGTTGTGAGTTCGATCCACAGTGCCAAAAATAAATAAATAAATAAAATAAAAGGTGTAGAGACTAACACACACACAAACAAACAAAAACAACAACAAAAACCCCAAAACTAGTTGTATGGGGTCATAACTATGATTCTAACTGTAAAGTCATGCAGTACATATGTATATGTAGTTTTATCATACATTACATATGTCTGTGTAGACCTGTCATCTTAATAAAGAAGAATACTGGATCAGGTTTCTCCAAAGTCAAGTGTGTTCTGTACATAATAGTCACGAGGCAAAATCAAGTCTATGTATTCGAGAAATTCACCTCGTTTTCCTTCTTTTTAATATTTGACCAATTATTGTATAAAATCAGTATGTGAAGTTTAAACATTTTTGCATTAACTCAAGTGATGCATCTTATTGCTTTTTTCATTTTAGAACAACAGACCAGCGTTTCAAATTTCAGTGCCTTTCCTGATTGATCATGTTACACCTGTAGCTTAAATTCCTTAGACACAGTTTCTTTCAGAATGATTTGTAAAGTAAAAAAAAATGTAGGTTAGTAAAATAAAGGCTATAAAAATCATAAGACTTAGAAATGACCATCAGATTTTGTTTGCCCTCAACCCACATATCCAAAATAATTACACAATTGAGTGTCCAGGTTACATAGCTCTTCAATAGTATGGAGGATTTTCTGATTTTTAAATTACAATTGAACATGTTGGCACTGTTGCTGTTTAGAAACAGAACAACAACAAAAGGACATTTAATTATATTGCCTGAGAAAACAGATTCTTCCATGGCTTGGCATGGAACTTCCATGTCAAGAATGACTAATAATTTCTACAGATTTAACACCAAACATGAACTCTCAATTAGGCTTTGACATTTACATTCCCCTTGAGTTTTAGTGAAAAGAATTGTCAAAGGGAACTCATTAGAAATTGAGATTCCAAAGAGAGAGGGAAGAGGGAGAAGAGAAGAAAAAACATGAATATCTCAGTATTCTGTGTTCAGAGGTTCTGATTTCATAGGTTTGAAGAGAGCTTCCTGGAGTCTTGCTTTTAATAATACCCTCTCTGGTGTGTCTGGAGATACCCACGCTGTCCTTGGAGAAGTGTTTTACCTGGGCTTTTGAACCTGCTCTTCAGGCAAATGTCACTGAAACGCTCACTGTTCCCATGTACCCTCATGACATTCACTTATCTCAGTGCAAATACAAACCTCACTGAATAAAGTGATTCGTTTTTGTGATTTTTATATGATGGAGCTCTTTGTGAATTTAGGAACAGACTTAATTACAATTTCTTGGTTTAAAATTTGCATTTGGATGGAGGAACTTCTCCTGGATGATTAAAGATTTAGCTGAGATGGCAAATAATCACCCACCATTCGGACCTGTCTGGTGTTTTAGAAATGGAAGCATAAATAGTACCTTTAGGTAGGGAGAGTTTCTGGAATGACCTAGAATTAATGCTAAGCCACTTGAGGTTATTCAAAAAATTTTAAATTGATTAATATCAGTAGTGTGCCTTTCTACTTCTGGCCTTTCAAAAATCAAGATTAGCCTCATTCGAAGAAAATTAAATTGGAAATTAATATATGGAGGGAAATTTTAGAAGGGATTTCTTTTATTCCTGACGTATGTATCAGTTCATAGTTGAAATGAGCCACTTCCTGCCACTGGAGAGAATTCTAACATTGAGCATCAAACTTTCTAGAAAAACGATTTACCTAATTAGCAGACTATGCTGCACTGGGCCTGTCCAATAGGTCTCTGAGCACTGATGAACCTATCGTACTTCTGTGCTGCCGTGATCTTAGTTACTAGCCGCATGTACCTGTTGAATACTTGAAATGTGACTAGTGCCACAGAGTCATGGAATTTTACATTTTATTAAATTTTAGTTGTGTAAGTTTACACAGGGCCGTGGGACTACTTGTTCTTATATTATATAGCACAGGTCTAGATAACACACTGGAGTTCATCCATAGCTACAGAACTTCCCTATACTAAGCCATATAAAATTCAAAATCCTTTAAAAACATTAAGCTTCTTTACCATAAAGGTGACTTGAGTGATGGTTATTTGTTTCAGACAGAGAGTCCGAACCCTCAATAAGAGGGTTTAAAGGCTTCCTTCAACTCCGAGATTTTATGGTTCACAGAAATGCTGTGTCTAGGTACTCAAAATGAGCAATATAGAGAGATCAAGAAAACACTTTCCTTGGATAGTTGCTTTTTTTCTCTACAGCTTTTTCCTTGGTGGGATTTTTCCACTTTCATGATTTCCATTATTACATCTCTACGTATATGCACACATCTCGGCTCTAAATCTCTGCACGTGACCTCTTATGCATGTCTTTGTCTTATAATTACAGTGATTTAAGATGATCTCTTTGATAGTCTGTTCTTATAGCAAGCACAATGGTTATGTGCTGAATTGTTTCTCTTCTCTCTGCAATTTGTATGATGTCCTGATCTTCAGTACCTTGGGAAGTGACTCTTTGGAGATGGGGCTTTAAGTAGTTAAGATGACATCGTTAGAGTTGGTCCTTACCCATTACGGCTGGGCTCCTTGTAGAGAAGAAGGGGAGATTAGGGTGCAGATTTGCCAAAGGAAGAGTGTGGGGTCTCAGGGAGCAGATGGCTGTGTTAAAGGGAGAGAAAGAGGAAGAGAGAGACCTCAGAGGAAGGAAGGGAAAAGGAAAAAAATATATAAGCACAAGACAGTTAAGATAGTTTTGCCGCTGGTTTCTCTTGGTTCATGGAGGGGAACGTTTCGTGCTAGTAATTTTCTACACAATGTTTCCTGCCTATATCGTGTACTCTGAACGACTACTATGAATATAACAATACGCAATGTGTTGATTATTGTTACTCTCCTACTGGCTTGTTTTGAAACTGTTTTATTGTTATTTCTCACTTTTTTCTGTTTGTAATAAAAAAAGGAAAAATAAAACAAAATAAAAATAAACCAACCCTGTTTATGTGAGAGTTTCAGCATCTGAGGAGCAGGACCAGACCTAGCTTTTTGCTGTTTGAGTCACCCTGTCTGTAGCCCTAGCAAAGTATTGTGTCTAAAACACTAAACTTAATATATTTTAGTGGATTTTCCCATTACTGAGATTGTTTACTTTCTTTTCTTCAAGGTCACAGGCATGTCGTCCACCTTGCTTTACGCAAAATAGTTCAAATATGCAATAGAGAGTTACACAACTTTTAAAGCTGTGGACTTTGGAATTTCTAGTATTTATTCCTTTTGTTTCTGGGAAATCTTGTTTTTTCTTATCTTGCTGCTGAGTTTCCATCTTTTTGGACTCTGTCTTTCCACTTTTCTGTTTATACTAATGCTAAACAACTTGTAAAATGTGGTCCAAGTGGTCTTTGGGTTCAGGGTGAGCAATCTCTCTACCAAGCTCTCCACACAGAACAATGTACAGCTCATTGGTTTGAGTTTAAGGGTTCCTTGTCTTATCAACATTCTTTGACATTCTTTGTTTCCCAGTACTCTGGGGCACCTTGTGTTTGACAGGCACTCTAGAAACATTTTTGGAAATAGAGCATGCAGTAGTTCAACTCTTTAGATTTGAAATTCCTTGATGGTTATTTTTTCTCATGCTTCTCCAGATATTCAATTGTTCATTGAGCATTTACTGTATGCAAGACACTCTAATTATTGACTTTGCACTTCGCTTGGGATGCACAAAAGCCCTAGTCAAATCATATTTTCCTTTTGCCGGATTGCCTGGCTGGGTAGTCATTCAAGCATAACAAGCATCTGCTTGATTGTACCGTGTTAGTTAATACTGATTTGAACTGAATACTCTTGTGTGAATAAAACTTGGAGAGTTTGCTTTGCATTGAAATAATTTGGCCTCTTAAATACAGCTTTCTTTTGATTATTCCTTTTTGAAACAAGATATATTATAATTGATTAGATTCAAAGAAATCCTAAGTCAGTTGGAAAAATCAGAAATTAATATCACTTTCAGAGAAGCTGTGTTCATCTATGAAAACCGGGTTTTACTTTAACTACCAGGGATTGTCTTGGCCTTCTTATCATATATAAGTTCTCTGAGCTAAATGTTCTAAAAATGTAAGAGGAGAAATACTAAAGTACACGTGCAGTAGTGGTATCCTTTTATTTAATAATGCTTCCCCCCCCTCCGATTTGACTTCTGCACTTTTCTGAGAAGGAAAGATCAAAGTGGGGGGGAAGAAGGCAAGTGTGAGTGGTAATGATCCCTGGGTCTGCAGCTTTGCAGATTGAAAAGCATATGAGAATTTCCCCAGGAAATAAGATGAAAGAGAAAATTGGAAGCAATAAAAAAAAGAGCTAATCTTCATTTCCCTATTCAGTTCACATGTCAGATAATAAAAAACGCATGGCATGAGGACACGGAAACCATCTGCTTGAAATTCTGTTGATTCAGTCTGTAGTTTCACAAAGCCAGCAGGTAAATTCTGTGCCTGACCACACCCTCAGACAAAGAAGCAGGCTGAGCTGGGTTTATCATCCCTTTCAGCCTTCAGCACTACACTATCAGGAAGGTGTAAGGGTCACAAAGGACTTCTAGATCAGTTCTCTCTTTTAACAGATGACAGCGGTGTGGCCCAGGGTGGTTAAGATCTGAGGCAAAAGCACATTTGTTAATTCATTTGGATCTCATTGTCACCATTTACAATGCTGATGATTAACACTCATTGGAACTGGGCTACTGCATTGCAGATTTAGTAGGATAGTGTGGCCACTGAGAGCAAAGTTGAGTCTGGCAGCCTGAGTTAAAATTCCAGCCAAACTCTTCTAGCTGTGTGGATTTGGTGAAAGTTATTACTCACTTGTCTTAGCACTCTTGACTTAAACAGGAAAACCAAACTGTTACAGTGCTATTATCACACAACATGAAACATGATTAGAACAGCATAAAAGGCACTGTGAGGTGTATCCGATGACATCGTCTTCTGTCCACCATGGGCTGGACCTGCTGTCCACTTCCAACCTATAGAATATGGAAGATGTGATAATATGTTGTTCCGTGGTTAATTTAAGAAGGTGTAACTTTTATTATGCTATCACTCCACTCCCTTGATGGTTTTAGTGAAACCATTAGGCATGGTGCACGAGGCACTGAGGTCCTCATCCTGACCACCCCAGAGGAAACGGAGTCCCACAACCACCGGAAGTAGATACATCCCTAGTTGAATTCTGACTGTAGCCTTGGGAGAGACCCTGCAGCAGAGGACCCACCTCAGCCATCCAACGTTCCTAACCCACGGGAACTGTGAGATAATAAATGGGTATCATTTTCAGCCACCAGCTTTGGGATAATTTATTATGCAGCCATAGAAAACCAATGCCAAAAAAGTGGTGATCTGGAAGTTAGAACAGGTGATAGTTTAGAAAGTCTTGTGGTGACAGGGGTGCACATGTTGTTGAGGAAACTGAGAGCCCTGAGAAAACCATTATGACCAGGGAAGGTAGATAAATGTGGACTCTGGTGTGAATCTCTACCTGTTTGATAAAAAGCAAGGATATTAGAAAGGGTAGGAGAATGGTAGTTATGGGTCTGAGGGTGACATCATGTCTTATCTTGTAGGTCATGAAAAAGATTTGGAAATTCTTAATCTGTGATGGGAAATAGAATAATCTGGTTCATATTTTGGCTTCTGTTAGGAGAAATAATTGCAAATGTGTTGTTGGGGTGGAGGATATTAGCAGGAATTGTGTATGATCAAGCAAAAGATAACAGTGACTTGGATGCATACGCCAGCCTCCATGAGAAATTGCTGGGGCTGTGTTTTATATGTAGCCACAACAGTTGTACAAAGATCTAATTAAACTGTCACAAAAAGCGAGGAGTTGGGAATAATTTTTAAAGGTTTCAGTGTGAGAAACCTGGTAAAATTTTTCCTTTCTCTGAGATGGGGAAGTCAGGGAGTCTCCTTTATGGGGGAGAGTACGAATTCAGGAGGTATCTGTAGGCATCCAGGCAGGAAAACTGAGATGGCAAATTGACATGAGTCTAGGTCAGAGAGGTGTAGGAGTTGCAGACATAGATTAGACTGTCATCCAAATGCAGGAGATACATCTGGGGTTGGGGTATATATAGTTCTTCAGAAGAGACCTGAAGTGTGAGCCCAGGGTTCCTCTAACACTTAGGAGTGAGCCAGGGGAAGGGTCAGGAGAGGGTACTGGAGATGATCACAGGAAATTAAGAAGTGTAGCTCTTCAGAAGCCAAGTTACGATTGCTGTGCCACAGTTTTTGGGTTCCATATGAATTGGTCTCAAACTTAAAGAGTGTGTGACAGTCACTAGGAGGGCTTGCTAAAACACAGACTGCTGACTCAGTAGGCTTTGAGTTTGGCCCTAGAAGTCAGAAGTCGAACACATTCTCGGGTTGTTTATGTTGCCTTTCTAAGGTCTCCAATGTGGGAACCACCGTTATCAAAGTTTATGTGTCCATAGAATATTTGTAATTATCATTCTGTTATTTTTATCGGCCCAAAATTTGCTGATTTCAGTTATAGGCATTTTGGTAGGCTCTGGTGATGGATACAGAAGTATTCGGTACCCGGTCGAGTATTTGCACTGGGACTCGTTACTACACAGTGTGCTAAGAACAGCAGGCATGGACTAGCAAAGACTAGCATGGTAGAGATGGACAACGAATCAGAGGAAGTTTGGGGTTGGAAATTTTGAACAGTAACAATGATGATTTAACTTAGGGTGTTTTAGGTGACCAGAAAGGGGAAATGCTTTCTAAAAGTTCGTATGTAGAGGACTGGAGGAATGGACAGGCGTAGTGTGTTCATGAGATTCAAGGCCTTGCAGGAAAACCAACTTAATGGCAGGGTTTGAAAAGGCAGTGAACCAGGATGAGGTTGACTCAGACAGACGTGCATCTGAGGTGTTTGCTCTGTTGTTTAGGCTCTTCTCAACATCTTGTAAGTTTGGATTTTCCATGTATAAACAATGATTATTTACTTGAAAATGAACAGGGATTAAACCAATGGTTTTCTTTTAAAAAGGTGTAAAAAGCCACATGAAATATATATTTTTGGTTCTATTCATATGAAATATCCAAAATAGATGAAATCCATAAACAGAAAGAAGTTTGTGGCTGTCAAGGCCCAGAGGGAAGGGCACTAGGAGTGATTTTCTAATGGAAAGGGGTCTTTCTGGGAAGATGAAGGTATTTGGGGAGAAGAGAGAGGTGATAGTTGCATACTGATGTGAATCTACCGAGTGTCATCCAACCATAATTTAAAAATGCCTCATTGTGTCTCATGTGAATTTCATCTCAGGTTATATATATATAGGTGATAAACAAAATTTTAAATGAAATATTTAAAACTTTCATATGTCATCAAGAATAGAGATTGGGGCTATACATATATGTTTAGAGAGAAATTTCAGGCAGTTTGATTTTACAATGTAAAGCTTGGCTAATCATTAAACTGTCTGAATAGTATTACATGAATTTCTGATGAACAAAATGCAGCAACTAACACATTAAATTCTAGAAACTTCAATAGTTCAAATGAAGATAGACTTTTTTTTTCCTTGATGACAATTTACTGACTGGCAGAACTGTATTATTATCTTGCATATTAATGGCTTAAAATGGCACCGAGCTGTGGAATGTTCTGCTATTCATGTGACTCATAGCTGAAAAATTGTCCAATATTGCAAACGTATAAAATGATTAATGTTAATTATCTCAGCATATAAACTACTTACAGGGAGAAAGCATTCAGTTTTTGCTTAAATATTTTTATAAAAACAAAATTAAGGAAAATTCTAACTTCCAGAAGAACATAGCCACATTTACTCAGCAAGGAACATGGCTATTTTTATATTGTGTATGTTCTTTACAGTTTTTTAAAAGTGGAATTTGTAAAAAGAGTCTTACTCTGCCTTATCTGAGGCAGAGAACTGAATTTATCATATTCATGGCACAGTACCTCAGTGGTCTACGCTGAGGTATTTTTCATTTTGTTTTTTGTTTTTCCTTTTTCAACGATACATCAGTCTAACATGCCAGTCACCACCCTAGCTTTTAATCTATGTTCATGGAAATCTATGGATATACCTATTCTGGAAAAATAGAATGTTACTTAGTTAATCTTTGCTTTCAATTTATATAAACAGTATCATACACATCTGATTCATTCCACTCTATATTTTAAAAATACATTCTTCATAGCACTATCTTTTCTGGTCTTCAACTCCCTTTTTGAGTTACTTTGAATATTATATTTTTCATATTCAGTATCTCCAGGTATGATTTCCTTTATCAGTCATTTCTTATGTTTGAATACTATCTCTTATTTCTTTGAGGATTTTTATATTTTTAAAAATGTTACCTTCAATTCTCATTCAATCCAGTGCATTAACTCATCTTCCTCTACCTTGAGGGTTGAGATTTCCGCCTTCTTTCTGTTGGGTTTGTAGTCCTCCTGTTGAATTCGGGTGGCATTTGGGGAGCTTGATGTGACCACCTGGGCTACACTGGTCACATCACTGGTCTCTTGCCATCCTTTCCTCCCTGCCTTTGATGTCATTAGTCACACCTCTCAGTTAATGGCTCCCTATCTTACTCAGGGGCTGGTTCTTTTTAAAGAGCCTGGATTAGACCCGTGGTTGTGAAACACAGTTATGCATCAAAATCACCAGGAATGCTTTTTTGAGCACAGAGAGCTGGACTCAACCCCCAGTTTATGGTGCAGTGAGCCCAGGAAGCAGAACATTAGCATTCCTGACAAGTTGCCAGATGCCACTGATCTATTAGGTGTTCTCCACCTCCCTGCTCCTGTTGCCTTTTGCTCCTTGGTGCTGGTCCCAGGATGTTTCCCTGCTTAGCTCCCCTGGAGCCTCTTGCTGGTTTTAGTTGCTTCTCCCACTCTTACACCGCCTATAGTTGGTAGTTGGGTGGATCAGGTGACCCAGGACCAGGTGAGCTGAGATACAACTTCCTCCCAGTTTATCCCCACAAACAGGATTGTGGCCCCTCTCCTCCTGCAAGCAGAACTTTCCCCTCCCCTCGTTACCCCCACCTGACATGGACCTAACCAACTTCTGTTTCCTCTGAGCTTTTTACCGTTTAAGCATGGAAAGCTAACCAACTAACCTCTCAGCTGGGCAGAACGTTTGTCAAGCACAGGAGCAGCGCCATGCATCTCCTGTAGCTTGTCATACCAGGTGCCCTGAAATGTTTACTTTTATTTTTAATGGAGGAGACCTAAAGCTTTCTGATTTATTGTCCACCTCTCACTTGTCATTGTACCTTATGGTTTATAATCACGATGCATAATGAACTGATTGCAGAATATAATACCTTTCTTGGATAAACTCTAATTCACTTAATAATCCCCTTCCATTGGATATTTGTGATTCTTTCCACTGTCCCAACAATACCGATGGCACTAAACAGATTCACTTTTCACATAGGTACAGTATCCTAGATATTTTCCCTTTTGGCTTTGTTTTGTTTTGCCAGTGTTCTGTGAGAGTTAAGGCAGCCTTCAGAAGTGCTTTAAATTCTAGGAGAATCCGGTTCTGCGTGTCTGATTCATTTTCGGTGTGGGTGGTATAACCTTGTCACTGACAGCAAAGTTCAAATTGCACTTTCATACAGTAAGGAGAAGAGCATGCTGTCCTTGCAGCTCTCCCCGAGTGAAGCATTTGCCTCTAGACAGTGATGACTTACGATCTTCCATCAGCATCTCAGGCCTTGCTAGTCTTGGTTTTTCTTTGGGTTGAAACTGCAATTTCCTTTGTTCGCCCAGGCTATTTGAACAATAACGGATTTTATTTAAAAGGTTCAGGTCGTGCTCCAGATCCATCTTGTCCAGATTTTGTCATGAACATGATGCCACCCATTGCAATAGAAGAAATGGAATGAAGGAGAAACCTTTTCTTTTCTAACTTATTTGGCCAAAATGAACGTTCAGATAATTTTAGTTTTTGTATAAACCCATAGCAATTTGGTAGGCAGCATCTGAAAATAGGTTAATGAGTCATCACAGGAGGAAACTTGAGAATATTTAGCTTTAAAAAAGGATGGGAGCTGCTGAAGTAAGTGTGTCAGCTCCTCCTGCTGGCACACGTGTCAAGGTGGGGGAAGGGAAGAGGGATGTGGATCCCAGTTTGCCTTGCTGATTCCAGTTTGCCTTTGTGACTTTCGTGGTTTCGGCTCACATTTTCTCTCCTTTCCTCCACTCCGGTTATCGTTTCAAACTGCTTAGCCTTTGAGCTGCACAGTTCTTGGGACCAATATCAGCGACAGAAGCAAAAACTTACATAGATTTCTTTTTCCAGATCTCACAATGGCATAAGGATTGCTTCTTGTGCATTATAAAAAAAAAGAAAATTAAAAGAATTTGGCACTCTTTTAAGCCAATCTGCTATCCAGAAGCAGAAGTCTCCTATCCTGTCTTTCAGTTTTCATTGGACTCTTTCCAGGGCTAGAAGATCCTCACCTCTCCAGAGAGCTCATTTGTTCCTGGAGAGCTGCAATGAAAAGTTCTCTTGATTTCTTTCTTGATTTGATACCTGCCTTACTGGCTTCCCTTTAGAACTATACAGAAAAGGCCGTGTGGAGACACCTATCTTGTCTCTTTTTAAGTCTTCTTTTTTTCTCTCATGCTTATTAAGATAAACATGTTTAGGCCACATAAGCTTTTGGTTTTGTTTTTTTCTTGTTCTCTCTCCTCTCTCTTGGATGATGTCTACTCCTAGTCATTTCAAATACTTAGTGTTTTTTTTTTTTACACTTTGTCCATATTCTTGACATAAGGGTCCTGGAGCAGAACTTAACAGCCTGCAGACATGGGGAAACCAGCGCATATACCAACACATGATCTTAACTTGAGACACGTGGCTTGCCACATGTCCTAGAGCTCTTCATGGTGCGCTGCCACGCAGCAATTCTCAGTGATACACCTGGAGGTACATTTTACTTTCGTCTGATCCTACTTAGATCAAAGCTGCTGAAAGATAGCATCTTATTAGTCATTAACTTTAAGTTGTTCATTTTATGAAAGGTTTGTAAAAAAAAAAAAAGAACTGTAGGATTTCAGTGGGCATAGCTTGTAATGAATGACTGATAAAAAGATTAGTATTTGTACCAGAGAGTTAATCTTCAGTTGTAGCTTGACTTTCATGCTGAAAATGGCAGAAAAGTAAAGTAAAAAAAGTTCAGCATCAGTCTTAGACTAAAAGAAAAGCTGCCTCACGTGTCCTTCATTCCCTCTTAACTACACAAGTGACTTACTGCTCCTAATTCATGCCAAATACCTGGGAATCATTTGTATTTTGAATAATTATTTGAGAGGTGATTCTACTTTACATAAGCTTTCATTTTATTTCTTTCCGTTTTCTAGTTCTTCCTCTATGAAGATAATTCTTTTAAAAAATTTAAACTGTTTTTTTTTTAGTACAAGGGATTGAATCCAAGATCTTGTGCATGCCAAGCACACATTCTCCAGTGAGCGACACCCCCAGCCACTTTTGAACTCTTGGGTTACTGTTAGCGAATTTCTCCACTAAATACAAAAGAAACTCCATTAAAATTTACTGTCACTTTAAATTCGGGTATGCCACAAGAGTTAATGTACCAATTCCCAAGTATGTAAGAATAAAAAGCTGTAATGTACTTTGTAGTTAGTATTTTTATCTGAATAATTATATTTTTAGATTATAAATAGCTAAATTTACATACAAAATATATGAGATCACTTCCCAGAGGGAAATATAGTCCTGGCTTTTGTGATAATTACCCCTATAGGTGTTTTCCTGGTTTTGCTTTATATGTACCCAGAAACAATACATTGCTCAGTTTATTTTGGGCCTCAGAATAAATACCATCGAAGTTGGTATTTTTCTATGGCTTGCTACTTTTGCTCAATATTATGTTTGTAGAATACATCCACGTTGATGTGTACAGTGTGCTTCATTTATTTTTAGTGTTATATAGTTAGAATTTATTTATTCAGCTTATCATTGATAAACAAGTAGGTTATTTCCAGTTTTGGGATTTTTTTGTTTGTTTCTATTATGGACAATGCTGCTAGGAATTTTTTTTATATGTCAAATGGTACACAGAAGCAAGAGATTTCTGCTGTGTAAGTCCAGAATTGGAGGTGCTGTGCTGTAACGTAAGTATTTAATACGAGTAGGCAATGTCAGCAAAATGTGAAAGTTTTTCCCACCCCCTATCAAAGCAAATACTTGATTTTGTCAGTCTTTAAACATTTTTTGCCAGCTGGAGGTTATGTACTGTGAACCATTGTGATTTTTAGTGAGCAAATCTCTAATTAGCAAGTCTAAACTTTTTTGAATGTTATTGGTCATTGGATATTCTTTTTTTGAAGTGCCTGACTAGATTAGCTTTTTCAGTTATGATTCATAGGCTTAAAAATGATATGCTTAAGACTATTGCAATTACCCTCTACTAATAGATTTTTTATTACATTCAGCATTTAAAAATTTTAAATTATTGATTTTAATGCAATTGAAAATATCACTCTTTTTAAAAGTTTGGTCAGCAGCACATTTTGAATATTGAGTCCTGTTTAAAAATTGATTTTCTACTCTAATGACATATGTTCTTTTTATTATGTTCTCAAATGTTTATTACTTTTACTTCAACTACTGTATGTTTGAATGCCAACAAAGGTATCTGTTTTAAAGATGGATAAAGTAAAACAAAAATATTCCAGTTTCTTTGTCTTCATTGTTACACATTTGGCAGTTGTTGAAGAGACTATTCTTTTTAGTGTTTGAAAATCAATTTTGTAATTATAGCTTAATTCTGAGGTTTAAATCTTTTCTCTCTATTATTTTAACTGCTTAGAAACAGGCTAAACAAATATCTGGTTCTCCTATCTGTTGTTACATTGCACAGCATCAAATAATTTCTGGAGTTGCCCCCAAATGGTATTTTCACACTGTATAGAATAACCTTCCGGAAGACTCCAGGAAGGTAAGACCTTGCCCTGTCAGGTAACACAAGCACTCTCCCAGATCACACTGAAGCTAGAACATCTGAAAACTGGCTGTCGCTATAGCAAGAGACTTATAGTATGAATTGTTCCTTGAAGATTATGACAATTTCCTTAATATAAAAAGTGGAACTACCATTTAAATTCATGTAAAGATTCCTAGTAAGAGTGCGGCATAGTCTTTTAAGTTTTGGTGTTATGTCTAAGGAACTTTTGTCTCATCTAGTGTTGCAAATATTTTCTCCTAGGCTTTGCTAACAGACTTTCATAATTTCATCTCTTATATTTATTCTCTGATCCGTTTTGAGTTCATCATAAGGAATCATTGACTTCTCCGATCTAAGTTGCAAGGAAATGCTGGCCCTAATTTTCAAGTAAATGCAACATTTATATATTATAACTGGTTTTAATTTTTTTTTCTGTGACACTTTTAGAACTCACCTTCTGCCCATTGCCTGTCCTCCTCTCTCTTGTTAAGTCATTTCTGGTCCCATGCCATGTGCCCAAAGAAGAGATAGAGTCAGCCTTCTCAGCCACAGGGTATCCAGGTAATACTAATTACGTGGAGTCAATCCAGCAATAGGTTCTAGAAGTTCTGAGTGCCTTGCATGGGTGATTCAAGCCTGGGGAGCTGGAAAGCTGAGCAGGAGTAAACTTTAGGGGCCCAGCTTACTGATAAGCTCAAAGATGGGGGAGAGAGTCTTTTTTGGATTCATCATAAGGACAGGATTTAATTTTATTTCTTGGGCCTTCAGGAGCTTGAATTCAGGGAAATCAAGCTTCAGAGAACTATGTGTGATTGGTCCATGGCTTCATTAGGGACAGCTGAGCTGAGCTGTTTTTGCATCAGTAAGCCTTCCTGGAAATGTATCCTAACATCTTCAAAGAAGGAAAGAGGTCCTGAAGTTGATAATAAGTGGACCTAATCATTAGTGTTAGAGTGAAGTGGCAGGCAGCCAGGGCATTTCGTGTCCTTTCTTAGGAATTGTTCAGTTTAATAATGTCATGAAATTGTATTTTAAATTTATAAATTTATGCCTAGACATGTGGAGCACTGGTGTTTTGTTTGCTGGGTAGATTAGAAGATCTTTGAGTGCAATGACTCAAATTCTTGGCTTTCTGTTTTGTTTGCAGAACTTATTAGAATAATATTATTTACAAATATTCTTTTGATCTTTTTAAACTGAGGAATTAAATTTAAGCTAATCAGTTTTCTACTTGTCTGGACATACTGAATGGAGGATAATTTCACAAATTAAAATGATATCTAAGAGGTAAGGTTATATTTAGAGCACTTGTATTCATTTTACCACCCTTGTGAGTGAATTATTTTAAGGTTTATGGTCACATTTGACAACATCTTGGAACTGCTTTTCTCTCTAGTATACTCAGCATCCATAATATCTGGTGTAGCCTAAGTGTATTTATTTCTACATTTCATTCCAGCTCAAGGATACGAGGGTTACAAAACTGTGTTAACATCTCATACTTGTATCAGATGGGACAGGAGAGATGATCTCCAAGCTTTCTGTGAACCCAGTTCAGACCTGGGTGACTCTAAGTCTTTAACATTTGCAGATAGGTTTTCCCCACTTGCCTAGGTGGTGTTTTGGAGGAACATGGTCACCTGAATTCTTTAGTTATAATTAAAGGACAGGGGAGAGGAAAAGAGGCTCGTATCAATGTCAGTTCTTCTCCTCAATGACTTTCAAGTGGAATCCATTTTTTATTCTAACAAGTTTGAGATTTTAAAACTTTTTTCTTTCTCTGTGTTTTAGTTTTTAGCTTCTGACGTTAAGGCTTGATGAGAAACTCAATTTCCTTTTAGAAAAGCTCACGCGCATGCGTGCTGCGTGTGCTCTGTGCTTTAAAATCTCGGTCTGTTTTCCCCAGGTACCTGTTTGGAAGTTGCCACCCCTCCCTCAGCTTTTCCAGCACTGAGAAAGGCCAGGTTCGCAGTTCCTTTAGGGATCCAGGGAAAGCCTTCTTCCTGCCTGCTTTGGCGGTTCTGAAGGCTCTGCAGGGCCGGCTCAGCTTCTGCCTCCTGACGGCTCCCTTCGTCTGTACGGGTCCCTCTATTGACACTGTATGGATTCTGCATATATTCAGTGGTTATTTTTTGGCTTATGTTTTATTTACTATGAGTCAAAAATTTATAATTTATTTACTATATTTTATTTATAATTTTATTTACTATATTTTATTTTTATGAGTCAAAAATTTACAATATGTACTTAATTACTATTTCTAGCTAATGCCAGTCACTGAAAGATCCAGATTCATCAGTTATAGTACCTAAGACACATTAGAATGACTGATCATAACAGCACCAACCCAGAGTCTTTATAAATGAAAAAAAAAGTTTTTTTAAACTTCTAATGCCATTGGCTGTGTAAATTTATGAAAGTTTCACCAGGGTCTTTAGTATCAGGTATTATTATATATTTTACTATTTTTTGTTGTTGTTTTGTTTGCTTTGAAACAGGATCTTGCCATGTAGTTCAGGCTGGCCTTGAACTCATAGCGATCCTCCTGCCTCAGCCTCATTCCTGTATGCTGAGATTATAGGCATGTGCCACTATGCCCAATACCATATTTTACTACTTTGATATGATAAAATGTTATTTCGAGTTTATTTTATTTTCTTCCTCTCCCTTCCCTACCCTTCCCCTCCTTTCCTATCCTGCTGAGGACTGAACCCAGGGTTTCATGTGTACTAAGTATGTTATGTGCTCTTACCATGGACCAGCATCCCCAACCTAAATAGGTTTACTTTTTAAATGAAGAAAAGTAGGATATTTTCAATTTGGTGTTTCCTCTTTGTATGTTTTGTATAAGGTATGTATTTCTCTTCTCTCCCGAAAGTTTATTTAAAGAGAAAAAAAAAAACAGGAAAAAGGTAGAAATATTACAGAATTTCAAGAAAACAAGATAAATAGTAAGACATCACTAGTTGATACATTACACGTTGTTCTTTTAGAAATAGTTGTTCAAGTTATAGGATTAAAGCACACAAAGCAGACACTAAAGCAGTGAGAGTGCAAACAGATCTGTTCAAAAATCCAACAAGAACCTAGAAATATGGTCATCAATTCCACACACCTAAACATACACGCAGCTAAATCTTTTATAGCGCTTCCTATTTCCTCTTTTTTTTACAATAGCAATTATACATTTTTAAAATTTTATTTAAAGAGAAGAAAAAAGAAAAAACAAAACAAAACAAAAAAGGGAAGCAATAATACAGAATTCTAAAAGAAAGAAAGAAAAAGGAGAATGAGAAAAAGCCCCACTAAGAAATCAGTAATTTGTAAATTACATATTGTCATCTTGGATGTAGTTATTCAAGTTACAAAGTTAAATCTCCTGAAAGTTTATAAAGCAAATTCTAATCAGAGTAAGGAATCTTATTTTTATATTAAAATTCATTTTAATATATTTGCATTATAGATATATTTAAATATTCCAGATTGAATTATCCAAAGAATCCACATACCCTTGATTAAATTTAAATCTTGGTATGGGAGATTTTTTTTGTATTGCAATTAGTGGAAAATGCATAAAATTTTATTTCACTTTTGTAATTCATTTTATTTATTTATTTTATTTAAAGAGAAAAAAACAGAAAAAAGAAATATTACAGAATTTCAAGAAAAGAAGATAAACAGTAAGAAATCACTAGTTGATAAATTACATATTTTTCTTTTAGAAATAGTTTTTCAAGTTACAAAATTAAAGCACACAAAGTAGACACTCACGCAGTGAGAGAGCAAACAGATCTGTTCAACAATTCAACAAGAACCTAGAAATATGGTTATCAGTCCCACACACCTAAACATACATGCAGCTATATCTTTTATAGTGCTTCTTATTTCCTCTTTTTTTATAATAGCAATTATACATTTTTAAAATTTTATTTAAAGAGAAGAAAAAAAAGCAAAACAGAAAAAAGGGTAGCAACAATACAGAATTCTAAAAGAAAGAAAAAAAAAAGAAAAAAAAAGGAAAATGAGAAAAAGCTCCACTAAGAAATCAGTAATTTATAAATTACATACTGTCATCCTGGATGTAGTTGTTCAAATCACAAAGTTAAAGGGTACATAGTAAACATTCAAACAGTCAGACTACAAACAGTTCTGCTCAAAGATCCAACAAAGATTCAGCAATATGGTCATCTATTTTACACACTCAAACTTACATGCAGTTATATCCCTTAGAATACTTTCTTTTCCTCTCTTTTTTACAATAGCAATTACACATTTTGGTTTTATTACATTTGTAGTTCTTATTTACTTTTTACGCTAGAGACACAATATGATATTTATAAATATGATTCTTATTTATTTCACTAATGAAGATAGTTTCAAGTTGTCTCCATTTGCCTATAAAGGCCTCAAGATCATCCCTTTTTATAGCTGAGTAATATTCCATTGTATAAAAATGCCACATCTTTTTCATCCACTCTGCAGTTGATGGGCATCTTGGTTGTTTCCAGGATTTAGCTATCACAAATTGTGTAGCTATGAACATGGGTGCACATATATCACTGTGATATGAACTTTTCAGTTCTTCTGGGAAAATACTCAGGAGGGGAATAGCTGGACTGAATGGGGCTTCCAATCCTAGTCTTCTGAGAATTCTCCATATGGATTCCCATAATGGTTGCACCAGTCTACATTCCCACCAACAGTGGAGCAGTGTTCCTTTTTCCCTGCAGCCTAGCCAACATTTGTTTATCAGTTGATTTCTTGATGGCAGCTATTCTTTCCAGAGCAAGGTGGAATCTCAATGATGTTTTAATTTGCATTTCTCAAATGACCAGTGAAGGCAAACATTTCTTCATGTATTTATTTTCCATTTGTATATCTTTGTCTGAGAACTCTGTGTTCATCTCAGATGCCCATTTTTGAAGAGGGTCTTTGAATTTTGGGGGCTTGATGTTTTTCAATTCTTTATATATTCTGGACACAAGTCCTTTATCTGAGGGGTTGCTGGCTAAAATTCTTTCCCACTCTGTGGGTTTTCCTTTCACTCTGTTGGTGATTTCCTTTGAGGTGCAGAAACTTTCCAATAATATGAGATCCCATTTGTTGATTCTTTGAAGTGTTTCCCATGCAGTTTGCATTTTGTTCATGAATTCTCTGCCTACCTCTGTCTCCAAGACTTCTACCTACCTTGTCTTCCAGTAGATTTAGTGTTTCTGTTTTAATATTTAGATCTTTGATCCATTTAGACTTTAGTTTTGTGCATGGTCAGAGGCTTGGATCTAGTTTCAGTCTTCGGTGTGTAGAGAGCCAATTTTTCCAGCACCATTTATTAAAGAGGCTGTCCTTCTTCCAGTGGACATAATTAGCCCCTGTGTCAAATATCAGGTGGCTCAGTGTCTTTGTAGTTGTGCTTGCATCTTCTAATCTGTTCCATTGATCCTCAGGTCTATTTCTTTGCCAGTACCAAGCTGATTTTATCTCTGTAGCTTTATAGTACTGTTTCAAGTCAGGAATTGAGATGCCTCCTGCCTTGCTTTTGTTGCCTAGAATTGCCTTTGCTATTCTAGGTTTCTTCTGTTTCCAAATGAATTTTAGTACTGTTTTCTCTAGCTCTGTGAGGTATGTCAATAGTATTTTAATTGGGATTGTGTTAAATCTGTATAACAGTTTGGGGAGTATGGCCATTTTCACAATGTTGGTTCTTCCTAACCAAGAGCAAGGAATGTCCTTCCATTTTCTAATATCCTCTTCAATCTCCTTTTTCAACATAGTATAATTTTCAGCATATAGGTCTTTTACATTTTTAGTTAGGTTGGTTCCTAAGTATTTCATTTTTTTACATGTTATTATAAAGGGCAATATTTCCATAATTTCTCTCTCAGTGAGTTTTTTTTTGTGTACAGGAATGCTATTGATTTTTGAGCATTGACTTTGTATCTAGCTACACTGCTCAACTTGTTTATTACCTCTAGCAGTCTTTTAATGGAGTTTTTTGGGTCTTCTATATAGAGTATCATGTCATCTGCAAATAGTGATAATTTAACTTCTTCCTTTCCTATCTTTACTCCTTTTATTTCTCTCTCTTGTCTGATTGCCCTGGCTAGTGTTTCCAGAAGTATGTTGAAAAGGAGTGGTGATAGTGGACATTCTTGTCTTGTTCCTGATTTTAAAGTGAAAGCTTTCAGTTTTTGTCCATTTAGTATAATGTTTGCTGTTGGTTTGTCATAGATGGCCTTTATAAGGTTGAGGTAGATGCTGTGTATTCCGAGTTTCTGAATGGTTTTTTTTATCATGAACATGTGTTAGACTTTTTCAAAAGCTTTTTCTGAATCTATTGAGATGACCATGTGGTTTTTGTTTTTGGCTCTGTTGATGTGGTGTATTACATTTATTGATTTGCATATGTTAAACCATCCCTGCATTCCTGGAATGAACCCCACTTGGTCATGATGTATAATCTTCTTGATGATTTGCTGCATTCTATTTGCCAGTATTTTGCTGAGAATCTTTGCATCAATGTTCATTAGTGAGATTGGCCTATAGTTCTCTTTTTTGGTTGGATCTTTCTCTGGTTTTGGTATCAAAGTATTACTTGCCTCCAGGAATGATTTAGGGAGGATTGCTTTTTTCTCAACTTCATTGAAGAGTTTAAGGAGTATTGGCATCAAATCTTCTCTAAATTTCTTGTATAATTCAGCTGTGAATCCATCTGAACCTGGGCTTTTCTTTGTCGGTAAGCTTTTAATTACATTTTCAATTTCAATAGCTGATACTGGGTTGTTCAAAATTGCTATATCTTCTTGGTTGAGCTTGGGTAGTTCATATGTTTCTAGAAATCTGTCCATTTCCTCTGTGTTTTCCAGTCTATGTGTGTAGAGATTTTCAAAGTAGACTTTCATGATCTTTTGAATTTCCATGGGATCTGTAGTAATTTCTCCCTTTTCAGTTCTTTTTGCATGAATTTGGTTTTTTTCTTTCTTTCTCTTGATAAGATTAGCTAGGGGTTTGTCAATTTTGTTTATTCTCTCAAAAAAAACAGCTTTTTGATTCATTAATTCTTTGTATTGTTTTTTTAGTTTCCATTGCATTGATTTCTGCTCTGGTTTTTACAATTCCCTCTCTTCTATGAGCTTTGGGTTTAGCTTGCTCTTCTTTTTCTAGATGCTTGAGATGGAGCATTAGGTTGGTTATCTGTGCTCATTCTGTTTTCTTGATATGACAGTTTATTGCTATATATTTCCCTCTTAAGACTGCTTTCATTGCTTCCCACAGATTACAGTATGTTGTTTCTATATTTTCATTGAATTGTAGGTATTGCTTTAGTTCTTCTTTAATTTCATTTGTAACCCACTGGTTGTTCAAAAGGCTGCTATTTAATTTCCATGTATTTATACAGGTTTTACATTTTCTTTTGCCATTAATTTCCAATTTCAGTGCACTATGGTCAGATATTATACATGGTGTGATTTCAATACTTTTGCATTTACTTAAGAATGTTTTTATGGGATAATATATGGTCTATTTTGGAGAATGTCCCATGTGCAGCTGAGAAGAATGTGTATTGTGATGTGGTGGGGTGGAACACCCTGTAAATGTCTACTTAATCCAATTGCTCACAGGTATGATTCAGTACTGTTGTTTCTTTGCTGACTCTTTGTCTAGTTGATCTATCTCTTTGTGACAATGGGCTGTTAAGATCTCCTGTTATAATTGTGTCCTTGTGTATTTGGTTTTTCATGACCATTAGTATCTGTCTTTTATAGTTGGGTGCTCCTGTGTTTGGTACATATATATTTATAATTGTTAGTTCTTCCTCTTGAATTTTTCCACTAACAAGTATGTAGTGACCTTCTCTATCTCTTTTAATCATTTTAGGTTTGAAGTTCACATTGTCTGCAAATAGAATAGCTACCCCTGCTTTTTTCTGGGTTCCTGTTGCATGGAATACTGTTTTCCATCCTTTGACTTTTAATCTATGAGTTTCCTTTTGAGTCAGATGTATTTCTTGTATACAGCATATTGTGGGATCTTGTTTCTTGATCCATTCTGTCAATCTATTTCTTTTTATAGGTGAATTGAGGCCATTTATATTTATGGATATCACGATATGTACTGGCTCCACTTTGCCATGTTATGTTCCAGTTGTTTCTGTCTGTTTTTCCTCTTATTTAATTGCTTATCCTACCTGGTGGTTTCTTTCTGTTGTTGTTTTGGGGATTGTGCTCATTTTTATCTCTGTCTAGTATGTCGTTAAGTACTCTTTCCAGGGTTGGTTTGGTGGACATGAATTTCTTCAGTTGTTCTTTGTCATGGAAGTATCTTGTTTGTCCATTAAATTTCAATGAAAGTTTTGCTGGGTACATCAGTCTGGGTTGAAGGTTGTTTTCTTTCAGGGCTTGAAATACCTCACTCCAAGCTCTTCTTGACTTGAGGTTTTGTGCGGAAAAGTCTGCTGTGATTCTAATGGGCTTTCCTTGATAGGTGAGTTGTGTCTTTTCTCTGACAGCTTTTAGTATTCTGTTTTTATGCTGTATGTCTGAGATCTTAATTATTATGTGTCTGGGTGTGGATTTATGTTGATTGTGGCTGTTTGATGGTCTATCTGCCTCACTTATTTGCATATCAGATTCTTTCCCCATGTTTGGGAAATTTTCTGCTATTATTTCTGTAAATGCTTTACATATGTCATTTGCCTGGACTCCTGTATCTTCGCTAATGCCCATTATTCTTATATTGTTGTTCTTGTCATCATCATGAAGCTTCTGGATTGTCATTTCGTGCTGCTTTGTTAGTTTTAAAAGTTCTATTGTTTCCTGATCACTAATTGTGATCCTGTCCTCAAGGTCCGAAATCCTATCCTCAGCTTCTTTTAGGCGGTTTTGCATGCTTTCAATAGAATTTTTTGTTTCTTGGATGTCTCTTTGAGTTTGTTTCATGAATTCTGCTTGTTTTCTATATTGTTGATTCAAAATTTCAATCAGTTTCCCATGCTTATGTACTTTTTTCTCTAGTTCTTCTTTAGCTGCATTCAACAACTACTAAAGTTGTTATTTTTATCTTTACATGGGAGAGTACTTCTAATTTGATTTCCTCTATAGCCTGATGCAGTTGTTTTTTATTTCACTTGCTATCTTTTCAGAGATTCCCTGTGTGTTACTTTTGGGGTCCTCTATTTCAATGTCTCCTATACTTGCTTCTGGTGAACTCTATGTTTGAGACTGCATTTTGCTTTTTTGTTTTGTCATTTTCACTCTGCCTGATGTTTGCTATGTGTAAGAGGTGATCACACACACTCTTTTCAGACTCACCAAAGTCTTTCATTTAGTTGGAGGGGGTTTTACTACTGTCCCTATTTATCCCCTGTACACCTCTATTTTAGGGGTATACTCACCCCACTGATACAGTTAATCCACTGTAGTCCAAGGTTTGCTGCCTGAGAGCTAATTTCCAAATTTTTTCACACTAACTGGAGCCTGCTGAGGTCTTCTGATGTTCCAGATGGGAGGGCAGGCCCAGCAGAAGCAGTCCAGGGCAGTTTTCAGTCTTGGGTGGGCCTCCTCAATGTTCCTGGTGGCAGGGCAGGCCCTGGGGGGAGGATCCAAGCAGCCTACACCTGAGACAGGCTTCAGCTTAGTTTCCAGTGGCAGGGCTATATAATTCATTTTAAATAGCAAAATAGGCTGCATATATGCTTTGTAAGCCTGGGATTAAAAGCTATCCCCAGGAAATTGATATGCAGAATAAACTTTATCTGTTTCCTGTTATATACTGTGTGTCCACTTGAAGCAAACATTGTCCAATATTGGGGATATGGGAGAGAATTGGTTCTGTTCATTCTGGAGGGACTTTATGGTCTAGTTAGGTAGAAAAAAAAAGCATAGGTCATTATAATGAATGCTCCATGGCAAAAGAAACAAAATCAAGAAAAGTTCACATCTGACTGAGTCCCTAAATCTTGAAAGATGCTAATGCAGGGTGAAGGGGAGGTGTTTAATCTAATTTAGGGGGTTAGAGTTGGTCTCTTAGAAGAGATTATGTTTACACTGAGATGGGAAGGACCAGCAGGATTTACCTGCTTTATCCCACAGAGCTAACTCATCTGAACTTTCCTACTGCTAGTTTTTAATTTTTGAGAGTGAATCTTAACCAATTTTGTCTTTTCTCAGTAGGCCCATGTGGGCGTCACGGGATGAGTCCAGCCTGGTGGAAAGAAGCCAAGCAGAGGCCTAAAGGCCAAACTACTCCATGGGAAAGTCTGCTTGGCAGCTCAGCATCTTGATCCGTTTCTGTGTACAGGAAATGCTCATAAAGAGGCATGTGAGCCACGCGTCCTGGCCCTCAGGGATGTGGTTCCGTAAGTCTGCATTAGACTCGTGTTCCTGCACCCGGTGTCCTATGGGAGGAAGGCAGAAGAGCTGTTGTACTCTAACATTGTCATGTTGCTGATGAAGACCTACAGAAGACACAAAGACACTGACATGCTCTTGGAAGGCCCCTTGCGGGTGCACCTGAAGGGCGGCCTCAAGTTCTATGGGCATCTCTTTTTGTTTCTTTGGGGGCACTATGAGCTGAAGTTACAGAGCTAGGTAGATTGGCTGCATGGCATGGAGATATTCACCTGATTGGCTGTGAAAAAGCAGGACTCACATCAGAGGAAGAGGCTGCCTACCCTGCCATCGCTGCCTGCTCTACCTGGGAGACTTGTTTTGCTATCAGGATGAGTTCCCAGACCTGGCCACCATGGACTTGGCTGAGAGATGCTGTTACAGACTGTGACCTCCACCATGGGAATGGCCTTCAGCCAGTTGGGGGCGCTGGCAAGTACTATGATGTTGAAGCCACCTACTTCTATCAGCTCTGCCTCTACTTGGAGGTGCCTTTTTGGGGGGCAGCTTGGAACCTCAAATGGCTCTATGACCACATGGGGAAGCGTTACAGCTGCCTAAAATGGTACCAGGGAAAGAAACTGTCTAGCATCCAGAGGCAGTGTTTGGACAACGAATGACTTCTGGTTTAGTGCTCTCCCTACCTTCAGGGTCTCCTACGGCCTCAGAGGAAATTCAAAGTGGCCTGGCTGACAGCTCTGTGCCAGTTGGTTTTGGAAGACTTGCGCCTGTCTTTCCTATGGACACATGATCTGTGCCAGGCTTCCACAGAAGGAAGGTCCCTGAGGGGCTATTTGATTCTCCCAGGCTCCTCAGCCTCCACATGGTGGATCTCTGCCTGGTGAATGCACACGGCCTGTGGAAAATAGGCTCAAAGCAGCACAAACCAGTGGTCCTATTCACCTTGACCCTTTTCTCTCAGCTAATTAAGCATGTGAATATGAGGATCCAGGGAGAGCTCCAGAGAGGGAAATTGAGTCCGGAAGTGGCTGTCTGCAGTGACGGGAGCCAGGAGAAAGCAACAGAAGAGAGGCACCCAGACTTTCCAGCCCCCAGAACCCCTGGTACAGGTGGCCTTGTGTTTTTAGTGAGGGCTACATCGCCTTCAGGCCAGTTTCCACTCCTGCTGTGACTCCGATGAGATGGAGGAGGAGGAGGAAGACGAATCCTTAAAGTCCCAGATCTGCTCAGAAGCAAATAGTGACCCTTCCTGTTCAGGTGTAAATGATGAAGAAGAGGGTGGCTTCCAGAATCCCAGAGAGTGGAGCCACATCCAAATATGAAGCTGACCATGCCCAGGGGAAAATGAAGGCACACAAAACTTCTGACATTTCTTAAGAACAACTATTTCTGCCAACCTGTCTATGCCAGTGAAATAAAAGGTCCAAGGGATACAGGGCTCACATTTGGCTCCTATCTTCAGTCTCTGCCTCCTTCTGAACTGACCCTTGAGTCCAACGGACCCTCTCTAGCACTGAGGATGACCTGAGAAGCTTTCTAGACACTGAGTTCCACACCAGTTCCTGTGTGGGGCAGGGCACCTCCATCAGCCAGTCGCTAGATCGTTCAGGAGAAGCTGAAGGTCCTGTCCACAGAGGGGCTGCTGCCCACCCTCAGGGTGATTCTGGGCTGGCTCCGCACCAACCTCCACCTCCTCACCTCACAGTGGCAGAGTCCACTGAGTCTGGGGACCACCTGTGTGTGCTGCTGAACCTGCTGCCCTCGGTGGGGTGGGAGAGCTCCAGCAGCCGGGCCTTGGCCTGTCCCCCAATATTCATGACCTGCTACTGAGCTGTTGAGACCCACAGAGCCCCACATTCCCACAGCTCCCTGAGATCCTTGCCCTGTTCCGCTGCTCTCCACCTCAGGCTTCTGAGGTCAGGGTGGGCTCTCGGCAGCCCCACCTGCACTCAGCACCCAGGACCAGGCTGCTGTGTGAATCTGTTTCCTCCAAAGCTTTGGCCACTTGGCTGCTAGACTCCCTGGATAGCTGGGTCTGTGTGAGCAGTACCCTTGAGAGACCAGAAGCCCCATCATGGCAGCTTCCAGAGAGAACTTCAAGGAACTGGTTTTCAAAGACATCATCCAGCTCTGGCTTCAACATGAAGTGGCACTGCTAGAGAAGATTCTTCACAGCTCCTAGACTCAGCCAGCTTCGACACCTTACCTGTTCTCTGACCCCAGGGCCCTCTGTGAGCGTCTCCTGGTCCTCTAGCACCTTGCCACCAAGAGAAAGTCTTCCTCATCATATCTAGGATTGTGGTGGACACATCGCATATCCTAAGGAGAGAGAACCACAGGGCTGTGGCAGCCATTGCTTTCCTGGAAAATGAGATGAAGAGAGGGAACCAGTACATTCTCTGCCAGTCCTTTGTGTCTAAGAGGTTGGTAAGGCCCAGGGTGACCAGGCCAGACTCCAATGCCTGGGATCTCTATAATATTCTTGACTTCTGAAAATGTCTGCTGAAGTCAGCCAGACCAGAAACTCCTGATCCCAGCAGCATGGCGACCATCATCACTGGTCTCTGTTTGGACAACCCTAGAAATTTCTCATATCCTCTGCAGTTGGTTCTGGGGACAGCTAGTGTGGAAATCAAGAACATTGTGCGCTTTCACAGAGACTAGCAGGGATCTGCTAACAGCATCACATCTCCATGGTCACTTTGCTCTTCTGTCTCTACTGTCAGCATTGATGGGTCAAACTCAGTATGTTCCTCTCTCCTGTAAGCCCCTAAGGTTAAGCTAATCGTTGTGTGGTGTTTGTGTCTACACACAAGGAGAGCTTCATTGTTCCAGCTTGAGGGCTTCTTGTTGCCTTCTTTGCCCTCTTGGCTTGATACCAGGTTCTCTCTGAAAAATCCCCAAATTACTGATCCATGTTCAGTGTTTTTATGGCAAAGCAGGGAAACCAGAAAGTGCTCCCAAGGGCAGCTGTAGCTCCTGAATGCTTTGCAATTTGCTTAGCTTTGTTTTGTGATGAGAAAACTTTGCTTTTAATGTTGTTGTAGTATGATGGGACCATCCCTACCACCAATGGAAGGTGTCTGCTAACTGAAAAATTCAGTAAATGTGAAGCTAAAGTTCCTGCTTTTGGTGATGGGTTTTTATTGTGAGTCCTTGTCATGACTTCCCTGCTCTATCTTATTTCAGATTTTCACTTTTGGGTGGAACGGAGTTAATAGTCTATACTACTAAAGTATGATTTTTAGTTTTTTTCTTTGTGTTGCTTCTAAGCATGATAACGGGAGCCCCAAGGATTTCCTGGAGATATGCATTTCACGGTACAATATTAGCATTTTTTTCCTATAAAAAGTTTCCATAAATTTCTCCATTCCATAAAAAATTTCCATTAAGTTCTCTCCGCTGCCCTCCGTCGCCCTCTCCTCCCCTCTCTTGTCCCTGACCCTCACTTTTCCTCTCCCTGTTTCTCCTCACCCCCCCTTTCCCAGATGTCTCTGGGGACCTCTTCCTAACCTGCCTTATATACTTCCCAGGGAACGGCAGTTCTCCTGCAGTGAGTGCAAACTGAAGGCGCCTCCTGTCAGTGATGGGTGAAAGTTAAAATCAGCTTCTCTCTGACAGAAAGGCATGAAACACATCACCATCCGTGTCCTTCTCCCGGCCAGTCCTCAGCGCAATCCCTTGATAAACCAGCACCTTCCAAGGCCCGTGCCGTGAGGTGCTCGAGTCCTCTGGGTGTCCGTGCTCCTCACCAAGCCTCGGTCCAGCTGCTCTCCACATAAGCGGAGAAATCCCGCGCTTGGCTTTTGCTCCTGGGTTTCCATCATATTTCTCCTTGGTCCTGGGCTGAGCCTTTGTGTTTCCCTGTCTCAGTATTTTCAAAACTTCAAAAAACTAAAGAAAAAAGTAAATGTGCAAATGTCCTTTCTCCCTAATATTAACACTTTTGTTTTTAGTTATGTCTTATCATTTTTATTTGGCATATATATTTTTTCTCTAGCTGCAGATATACAGGGTAAGTATCCTTTTAGCCTACTTTTATTTAAAGTATATTATTGTATTATCTTCATTGTTAGCTGTTTCCTACTATGGTTTGTTGAAATATTCATTTTTTTCAATATTTTAGTTCTAAGTTAATAATTATTTGATAATTATTTTTGTATTTACTGTATTCTTCAAATGAGAAAAACTGATTATTGAATTAAAAGATATATATTCTTCATATTGTTTTATATGTGCATATATGTAACTTTTCAAGAGTTATCACCAATGAAACAGTTTACTTCCAAAAGAGGCATACTCTATAAAGTTTTTATGACCTATATTTTTCACCAAGTTATTATGATCATTTTCTAACTTATTCATTCAAAGATGATTTTTACAAATGACCATTTTATGTCGTAATTTGCTTCATGATTCTCTTAGTTTTGAACATTTCTTTTTACATTTTTTCTATTGCAAATAAGTAAAATTTTTCTTATATAGTTGAGTATTGGGACAAATCAATGGAGGTAGAATTACTGAGACAAATGAATAAACCAAGGTGTTTAATGATATTAATACTGATAATGATACTAAACTGACTTACAGATATGTTTTAGAAATTTTTACTTCCCAGACTGAGTAATTTCAGTGTTTTCTTTTTTTTTCTTTGTCAATTTGATAAGTGAAATTATCACTGTATTCTTAACTGCGAGGGCATGCATTTACCAGTTTAGTGAACATGTTATTTTAAAATTTTGTCTGTGTCTTCATTCATTTCAGCATTGGATTTTTCTTATTGTCATGCATAACCACATCAGATGAATTTAATTAGTTCCCAAATGCAGTTGTCTCTACCAAACGCTCCCGTGTTTTGGTCTTGTTTGCTGCAACCTCTCGGTACATGTTTCTCACTCATGAGAAAAGTGAGAAAACGTGGCTTGAGACAGGGGAAAGATAGCACAAAAACATGCAGTGGGGTGGAAGAGAATAAGGGGGAGAAGAAGAGTCAGTTATCTTTTTAAAAATGCAACCAGAATTGCCTTTCTGACCTAGGAAGAGGCACCATGATGGAAGAGTATGATTGACAGGTCCTGAACTGCATTGGAAAACTTTACCTAGGTAATAGGAATGGGGTGAAGCCAAGGCAAGTGAATGTAGAGCTTCTTGTCAGCGCAGTTGTACCATATAGCGGTCTCTCATAGTCAGTTTGGTTCCTTAGTGTTGAAAATGGATCACTGCATCATTTAGAAATACCTGGGCATCTACACGGCTACCGCAGACCATGTGCTCACAAATCAGCAATGGGAGCAGCAGCTACGTGGGCCACCTTAGCTTAATTTTGCTAGTTTTTAAAATTTTATCTATTTATTTTTTACATGCAGGAGTCATGCTCCCTGGGAAAGCTGCTGAGTGAGTTTTGTGCTATCTCTTGGCTGTCTCATTTGTTTTGAAGTCATGGACATTCTTAGTCTGAGAAGCATCAGGGATTACCTTGATGAGGTTGTTGCTGTGACTTATTTATGTCACATGCCATGACTGTCTGTTTGTGCTCCGCTGATTAGTGGCTGTGTAAATGACTGGTTTGCTTGTCAGGCAAAGAGAAAGTGAGCATATTATTAGTAAACAGCTGCTGTGTGTTTAGAGGTCGAGCACACTGAACTTAACGCTTGCCAATTGCAGCAAGTCACAGTGCTTTAGGATCTTAGGTTACTTCCTGTTTTTACTCATCCTGAAAGTACTTGTCTTCTAAAAGTGCAGTCTTCTGGCTGAGCCCTCTGAGATTGTGGACAAAAATTTATCAGTAAAGAGATTTATTTTTCTCATAGCTTTCTCTTTTGTTCATCATTTTGTATAAGGAATGATACACACCACTGATATGATTTTAAATATTACGGTGCCTAAATCTCAGTATTTTTCACAGATGCTTGGCTGAGACAAAATAACTTTTCCACACTTGTGCATTATCATGTGGTTCTCTGAAGAGGACTGCACTGTCTATTCAGTGCCTGAGAGTTTGTCACCAGACTAGGCTATTGCTTAGATGGCTGAACTGGAAGGGGACCTTCTATGGGCTAAGTGGCTCATTACTTTGATTCTACAATGTAGGAATAAATTCTATATTTACAGAGGAGTAAGCAAAATCAGTGCAAAGCTGAAGCTGCCTGGTATTCCATTCTAGATGTATCTGGCTGCAAATTTATTCTAAGTAGATATGGCTCACTTATATAAGCACCCCAGAGCATAAGACATCCACCAGTAGGCCGGGGGGGGGAGGACCTCTCTGTGAAGGTCAACAAGATTTTAAGGGGCAGTTTGTGAGCCCAGACACATCCTCCTTTCTCTCCCGTATTGTTGTCATGGTAATGTGCAGATGCCCATCTTTATCCAGGAAGAGTCAGTGGAGGGGAGAAACAGCCCTGACAAGGACTTGCAGCCAGGAATCGAACTCAGGACCTCACTGCTGCTAGACAGGCACTGTGTCTCTGAGCTATATACCTGGACCAGAATTGCAGCTTTATCTTAAAGGATATTTATCCAAGAAGAAATTGCTTCAGATGGGAGACACTAAGTTATCTTTATGAGGTAAATTTTATGTTTTGGTTGAAATAGGTTTGAAGGTAAAGTTATATTCAGACAATATCTAGTGCTGACTATTTTGTGTATATGACCAAAAGTGTAAATTTCAGCCTCATTATAAATATGTGTTATATGTACTTTTAAGTAGGTAGGTACCTTATTTATTGTGGTTGAATAATATATTTTGACTGTAGTACTTTCTCTTCTGGACTCAAGACTCATATTTCCAGCTGTCTTCTTTATACCTCTGCTGTATTACTCCATATATCTGAAATTTACATCTACCAGTAAAGTCATTATTTCTACCTGAGTCTGACTTTTTGATTTAGATTTGTTGGATCAAGATCAAAAGATATAAAGTCTGGTGACTTCTTGTATATCATCTTATTACATGACTGCTTATCATCTTTTCCTCATTATCACTGTGTGTCTGAGATTGAAGGTTTAATTGAGAGTAGAAATTGGTTTGCATATTAGGGAAAATAGTTTTATTTTTTAGATGCATTTAAAATCTGTTCCTTAAATCATTTAATGAATTTATACTTAATATATGAGAAACAAAAATATAAAGAAAATGTGACAATCCTAAAAAACTGACAGAGAAGTCGTGCATTGAAATATTCTAATGTGAGAACATACATCATTGTAACAATCAAGAAATGCCAAAAGCATATATGGACTTTTTAAAATTGAAGAAATGAACTTGAAGCAAGTTGACATTTAAATTTCTTTACACAGGAAAAAGATATGAAGGCTAGCCTACTACAATTGTAAAGGAAATTAATATAACTATAATTCTCAAAATAAGTTGTACCTACTGGAATGAATGAATCTTGTAAAAATAGTAGAAATCCTCACCCCTTGTGACAGGCTTTATAGGAAACATGTTTTTTGTTGTATGTGTCTAATATTTTAAGTTCAATTTATGGTTTTATAATTCAAATAAAATAAAAAATCATCGAATATGGATGTATATTCCTAAAGTCATTATGAAATCCAAATGAACCTTAATGTATTATGCAGAATTGCTTGTTCTTTTTTTCAAATAGGAAGATTAGTTCTAATGTTCTATTACATAGTAGATTAACTATAGTAATATTAACTTATTACACATTTCAGAGTACCTATAAATATTTGAAGTTTCCCAACACAGAGAAATGATAAAAGTTTGAGAAGATCAAAATGTTCATTAACCTGATTTGATTATTATACTTCTTTACATAATCACATTATACTTAACCCTTAAATATGTACAAATATGATATGACAATTAAAAATAAAAATAAAGATTATTTTAGAATCTGCTGTAGGTCTTACTCTTTGTGCACTGAGAGAATACTTCTTAGTTCATCTGGAAGACGTCTGCATTGATGACCCTGAGTACTTCTTGGTACCTGAGAAAATGCCAATACACAATCCGTCAACTTCTGGATTCCCTTGCTGAACAGTCGTGCCCAGTGTAAGAAGATTTTCCCCTTCAATTATGTCATCATAATGCAGTGCAAAAGAGTGAATTTTGGAGCCAATCGTTTCTCATCAGCTGCTCCAAAACCAGAGTCATGGGTGAGTTTTTTATTTATTTATTTTTTTTGAGGTTGATTTTCTTACAGAGTTGTCATGCAGATAAAATGGGCCCCTATGTGTAAGACACATCATACAGTGCCTGGTACACGGTAGCAAAATTATTAGCTGTGAGTTATGACGCAAGTAGTAACTCTAACTAGGAAAACTCATTAGCTTTTCTGTATCAGAGTCAAGTGAATATGATCTCAGGCATAGGTGAATATTTACTTGTCCTCAGTTTTATGAAGAAACTGCTGGCTTTGAAACAACTTGAAAGCTGATGTTAATATAGAATATTTGCTATCATTGAATAACCATAGAAAGTTAGAACTGGGAGGGTCCATAAGAATGATCTAGGACAAACTTTGATAATAAGGGATTTGAAACCTACAGAGATAACCGATCTGTCAATGATTACACAGCAAAGGGGGTTTCAAAATGAGGGGCTCCTCTTTGGCTCATACTTTCATAGAAGAAGAATTCACAAGTTTTTCTTTGTTAGTTTATTCATCCAGCAGATTTATCTAATCTAATAAATGCAGGAAACTATTTTTTAAAATAAGCTTAAAGTTTGAATTGTACCTGATAAAACATTAAAGATATTAGGGGCTTGTAAGAGTGAATGCAATATTTTATAGAACAGATTATTTCTGCTAATTTAATTTTAAATTTTCCAACCAAAGGATGGTATATCAGATTGGATGCATTTATTTCTAACTAGCTGACTTTGATTCATTTGTACGGTCCTCCCACTCTCTGCTCTCAGAGGACTGAGTGTCAGGAACGAAAGCTGGCATTAATGTCAGAGCAGATGTGCAATCACTGCCTTTTCTATAGCTTGGCTTGAGTTGCTGGTAAAATCACTAGTCTACACTGAGTTTTTGGATCACTGCCTTAAAATATAATAGCATTCAAAATGAGTGCATGGTTCAGAAATCCTACTCCAAATGGAATGGTGTTTCCTGTATGTGGTTGGCAAGAAATACCACTGGAAGGAGCAGATAGGCTGAGTAGACATGTGGTGAGCACAAGTTCTTTTCTTGGTGTGGGACTGTGAGGCAGTCTCTTTAAGGACATCTCACTGGTGATATACCCCTTGCATTTACCGTTTATTCTGTGGATCCAACGTCTTCATTTTCTTTCCCCAAAGGCCTGCTTTCCAACTGGAGTAGCTACTCATTGAGTGTGGGTACTTTAATTCTGAGTGTTACAGACAAGATACAGCAAGTGGCAAGTGTATAAATATGTTTCCCTAAAGTTTAAATATGCCGATGACCCACCATGTCTGTCCAACTTGGTGGAGCAGTGTTCTCATTCTACCTGAACAGATTTCAAAGAGTCTCCTTTACAGTTTTCAATTTGATTTCTTTGCTGTCACTGGGCTTCACTATTTCTATTTATTATGCTTTAAATGAGGAAGGGATTTTAACCCTGGGCATAGATTTCAATAATGAAATCTGTGACCAGTATTCTGGAGGAGCCATAGAAAGTCCTATTAAAGTAAAAACAGTGGGTTGCGAACCAGGTGTTATCAATGCAAATAAGTTCCTTTTAGGTGGGAATGGAATAAAGATATGTTTTAACCACTTTTGTTTGTGAAAGTAAAATCTAGTTTAACATTAGAACATAGTTCCAATGATCTAGAAATCAATGAAAGGATTACTCAGTCTACAGTAAGGACAAATGTCCAGTGTTTTGAGAGAAAGCTATCATGTGAGATTTTTCTTTATTATTTTACTTTAAAGAGAAAAGTAAACAAAAATAAAAACAATGGTACAGAATGTCAAAATAGGATAATTAGAAATTAACAATAGTTAACATATTGTGTATTAGTTTACAATGTTTGTTTCAGAAGGAAATAATGTGCTTGCATTTAGACAAGGTGTTTCCAACCTCTCTACAGGCTTCTCCTATACAGCAGGACCCTTAGCTCTGAGATAAGGTTAGGTTTTTAGGTTGCCAATATGTGAGCATCATTTAGCATTTTCCATCCTTTAAAAGAACTCATCAAGTAATTGCTCCCTAATAGCAGGCAGGAAGCACAACAAGCTGAATGAGGTATAATAAAGCTTATGAAAATTTAAAGCGTTCTCCATTTTCTGTTGGCTTGCAACAGGCCTATCAGAACAATGACACTTTCCACAGATAGTGACATGCTTCCTTGGATGATTGTCGCAAAGGTTGCAGAAAGTAAGTTAAGGCCTTTGGTTCTCCCAAAACATAGACTTCTTAAACTCATCATAATAGTTTCTGGAACACTTTTTGACTCTCTTATGTTAGTTTAAACTAGACAGTTTCAAAGGTGAAAAGTCAGAGACAGAGACCCATATATTTGAATGGAACTGGTCTTGAAGCTATTTGGTATAATGTCTGTGGAAATTTCACTGCTTTAAGGACTGGAACTGAGTCTCTATATTTCTGAAACTGTCATAGGAGATTTTTCTTAAAAATAATTAGATAGCTACATCATTCATGTAACCCTTTTTTAGTTTGGGCTTTTCCAACGTTAGACTTGGGACAGTGACACAACTACATGTATTTTATTTTGTAAAATGATCTCAGAAAACACAAGATATGAGGGTGGGAGAGAGAGAGAGAGAGAAGAAACGATAATAAAGAGAGCATTATTAGTTATCAGTGTAAATGATTCCTCTAGGGATCTTTTAGAAACCATGGAGAATGTGCTTCAATATTGTATCATCAAATACAAGAAGAAACTACATGATTTCCACTCTTCCAGGGTTCTCTGGCATTTTGGGAGACCTCACAGGTACAGCAAGCTCTTGTGGTACGAGGGCACCTGAGATGGGAGGCTTCATGTTTCCTGGACTGTCTCCACGGTAGCTGCAGGGAATCTCAGAGGACTGAAAGGTTATGAGACATTGCTACAATGCCTCTGCTATCTTTTGCTCTACTCATATTCTTTCGTGCATCTTTGCAGGAAAGGGTCCATTTGGTATTGACCCAAGGTATTAGAGAGTTGCTGACTCTCAGAAAGACAGATTGCAGGTTTCATGGCGGAAGAAACAACTGTCTTCCCTACAGCTGAGGCACAGGCATGACTGGCGTATCTTCTTCCTCTTATACTCATTCTGTATTCTCTTTCCTCTTAGCCAATACTTCTGCTGACCTAATGCAACAGAAGTAGATGGCATGAGGGTCTGACCTTTTTCCTCCCTGTGTTTTACATCTATCTACTCAGGTCCAATCCTGATTTTCCCATTTTTGCTGTACCATGGATTGCTGCTATGCTTCCCTAACCTCAGACTGGTGATTTTGCCAGTATCTACTTCGTGGTTATAGGATGACTTCATGTGTCTGGTTAGGCAGTCTGTACTAGAGCTCAGTAGCAGGCCAAGTAGTCCTTTTCAAACAAGTAGTCAGTGCTACAGAACGTTTGTCTTTGTTCTGGAATGTCTGAGAATCTGTGCTACTGAGACTCATCAAGGGCTTGATGTTCTCCACACAGTCTCCATATCTGACTCTTATCTCTTGTACCATTGGGTCAAAAGACCTGAAAAATTGTGAAGTTTTCATTGCAAATCTTTTCTCGCTGTAGGATCCATTAAAAACTGGTTGTCTTCTAAGTCATCAATAAATAGGTTGGAATAGTTTCCCAAGTATGGAACATGTTGTTTTCAAAGTTCAAAGCAAGAACTTTGGCTCTATATCTATTTGCAGGAAGAACTAACTTGGTCTTTAGAGAGTGCATTTTAGTGTGCTCATGATCACAGAGCCTCTGAAACCTTCACCAGAGCAATAAGCCTCCGGATCTTTTATTTCTAACCCTTTGTCATGCAGGTGTCTTACAGTAACATACAGAGTATGAACCACTTACAGCTTACCAAGTCCAACTACCATGCAGTCAATTGTAGGCAAACATAACTGTGTGGAATATTTAAGCAGCCCGGACTTGTCTGAGCTATTACATTAACAAGAAGAAAGAGTGCTCATAGCCTTAACGCAAGACAGCCAGTGACTGTCCAAGATAAATACAAATGGCTTCTGATTCTCTTTTCTGATGGGGATTAGAAATAAAGCCCTTCCCAAATCAACAATTATCCATGGTGAGAGTTTTGTAGACACATTTCAGCCAGGATTTCAAGCATAGTAGTTATGGTTTATATCTCAAAGATCCCCAGATTCTCCTATGCTCATCCATGGAAGAGGACTGGAACATGGGAACTCTAGAATGGACTTTTTGTTAGGAGATGGGGGCTGGAAAGGGGAGCCGGTCACTGGGAGTAGGACCTGGAAGGATGTATCTTTCTTCCCAGCTCCTCCCCCAGTTCTCATCTTCTTGGTCAGCTTTCCTCTGCTCACACCCTTCTGCCCTACTGTTTCAGTGTTTAAACCTGCTTCACATAGACTGAAACTTCTGTGAGCCAAAATAAATCTCTCCTTGAAGATGCTGGTGTCAGTATTTTGCCCCAGAAATGAAGAAACTGATGAAGACAATGCTGTAGGACCTATGATTGGGGGCACAGGCAGCTAAATTTCTATCGGACGATCATGATTTTTCTAAAAATTTCTATAATGGTAAATTAAGCTTTCACTAATTGACAGTGACATTGATTCCTATAATTCTACCCCACTAAATTAAATGCTTAAAATATTTTAGAGAACAGTTTCAAGAGTTTCATTTGGCTTTTTCTATAGTAATGGGTCTCAATCTATAGGTGTGTTCTTCCAGCTAGACTGACAGCTCAGGGAATGACAAGCAGTTCGTGGAAGCATTAGTTGTACTGCAAGGCAGACCTCTGCCTCTTGCCCCCACTCTAACAGGAGTTTGCCCAGCACTTCGGGTCTCCTGGTAGTAATATCAGCTGGAATTTTACATTGAAGAACTCATACAATATCTGGATAGATCCCATTTTCCATGTCTATGATTCTCTTTTGGAGACAAATTGGGAAACTATCTTGGCATATACTTGCTGTGACATTCCAAGGTTTTTCTTTAGATAAAACTTAGCTTCAAGTGATGAGTTCAAGAAGTAACATAGATTTGGATGCTAGCAAGGAGTCATTGTAGCAATGCAGTAGCTCTTTCCTTAAGAATCTGTGATCTTTTCTGTTTTCCTGTCATCCAGGAAGTGCTCTTACCAGCTGCTTTGGTTCACTTGTCTCAAGGGACGGCAGGGCTTACCAGCCATAACCGCAAATCCCTGTGGTCGAGACTTCCTGTTTGCCACTCTGGCCTTGCATCCCCCCCACCAGTTATTCTCACTGACAACAGAGACCCTGACCCCATGAAATATCTCCTACCAACAGGCTGACTTACAGAGGTCATGGAGCTCCACGTGATGCTGGTTTCCCCCTCACTAACGTATTCTTCATTGTTTGCATGAAAGGAGCCTCATTTCAACTCACCCATAGAACCCGGTGAATTTCTGGTTTCACTCTGACTTTCTTACCTTTCTGAATCCCTTATACTCTTCATTACTCTGCTAAGGCAAATCTGCCCCTCTGCTTTAATTGACATAGGCTATCATCAGGTTCAGTTTCTAAGGACACCATACTGCCCAGAGAGAGAACCACTATGTCAGTAAAATTCTCACCCTGTCCCCACCCAGTTCAATACTCTAACCACTCAAACCACTTGCCAGTATTTTATTATCATGTATCAGTCAGTTAAAGCTCTTTAAGAATAAGCTGTTTGTTTATGTAGGACTTTAGTACTCAGACCATATAAATATTTAACCCTAGTTATTAGTCTAGGGCCCATTTATTCTAATCTGAGAACATTTGGCATTGGAAGTATAGAAAATTCTAGCATCATGGTTTGTAGGTCTCCAAAAGGAAACAAATACATAATATATTTGTGATATTGAAACTTTATGGTGCAAGTATTTGATTAAGAGAAAATATCTCTGAAGGATTCTTAGGTAGATAATAAATGAAAAAAGTTTAAAAAACAATTGTCTAGACACAATAGTAGAGTTTCCTAAACTCAGTATTATTGGCATTTTGGTCTAGATAATATGCATTATGAAGGATGTTCTGCATATTATTTGCTGTTTTGCAGCATACGTGACATCTGCTTATAGGACAGTAACAGCCCTCTCTTCTTTCCTGCCCTGCTCTCCTACCAAAAATGTCTCCAGACATTGCAGTGTTTGTCAAACTGTAGTGTGCATTAGAATTACCTGACAGCTGGGCTAAAATACAGATTCCTGCATCCCACCTCCAAGTGGGACCTGAAAATTAGCTTTCTAAACAATCTGTATAAAATAAGGTCATAGTAGTGTCTATCCCTAGGATTATTTTGCAGATTAAGTGAAAGAAGGCTAAGAATGGCTTGTACGAGCACTGGATGGGGCAGCATTGATTTGATCAGAGAAGAGCGGTGAGACCAGTGACTGAAGCTCAGTAAATAAGTCAGAAAGTAGAAAAGAAGTAGCTGAATTAAGAGCATCAGTGAGGTACAAGATTATGCAGAGAATATTGACTGCAGGGAATTTTAACTCGGAAAATGATGGAAAGCCACTGAAGTGATTTGAGTTGGTGGGTGGCATGATTGGCTTACATTAGAAGCTCTATTTTGACTGATAGGTGCAGCATAGATTGAATGAAAGCATGAGAAAAGTGAGACAAGTAGCTAAGGGGTTACTGCAATTCAGGAAACGATACTCAGAGTTTGGATTAGTGTGGGTTAGGGACCAAGTGATCAGGTTAAAGGAATATATCCTATATCAATTGACAAAGTATGGTGACAGATTGGGTACAAAAGATGTTACCAAGGATTTTGGTCTGAGCTAGAATATGGGTTAGGGTTAAAGTTAGGGTAATGGTTAGGATAAAGGTTAGGGTTCGTGTTGGGATAAGGAATGGGTTAGGGTTAGAGTGTGGGGTAGGGCTAGTGTAGGAGTTATGGGTAGGATTAGTGTTCAGTTGTGGTTCGGATGAGGAAGTGAGTTAGGAGTGGATTCAGGGTTAATTTTAATGTTGGGTTAGTGTTATACCTTGCACACAGATACCTTCCAAAGCCTCGGGGAGTCACTGGTGTGGCACAGGTATAGTCAGAGGTGACTGCATGTAGAATGTGTGATGCTGGGATTAAATGTGTGGTCTTGTATTAACGGTTTGTGAGTACTAAATTAGTTCACTGACTGGTTGGGTATAGTTCTTTCTGTGGATAATGGGCAGACTCTTCCTAGATGTGAGTGCTACCTGTCTTAAGGCTGTGTAGTTTGGATAAAATCAAGTGGAAGAGCGAGGGCTGGTGCTTGATGCTTTTTCTGCCTTCTGCTGCCATCTGCTCTCTATGCCGTGAACCATTGTGTTTTCCTCTCCTTTCTGATGCCCCTCTGCCAAAGCACCCACCTTGAAGCCAGCTGATTATGGACTGAAATTTCTGAGCCAAAATAAACATTTCTTCTAATTTTAGATGCTGAGTATGTTGTCTCAGCCACGAGAAAAGTAACTAAAACTTTTCGGTTATGTGTTAGGTTAGTGTTATTGTCAGATTTAGGAAATTGATTAGGATTAGGATGTAGATTAGGGTTAAGGAAAGGATTGAGATACAAGTTAGGTTTAGGTTTAGAGTTAGGTTACAGGTTAGGACAGGGTGCAGGTTAGTGTTAAGAGAAGGGTTAAATTCTCGATTAAGGATAGGGAGCCTGTTAGGGTTAGGGTACAGGTTAGGTTTCAGGTTGGTGTTAGTCTTAAGTAGGGTTAGGGTTAGTGTTAGATTTAGGGTAAGATAGGAGATTAGGATATGGCTTAAGGTACGGATTAGGATTGGTGCTAGGGTTAAGTTTCAGGTTAGGTTTAGGCTTAGGTTATAATTAATTTGGTTTTTTTTTTTTCAGGTTAGTGTTCAGGTTAGTGTTAGAGTTTAGCTATGGGTTTGATTTGAGTTTTGGGATTAGAGTAGGGTTAGGGAAAATAGTAGGTTTAGAATGTTTTTTACGGCTAGTATTAGGGTATGAGCTAGTGTTAGTACTAGTGTTAGGATCAGGGTACTGGTTAAGGTTAGTATATAGGTTAGTACAATTTAGGATATTGGCTAGTGTTAGGGTTAGTGTATAGGTTAGTCTATAGGTTAGGGTTAGATTACAACTTGGGTAAGATTTACAAAATAGGGTGTTATTTAGAGTTAAGATTAGGGTTGGGATTTGGGTCAGAGTTAGTGTCAAGGTGAAGATTAGGAAATGGGTTGTGTTTCTGGTTAATTGAGCATTAGGTTGGGTTAGTGTTAGGGTTATGGTTAGTGTTTATTTAGCATTATTACGTGGGGTTTGATTAGGTTATAGTTTAGAATTATTATTATGATTAGTGTTAAGGAATGCTTCAGGGCAATTGTATGATTTAGTGTATAAATTAAATTTGGGGTATGGGTTAAGGTTAAGTTTTAGATTAAGATTAAGGAATGGGTTAGGGTTAAGGTTAAGTTTTATTTTAAGATTAGGGAATGGGTATGAGTTAGGGTTAAGGATATATTTTGGTTAGAGTTAGGAAATGGTTTTGTTTAGTGTAGAGATTACTGTATGGGTTAGGTTATGGTTTAGGCTTATAAGGTCTTACAGGAAGGGTTAAGGTTAGGTTTATGCAAAGGTTTTGTGCTATGGCATGGCTAGTTTTAGGTCAGGTTTGGGCTTAGGGTTAGAGACTAGGTTAGGTTTAGAGTTCAGTTAGAGTGAGTGTTGAGATACGCTAGTGTTGGGTTGCTGAGGAATATTTAAATTTATTTTATGCTGCACAGGGAACATATCTGATGCATATTTCATGAGCCCCGTTTGGGAGGGAACATTTCATATTGGTGATATGAATGCTTCTAATCAATCATTTATGTCAGCAAGAATTTTCCTTTGTAGAAGCAATATAATATGATAAAAAAAAGCTTAAAAGGCAGAATAATACGCCAAAGGCAGTGAGCCGCTTTGCGTGATAGAGAGGGCAGGAGCAGCGTCCGAAATGGACCGAGATTGACAACTGCATTAAGGTCCCCTAGGAGCCTGGGGAGTAGGTGTGGTATTGACCTTTACCTCCTGGAGAATCCTCTTAACCTCCTCGGATAGCCAGCCTTGATCCCTTTGCTCACCTACCTGGAGAGACACAGCAGTTGTAACTCCTTGCTTTTTCGGTTGCCTCAGTGACTTTTATATTGAATAGGAGGAAGTGATGCTTTGTTTACATGCATATAGTGTCTAACTTGAGTGGTTTCTGAAGTGAGAGAAAGTGATTTACAATGTACATTTCAATTGATATTAGCATATTTGTTGTCAGCCTCTGTCTTTTCCAGCTATTCCAAGTTGAGATCCCTGACAGCTTTGGGCTACAGATTCAGCTTCTCTGTGAGACTTGAAATTTTTTCACAGGGTCCGCGCATACACTAGGAGCCTTCATCTTGGCCCCCATTTCTCTGCCCTCCTCCATTTTCTGCATGGATTTCTGGCTATGAAAGTAACTCTGCTATTCTAGTAATGGTGACTGGGCTGTTGATTTTAACTTCTTTATTCCTGGGCTAAGCTCATTCCTCTGTCCTACCATGCTCTTTACCCACCTGCTGCATTCTTGCACACACGAAGAACTCTGGGTGTCAGAGTAGCTCAAAAAGACTACACGGTTGTCCTCTTCCTACTGTTTTCATTCAGCTCTGTCCAGATCTGGACATTGACCCAGGTTCTCTCCCCAGTCACAGTCAGCGGTGTTCTGGCATGGTCCTCTCTCCTTACCAGAACTAAAGTCCTGACTTTTTCTATTAATGAATTGATTGAACCAATTTCCTTGGGATGAGGTCATTTTTCTGGAGATCTTAGCTCTTTTAAAATAGATATCCTATAAATCAGATATTTCTGCCTTGACCATCAAAGGGATAGCAATCTTCTTGTGTTCTACACTACCTTCCTGGCTAGATTCTGTGATGCTAACTGGTTCCAGGACAACTGAGCAAAAGTTAGGGTCCTAAAATATGCAGTCTTGACTACATAGATGACAGCTCTGAGACAGCGTGATGGTGTTATACTCTCTGCGCTTTCTTCTCCTTCAGTCTTGTACTGATTCTGCCTCCTATTCTCCCCACATCCTTTCTGAATTTGTGTGTCTTATCGCTGAGTCTACCTAGATAAAGGTTATTGTTGGATGTTTCATATTTATGATGTAACAACATACATCTTGTAGAAGAGCCATGTTTTACTTCTACTTTTACTAGGACAATTTGTTCAAATGTTTGGGTATGCATATTCTTTGAGATATGCAAATTTCCCTGATTTAACATGGATATGGTTCTCAGCTGAAGATTTCTTATCCAAGAGCAGAAGATGGATTTAGGGAAAGGAAAGAGATTTCTTTCAGTCTTTCAGCACATACATACTTACAAACCTCTTGGCACATTGCAGACCATGTGCTGTGTGGTGGATTCACCATGGCAAACTGTAATCCCCATGAGGCTAAAGTTAGAAAAATCAGCATTAGCGCAGTACTTAGAATATTGGAGGTTTGCGATAATCTGTGTGATAAATGGTTAATGAACTGAATTGATAAAATCCAAGGCATTTATTTATTTATTTGAAAGAATCTGTTTTTGACTAACACCAAATTTCAAGCTCAAGATTTTCATGAAACACAACACTGAATCTCTGTGTGAGGCTTAAGTTTACTTTCACTGAATCCCTGTCAATATCATGGGCCTTTCTAAAGTGAAACATTTATTTTTAGTATCAAATCTAGAATAGTGATAGCTCTTATACCCCATGTGGAACAACATAGATCCCCTCCACTTTCTTCCCATAAGAAGATGACAATTAAAAAAAAAATGACAATTTTTGTTTCAATTACTTTTTTTGCTTCAGCTTAGGTTAAAAACTAGCTCTGACTAGTAAATTTAATTTTTATAACCTTGGTTCTATCACTGGCCATGACCTGATCACTTTAGAAAGAGAACTGAAGTTTCTCTAGGGACAGCCTGTCTGAACGACTGAACTTATAAAACCTAACTTGACCATTATGTGATCAACTTTTAAGACAGAAATGTAAATTAATGTAATTTCTTTGCGCCTTATTCCCCAGATATGTATTTCTAAAGCTAAAGTACCTTTGTTCCTCCTGGAGGAGAAGAAAGCTCTGCCTGTATGTTCTCTGATCCCTTGAGCCTTTAGTATAATGATGTTTGCATTTTAATATCATTTCCAGGTATTGAAATGTAAAGTTCTCCATCTGCAATTCTAATTGCAGACAAGTGCGAGGAAAGAACACACCTTTTGGAGCTGGATGACCTAACTGGCCCCTTAGCATCTGTGTGGCTTTGTCACGTCTATGTTTCCTTACTTGCCTGAGTTCATTTCCTCCATTCAAAAATGGAGGTGAGACTAGCATGGCGCACACACTTGTACGTCCCAGTACTCAGGAGGCTGAGGCAGGAAGAACATCATGACTTTGGGGCCAATTTCAGCTACATAGGGAGTTCAAAGCCAACCTTAAACTCTGTAATGAAACCTGATCTCAATAAAAAAAAAAAAGGAGGTGATGCTATTTATTTAGGGACGTTTTGAAGATTAAATTACATAATGTATGTATTGTTCCTGAAGCACAATAACCTCTTGAAAAATCCTAGTTTGATAGCAACCTTGCAAGGAAGAAAACATGAATTACTTACAAAGACTTTTAAACATGTTTAGTAGTTTAGTTCTTCATCTTTACGCATATTTACACAATAACACAAAAAACTATGATTTTGGATTAATTTTCTAAGTCAAATAAGGTCTATTTGTACTTCTACTCTCTTAGACGGTGAAAAATTAAATCACAGTTAATGGTGTGTGTGTCTGCTCTATATAAACATAAAAAATTAAATCAAAGCAGGCAGTTCTAGCATCTTTTAACTTCCTCTATTCTAAATTTGGAGAGGGAAAGATGCATAATCATGTGGATATAGAAAGATATGGGGTGAGGACTTGATGATACTTCTTTCTCTATCCAAGTCTTTACTGTGGGGGTCTCTGTCTCTCTTCATCTTTTGCTCTATTCCATATACCATGTTTTCCAAAATCCAAGTGGATAATTCAATTAACACCTTACTGTGATGGTCCATGTCCTCCAAGAAGCAGCAAAGACAACATCAAGTATACATGAAATTTACTGTGTGTGTGTGTGTGTGTGTGTGTGTGTGTGAATGCCTCTGAAAGAAAAATGTATGGGGGCCCGAGAGACAGTTTCAGCATGACCAGATTATGATGTAGCTTGACCCTAGGGGAAGAGGTTGGGTAGAAGCAACTTTAATTGCAATTTAGGTCTGAGGAAATTTGTCAAGCCCATTGGTGCAGCCCTGAGACAAAGTTTTCTATCAGAGGAGTCTTGAGTCTCCTAGGAAGGGGTCTGCCTTGGTACCCCGTTGATTTGGTCACTGACTGGAGAAGCACATGGCAGTATGGCTTGGTGAGATACTGTGATAGATTCTGGCAAACTGTAACTTTATTAATCACTGAGGACGCCTGCTGTTTGAGATCAGACGGCACATTTTTTTTTTCTATTGTTGTTACACTTTCCTCATCTTCAATTGTTTTTTCTTGTATGTCTTCAAGGGCTATGTTCATTTTTATCACTTGATCTTGCTATTGCTAAGATCTGTACCACCCTAACATGACTCAATCATTCTGTAACCCCTAGAAACTTTCCATTCATGGCTCTGACACTCATTTCAGCGTCAGTTCTCAAATGCTTTTCTTCTACAGCTCTGTGTGCGTAGAGCCGCACTGTGCCCAAGTGCTTTGCAACATCCGGTTTTCTTGTGCTCTCTCCTCTACGATGTGCATCTGTCACAATTCAAACGCTACTTGGCTGGTCATTCTTTTACTTTCTAATGGAATAATTGTATTTTGCTGAAGATTCTTGGTCTTAGCCTGTTTCTGTCTCTGTTTTTATTTCTGTCTCCATCTCTGTCTCTCTCTCTCTCATATACACACAACCAAAAATGAATAAAATGTAATGTCATAAGTGTCAATTTTGAGAAAAAATAAATGCCATCCAGCTATATGTTGTCAATGTCACATCTGCTTTGAATCACCATCATGCAACGTGTGAGAGAATTAACTTACAAAGGGCTACTCTGGGTCGTGGGCCCCAGTCCAAGACCTGGGTGATTTGCTGCTATGGGGCTTTGGTTGGGTTGCCAGATGTCAGGGGAGAGGGCATGTGATGGGTCACATTGCTCACCTCAGGGGCCATGAGGAAGAATAAAACAAAAGAAGATAAGGAGCTTACACCCCCCCTCCCCAGGACATGTCCCCAGTCACACAAAGGCCTCCCACGAGGGCCCCTCTCCTAAAGGACGTACACCTTCCACTCGCTTCACACTAGGGATAAGACTACACCACACAGACTTTCAGAAAATGCTTAACACACCCCAAGTTTCCAGCTTCTCTCTGTCTCTTATCCACACTTGTTACTCTCACTGTTGTTTATTTATGGTCTGTAACATAAGGTCCATGAGGAAAAAAATCATTTTTTTTTTTGTTCTCTGACACATATGCAAATCTGGTACACAGCAGTTACTCCATAAACATTTTGTAGTGGATAGATTGATCTACTGTGTAAATAATTAGTATTGTCTTATACAGGAGGCTTACAGAAATAAAGTGACTTGTTGAATTTTTGCAGGTGAGACTTAAAGTTTTCACATGTGAATACAATTCAGAACCAAAAAGGCTGTGAAAGAGCTAGAGAATTAGAGAGATGAGATCGAGAGAGAGAGAGAGAGAGGGAGAAAGAAGAAAGAATGAGAAAGAAGGGAAGAGAGAGGAGAGAATAAATCTGAGTTAAACATCCTTTCCATTATCACAAAGATTTTTACACTGCATGTTGTCATTTAATTTACGATTTCATGAATAATCACACGAAGACAGCAGGAGGCCATTAAGATGGGTCAGCATATAGTTGACCAGGAGTTTGGACAGATCTTCTCTAGCTTTAATTATTTCAACTCTAAAATTTAAGAGTTGATAACTTGATAATGCTTCATGCCTTCAACATGTAAAGTTGAGCTGCAGTTATGATGTGGGCACTACCCAGATGTGTTTCTTGATCCTGTGAAAACACTGTACTTCAAACCACCATTAAAAAGAGGATGGAGGTTTCAGGTAGGCCTGAATTTACACAGAAAGCAGTAGTGTACTCTCACAATGTTCTTTTGCCTTGGCAACTGTTTTGAGGATGAGTTTAACCTCATACCCGTGACCCTCGACACAGTTGTGAGCTCTGTAGAACACTGTACCGGCTCAAGCCTGTTGTCAGAGATGAGAACTTGGGGGCATCCCTCCTGCCTTGCCTCATCTGAGAGGTCGTGGCTCTGGCAGAGTGATTCTTTTCAAGATAGTACCCAGATAGGCCTTAGCTTAAGAGTTCAGCCCGGGTAAGATGAACAGAGAGGATCCTTTGCACCAGTTGAAAGCTGCCATGGCGGGTACATCACACAGATAATGAAAGCCCCTTACACGTTGTGTACCATTTTCAGAAACATTAGTTGAAATTGGCTAATTTTTGCTTTGTGTGTGTTCTGCCAAGCTGATTATATTATTTTCTTGGTAGAAGATGAGGTGCTAGGATCAAAATGTTAGAGGCAAATGAGCTGTTTTCCATATTAATCCTTAGGTCATTACCATACTCAGAACTATATTAGATAATAAAATTTAAAGAGCTCATTTTCATGCTGAACTGCTCCATTTTAGTAACTGTTGAATTTCACACCAACACTTTTTATTCCCATATCAACTGCCTTGGGAAGTGGAAACTTAATTATTGACAGACTAAATATTTGCATCTTTTGGAAACTAGAATATTTCATAATTTAAAAACTGAATAAATATCTTCTCAAAACCAGGTTTAGTTGTGGGTTGCATTTAAAAATAACAGTACAGAATTTTTCAAACTGTAATTGGGATCTTCTTACTTTTCTACTTTCTGATCTTAGTTATTTGCTCTTTTTCCTTTTTTTTAAAGCTGATCTTTGCTCACATTTGCTAGTTTCTTTGTTCATGTGATTAAAATACCAGCTTCCAAATTTGTGGGTGCTTTCTACTAGATTCCTTCAAAGCATCAGTAATTTCCACGCCAGGTGGGTACATTTGTAAAAAACTACCAATCAAGGTTATTTTATGCAAGAGGATCTTGCTTGTGAACGTTCATGATAAGCTTGTAGTTTCTCTCACTTATCCACAAAAAGTGTATTTGATTAGCATCTCATTAGGTGTAAACAAATTGCTTTGCTTTGCAGCCGTAGCTTTCTCTAGGGAGCTCCAGGCTACTGTGTCTGAATCCTTTGAGAAATGCAAAGCGTTATGAAATAAAAACATTGCTATATTTTTATAGCTTCCAGGTGACCTGCATTTTAAGAAATACCTTTGGGGAGTCCTCAGAGTTATTAGATATCATGGGAAAAAAGTGCTTAGTTAGTACTTTCAAATCTGTTTTTTCCTCATCAGAACGAGGCTGTTGGAAATGGTTTATATCCTGACAGTGACAGTGGTGGAGTCCTGCCTGTGTTTTTTGGTGGTCGATCTATTCAATGGTAGTTAAAGAAAGGACATAGAATTAAGAAACAAGATGAGTTCAGCTCTGCTTTACCACTTCCCTTCTGCATAGCTGTGGCGAGTCACTGAGCCCAGTTAGGATTTTCTACGTCTATGGAATGAGGATGAATGTGCTCACCTGACTTAGTTTTTGCAATTGAAATGCAGAGTTTTAAAGTGTTACATAAAGATGGTTATTATTAAGATTTATTTATTGGTGCATTGTTTCACATTAGAGAGCCATATACCCAAAATGTGGTTACTAAGCTGCATTTTGCCATTACTTTATTAGCCAAATTTGAGGAACATTGTAAGGAAATTAAAATTCTTCTATTTGCATTCATAGCATAGAAAAGTAATTGAGGAAGCTATTTGTACCTCTCACAGTATCCTTTACATGAGTACCTAGAAAGATGACATGATTTTTTTTCTCTGAACATATGCATTTCCTTTGAATAAGGACTTTCTATATTTATTTTTAAAGTTGTATATAGGTGCTTGTGTTCTCAAGCTGGCTTGTTGGCAGATCTGTGTTAAATTCATGGTTTGTATTTAATAAAATAAACACCAATTCATGACATATTTAACTTTGTACCACTATTTTATGATGCATGTATTTATATTTAACCATATAACCAGTTTTTGTCCACATTTTTTTTTTATCAGTACCAGGGATTGAACTCATGACTGCATGCATGCAAGGCAGACGCTTATGCCACTGAGCTAAATCCCCAGCCCTTTGTCCACATTTCTTTTCAGTCATGATTACTTTGCTTTTTCTTTCTCACATACTACATGTTTTTTGAAAACCATGATTTTTGGAATGAGGTGATTTTTAAATACAAAAAAAAAACTTCTATAAGAAATTTGATGCAGTTAAGAATAAGTGCCAGCAAAAATTGAACATTTACTCTGTGCTGTCCTTTGATTAGCACTACATATGATCAAATTTATTTTTACCTAAAAGATGTTTTTTTCTATATTTAAAAAAATACCTTGAGATTTTGAAAGACAGATTAATAGATTCATCTAATAGCTCTTCACTAATAAATGAAGACTGAATTTCAACATATAGTTTTTACTTCAAAATTCATGTTATCTAATCATTTATTAATCAACCTTTAACATTATAATAATAATGTTATAATAATATAAAATATATTATCATTGTTGTCATAAAATTATGAAACACTTTCAAGGTAGTAGCATATTTAATCTTTGCCAAGAGCACATACAATTAAAAAATAAAATGTTGTAAAACTATTATTCATAGCTTTGCTTGACATTTTGATAGAAGGAGTCTTTTGCCATGTCTTGCCTTTGCTGCCAAGAATTATTTCAAGATCTGTCTGCATACGTGTCTTGGTGCAATATCCAAGAAAAATGTATGCCTTTTAATGACCTGTGGAGAGACACAGGCCTCTTCTAAAATGTAGCAATACTTCCTGATGCTTTCCAGCAATCTTCACCTTGCTTTGTTCCTTCAGTTGTTCTTCAAGTGCTTTGGCTACTGTGCTTCTCTTTGTGATCTTCCAGGGTTAGAATTCATTGTCCCATCTTTCTGTTAAGGCTTGGTTAAGTGGGAAGCTTCTGTTGAGTACTTGTTCCTTTTGCACATGGTATTTTCTCTCCTACTTTCATAGATATGGGTTCTTTTTTAAAGATTGAGGAAGTGTATAGCACACAGAATTGGAAAAAAATGAATAGTAAGATCCTGACAACTAGGAAAGCATCGTTAACATCAGAACTGGGTTCACCCTGGAGGGAAAGGGTGTCTTGAGGATGGTGGGAAGTCACTTCCTTCACTACAAGGCCACATAAAAACCTGCCTACTGCCATGGAGCCACCTCTTCTTGGAAGGAAAAAGCAATGTTCCAAAATGCCAAAAGATGCAGTCCAATTAGAGGAGTCACTTCCAGGAAAGTTGGTGACTGAGAGAACCATTTTTCAGAGGTCATAATGGTCATGCAACCCCCATCCTTTCAATGTCTGAATGTACCTGGGAAGTAACTAATGAGGAGCAGCTGGAACTATAAGTAAGTCACTCAGAAAAACTCCCCTGGGAATGATCATCTTGAACCTGATGGTTGGAAAGAATGAAATGACTTCACGACTATGCCACCATCACAGTGCAGATCTGGGATGAGAATCAGGACAGAAAATGAAAGAGGACCTGCTGAGGAGGCCAGGTTAGGCCATGAGAGAAGCAGCGGAGAAAAGGGCACAAGCCGGGAAAATTTCTCTCAGCCAAACCTTTCCACAAGTTTAATCAAATGCTTATCTAAGGAGAATTGGAAACGAATCCTCAAATTTGTTTATTGTTTATGATATGCTTTTGTGCCGGGCCATTTAACCAGTTATATAATTTAGGTCTAATCACTAAGGCTATATATTTTCAGAAAATCTATCAATGTATGTGCAACTTGGAAAATAATTTACTGGCCATAGAATAAAATAAGAAAGTTGAAAAATCAAAGAGAAGTAACGCTTAATGAAATATCCATAAAGTCTAACATTATATGGTTTAACTAGAACTTAACTGATATACTTTAGATTAAAGGATAAGTGGTAAACAAAAATGAGTATTTGCTCCACATAAGCCAAACTGTGAAAAATATTCTCCAAAACATTACAACAGCAACATGCTGAATGCGTTAGGTGGCGATTTAAAAATCTTGATGGATACCGTCTGCATTGAGTGAAATCTTTAAAATAATTAGAGCTTGTTGCCTAAAGTGATCATCAAGAGCTACCCCAGAGACCTAGGAAAGAGACAGTAGCTAAGAACTCTTCCCGACTCCTTGGCCAGGAAACTTTCTCCTTTCTTGCCTAATCATGTAAAAGTTAATAGCTCAAAGCACTTGTAACTGCTGCCCCCTCCCTACCTCTGCTCCCCGAAATGGAATCATGGGATAGGGAAATCCCCTTTGGGGTCAGAAGGGCAATACTTGTAATTATTTTTGTTGTACCCTTCACCACCTGCAGAGCATGTATTTTTCTGAGAAAGCCACGTCACCACCAGCACGCACGCAGTTTGCGATGCACTATGGTACTTGTGTGTCTGTCTGCTGTGCTGTGCAAATAGATGCATTCAAAATAAAATCATCTTTAAAACTACATTTAAAAACCTCTAAGGTCCCCCCCAGCAAAGGTCACTACGTAAACTATACAGCAGTCTCACCTACTGGAGTATTTGTTGTAAGTGTAGATGATTGTTTGAAAACACTGCATCGTTTTTAAAAATTATATATTTTTGACGTCCATCTCTTCAAGAGGTGGTGTGTTCTCTTTCTCCCTAGCCCCATCCTCCCGAACGGCTTCATCATCTAGAGGAATATCCAGCGTGTCTCCTTCCTTCCCATTCTCTTGATCAGAAATTACTAAGCCCTATTGTCTCTTTAAACATAAAATGTAAAAAGCTTTAAAAAAGAGAAAGAATAGGTTTATGTGTTTATTTTATTTCTATTGCTACATAAAAATGACCACAAATTTAGCAGCCCCTAGCAGCACCCATTACCTCATGATTTCCCTGTGTAGGGCTTCAGGACAAGTTGTCCAAACCCCATATGCAGGGTCTATGCAGGCTGAAGTTGAACCTGCAAGTTTGCTTCAAGACTTGATTCAGTAGAGTATAATGGAATCCTTAGGGCAGTTACATCCTGTCAGCTTGGTCACATTATATGGTGTAGTCGAGAGGATGCTACCTTGTCGCTTTAACTAGATCCCCCTGGTAAGAAGTGAGTGTAAGACCCAGCCGTATTTAAGGGGAGGGATTATATAAATGGAGAGGTGGTCACCACTCTAGAGGGACTTATTTGGAGTTACCTTAAATGTATCTGACACAATGTTTACAGGAATTTTTAAGGTTTTGTTTTCTAGTATGCACTCATTTGTTTCTTCAGTTATCTTTAGGAACTTCTAAGAATCAACTCTTTCACCCAAGTTGAATATTAAAACCAGCTAAGCATGTAGTAGATGCAGAATTAATGAACTGCAGAGAAGAGTCTTTTAACTAAAGAAGGTAAAAGAGAGAATTTAAAGAAAGAATCGTTCCTGTGGGGGTTTCATGTCCCCCGAGTGGTCATGCTCCTGGTGTTCTAAGAAATTTCACAGTAGTTTCCGTCAGATGCTTCTCTTGAGGTCATGGAAGTAATTGGAGGCACTAGGACAGCAAAATGTAGACAAGTAATGAAAAACCACAAATGAGAATGAAAGTAATGTTACCCATTGGTTATAATTTCATTCTAATAACCTTGAGAACAGCTAATACAGTATATGTATCCTGCTCACATTTTTAAAATTCCTGTTTCTCTATTCCGTCAGTTCTTCATCTCTATTTTTTCTCTAATGTCCTCTCGTGATCGCTCTCCACAGCTGGGTTTCTTCCATTTTATCATATTAGTACCGTATCAGTGTGCATTCTTTTCATCTCATCCTGTCACCATCACTATAGAGAAAAGGTGTGGCTTGTGCCTGTGTGTGTAAATGGACAATTATAGTCCATGTGTGAACTTGATGTGCTGCCATTCAAAGGCCTTGCACTGGTGTGGCTAGATGTGAGCCTTCTTTCACTCTGAAATGAAGAGTCTGGGTCACTCGGGTCATGTTTGGAGTAAGTGTTGCCTAGAACTCACACTCCCCTGAAAAATACCTGGGAACTGGGTATAAGCCGTGTCCTGGGGACGCTTTGCTTGTGGTTACCTCTGGGGAAGCGCTTGAGGGTGAAGCAAAATATCCTGTCTCACAGTGGGAAGTTTGTTTTCTCCGGTGAAATTCCCCAGTTCTTTGGAGTCACAAGGATTCGATGGGCAGGGATATTTATCCAATGGCTACAGCAAATATTTAAAATGAAAATGAGGGCAATTAGAGGGGAGGGTCCGTGGTTGGGTATTATTGGTCTTGAACCTGTTCCTTTTGGAATCAAGATATGACTAATCCTGTATGGCGAGGAACACACTGGCTGGCGTTATAAAGCATGAAGGAGGCTGGGTCAGTGCCTAATTCCCAGTTTAAATCCCTGCTATGGAGAAGTCAATTGTGCCTATTTAGATTCCAGTCGCATCTCTGTGTTGTAACCCTCTAACGGCCTTTGACTCCGGGTATTTTGACGTCAGAAACTACCTGCTCAGTGAACAGTGAACATTTCTCCTCTTCTCCACTTCCACTTTCGTGTCCACCAGTGACCGCAGATGCTTGAGGTAATTTCCTCCGCGGAAACTGATGGAGCCAGAGCAGCTGCCCGGCGCGCTCCTGATTCTGCCGTCTGTCTCTGGATATGTCGCCCCAGACAGACTCTACGTAGCAGAACAGGAACACTGCTACCTGGAATCCTAACCAAACCTGAAGTTCTTGTTTTCCAAACATGGGGATTATGGAAAGATGGAGGAGTAAACAGGGAAGATGAAAATTTATGTGAGAAAAAGAGAAAAGTGATAAAAAATAAGATAAGTGAATGCAAGTGGGGAGTTAATGAACAGTGGAAAAAGATGGACAATTTCAGGAGCAATATTTTCCTCCCACTCTTCAGCTGGGGAGCCTCGTGGAGACAGTTACTGGGACAAAGTCTTTAGAGCTAATAAATTATATTAGTTCAATTAAGGATCGCTCATTAGACTGGAACATTAGTCTGAATAAAATTGTTTTAGCTCTTCTATTAAAATCTCTTAGGTATTACATACATTATATCATATTTTAAATAAATCTTCACAAACAGGTTGGGGTTGATCTATTTGAGCTGATAAATCCATAGTAAATAAGGGATTTATTAAATTAACTTTATGCAGGTAGAGTCACCTATCAAGTGTGTTTTAAGAGAGGCCGGTATAATCATCACTGTACGTCTGGATGAGTGATCTCAGAGGCTTGTGTGTTAAAATGTTTCCAGCCTGGTGTCACTGGGAAGCAGTGGAAACTTTCAGAAGTAGAGCTGGGGGAGGCTCAGGTCTTGGGAGCATCCCATGGTGGGGGCTATGAATCTCAGGCTCTTCTTTTCTTCTCTCTCACTGCCCAGCCATGAAATGAGCAGGTTTGTTTCACCACACCTTTCAGGCATGATGTGCGTGCTCATCACAGGCCCTCAGCCATTGGGCCAGTTGGTCACTGACTGAACTCTCCAAAACTGTGAGCAAAACATAAAAGTTTTCTCTTTATAAGGTGATTTACCTTAGGCATTTGTTATAGCAGTGGGAAACTAACACAAAATCATGTTAAAACTAAAGGAGATTTTGTGAACTGAAGGGAAAAGGGCATGTGCATGCTGAAGTATCATAAAATGCATGATTCAGAATTATTAAGCTCCACCCTTACTTATAAGGAGGTTTCTAATCAGAATTTTCTTCTTGGCTAGTATAATATTATGCCCTCAAACTGTAATTCCTTCTTAATATGCCCTGGATGTAGAACTTACCCCATCTCCAAAATTTCCATTTGACAGAGCAGACTTGTACTAACTTTCAAACTAAGTGGGGTTTTGGAAACTCCTCAATGCATTTCAGTTCCTATGGGAACATTTAAATTAAGCAATATGCAGACCAGATCGTTCGTTTTACAGGCAGAAAGTGCTTCCTGTATGTGGATCCTTATTTTTTGAACAAGCATTAGAGGCCATAAAGGGTGATTCTGTATACTTCTTAGCAGTTAGTCATTACATAAGAAAAACAACATTTGCTTATTTGAATTGTGTTCATATTTTGAAACATTTTACTCATGACTAAAGAATAAAGGCATTTAGCTTGACTCCGAAGACTCTGCTAGAATGAGGGGAAATGTAAAATTAGTTTTAGTCAAAGTGGTTTCTATGTTACTGAAAGATGAAATAATAATATGTAATAGTTTACAAAAAGGAAACAACCACAGATTGTGCTACTTTCAAATTACAGAAAAATGCATTTTGTGCCCTGTAGTGCAAGTTTAATTAAGTTGGTTAAATGAATGACTTTCAGGGAAGATTATCTAAAATTAACACAAAGTGATACTGAGAATACAACTGAATAAAAATTAGAGGCAGAGTTGGAAAAAAAGGTCAGCTATCCCCTCCCCCACAGTGAGCAAGCAAAAATCATGAGGCTCTAATTGTAAACCGTCAAGAAGCTATTTCTATGCTATTTCTGTTGTTCCAAAGTATAATGCAGATGTTCACAATTATTGCAAAAATCTCCATAATTTTAATATGAAAACCCAAAGAATCGAACCAAAAAGGAAAACAGCCTCTAATTAAATAAAAGAGATTAATAAGGAAATCTCAGTAAAATACTAGCAGTTTTATTGTAAAATATTGCATAATTAAAGAACACCACATTAGGGACAAAGAGAATTAATATCAAGGATGTGAGGGTGAATTGATGTTAGAAAAATTTTCCAAAGTGATCGAAAGTCTCCTTTTGCTTTTATTTCTCATCTTTCTCTTTATCTGACTCAGTGGTCTTTTCATCTCAGCCTGGTCCTTCTTATGACTTACCGTCTTTCAGACGTGCCACTCCTGTCTGTGTTCTCTTGAGAATACCGAATGCGTTCCTGAAAGGTCCCTTTCAGTCTTGAAATAGTTTTTAGAATCATTCTTGCCCTCTCCTTTCTCAACAGGAGGAGAGTATTACAGAGAGATTAATGAATGTTTTTTTTTCCTCTTATTTTTCATCTCTGACAAATGTGATATTTCTGACTCAGTTTTTGTCAACCATCAGGGCAAGTGGGTTGCCCTTTGATCCTCTGCATACATAGGCAGATGGTGTGACTCCACGCGTGCTATTCCTGGTTCTTTTGAAGGTTCTTGAGGTCCTTCTCTCACAGAGTACATACAAACACGTACAGGCGGTGTTCAAGTGTTCAGTAATTGGTGCTGTACTAAGGACAGCCCTTCCAGAATATTTTGTACCCATCCCAATTCCTCTGGCTGCAATATTGGCTTTTCCCATAGGATCTTTTTTAGACTTTGGGAAATAAAAACAATGAAAATAGTAAAAGAAAGGTCTGTAATGAACTGAAAGAGGCGGCTTGGAAACTTCACCCTGCCAGTCCATTTACAGGTCCATTTTATTTTACTGATACTGGTCTGGGATTCTGAGGTAGAAAATAGAAAGCAGATAAGATAGACAGGTGTTTCACCGTTTTTGAAACATGCGTGATTTTATTAAAAACAGTGACTGAGGTGAGTTTAAATAGTTGATTTATATCTTATCCTTTGGTCTAGATTCTATCTGGCATGGTTTTTATCATGATGTTTTACCTACTCTGTTTTCATAGGTAAATTGAGATGGGACAATGCATAAATACCACTTTGAATGAACTCGGTATCTTCCTTTAATGATTTCTTTTTTGCTATATTACAATTTTATGACTTAGACTAGGAATACCTAAAATGAGGGAGACCGTATCTATAACACCTGAGGACTCTTTCAAACGTTTGCTCTCCATATGCTGAAACACGCCTCCTCTCTTCAGTCCTCTGCCTACTCCAACTCTGTTACACAAACATGAGAACCTAAGGACAAGTGTAAACATCCAGGGTCATTCGCAGTTTGGAAATGCTGAAAAACAGAACAAAATAAAACCAAAAACCTGAAGAAGGACTCCACAAGGCTTACAGAAGTCTGAAGATATTGGTGCATCTGCCAGCCAGAGTGGGTTAGTTCAGATCTTATGGGATACACAGTTCTGAGGCCTGCATTTCAGAAGTGGAACTGAAGTTCTCCAATATATCAGGCTTTTCTGGCCCTGGGTAAAGAACTAGATTGGAGACTCAGAATGTCATCTGCCTTCTGCTAACTCACTGCTTAATAAAACAAAGCTCAAGAGCATTGAAAGGAATACAAAGTTACAAAATTATTCAACAGGCAGGAAGTTAAAAAAAAATCTGCCACTGAGTGAGAAAATATGGAACACAGCCTATAATTAGCAGAATAAAACAATCAGTGAAAAAGACCCAAATATGACACAGATGTTAGAAATAGTAAACAAAGATAGCAAATCAGGTATAGTAACAATACCTTACAATATACAGTAAACTTAAAAAGAGTAGAAATAGAACTTATAGAAAGAAAAAATATAGTAGCATAAGAAATGCATTGATAAGATTTTAAAAAACAGATTAAATGAAGAAAAGATTAATAAATCTGAAGATACTGCAGTAAGTAATACCTATAATGAAGCCCAAAAATTTGTTTGTTTTTTTTTGTCAAAAATGCTAAAGTAATTAAATGTGGAAAAGAATGGTAGTTTTTCAACTGATGATGTTTGAAAAATTAAGTAGTTATATGCAGAAATTCTTGATTCACATTTTTTTACTATAAACAAAAATGTAACTTAAATATAAATGTAAAACCATGAAACTTGAAAATAATAAGAAATTTTCATAGATCTATCAATATATAAAGATGTGTCAAACTATATAAATTAGGTGCATAAATTTAAATTATACCCCCATTAAGCCTTAAGCCTTAAAAAACAATATTGGAATAGATAAAATGGAAAAGTAGCAAAGTACTATGCCACAGTTTTCCAAAATATATTTAAGCTTATTAGGTTTTGTGAGTATTTATTAAAAAGCAGAAAATTCATGTTGAAGTAATATCTGGCTAAACATTTCTGAACTAGTTCTAGAAAAAACAGACAATAACTATTAAAAAGCAAATAAACTCATCGGGAGATCAATTGTCTAAATATATATGAAATTCGACAAGCTTATTCAATTAGATTTTAAAGTGTCATGATTTGCATGTATTTGTTGGTAGAATGACAAGAAAATTAACTTTTGTACAAAGTGTCTTTTAAGCAAAATAAACTGCCTTCAGATATGATTCCCAGGTTATCATTTTTAATTTAAAATTTTTTTAAAGAGCAGGGATGGAAATAATTGGCAGATGTTTTGATTATTAAATCTCCCCTCAAAGACTTACATCTTTGAGAGGAAAGTTAATTCAAGTCTTTGAACATCTGATTCAGTTTCTGTGTCTAAAATGATAATTGTATAGCTGACCCTTCAGGGTATGATCCACTAAAAGGGGGAGACTCAGTTTTCTGTTTTGTTTTTTCTTTTATTGGAGAAACGGCTTACATTTAATCTTCATCACCCTGAAGCTAATTTATTACTAATAAACAAAATATCAAGAATGATGAAAAATTATCTTTCGTTTCAACATTAAAGTTTCAGTGACTGGCATAAAAATTACATATGATAGAATGGAGATTTCAGGACATGCAATGTAAAGACTGTGACATTTACTCAATAGTTTTCCATTCTAAGGAATCTTAGAATTGTGCATAAAATGTCAAATGTTATGTATGGCACAGAGACTCTGGGATTTCTAAATGATCACTGTACTACTAAGAGACAGTTCTTCTCTTGGGGAATTTTCTCATTAAAACAAATACTTTACCACAGTGACATATTTTACATTTGGAATAAACTACACATTCCAAAGTTCGAGAGTTACTAATGGGTTTCAGTCCTTTTCCAACTGCAATAAAAATTGGCTATATTCAGGAGGAAATTTTTTGAGAGAGTAACAGAATAATGTTTGTATTTGGAAGATAAATGATCTTGGTATAAGTCTTTCTTGTGGAGGTTCTGCTAGTGTTTAACTCTTTCTTACTTTTCTGGGTCACCTCAGAGAGCTGAACATATGGAAGATGAAACTGGGCAGTATTTTCCATCGTCAACATTGATACTCTGGAATAAAAGTTGCATTTTTAGGGAAAAATCAGTATGATTGAAATATTACTTAAATTCAGAAATGAATAGAAGTCATGATGGTATTTTTCATTTAGTAAGTCAGGTAACTTAATAGAGAATGAGCCAATGAAACCACAGAGACCATTTATCCTGGAGTCAGAGAGTTTGAGATTGTTGTAGGATTGGTTGCAATAGGAGGGGGAATTTGCAGAGTGTAGGAGCCTAATTTGGTCATTAGCACCTCTTCTGTGAAATTAACTCAAAGAATTAAACATAATCCGTATCAGTATGGGAGAAATTGTTCCTCATTTCAGTTAGAGAGAAGAGCGATCAATGGATGGTTCTTATTTAGAAATCATTCAGATATTTCATACACACTACATTCCAGCCTCTGTTCTAGGTGTTGGGTAAACAGCAGTCAAGGAATAGAAAGCATTCTTACTTCTGTGCCTAACTGATACCTGGAGAGGAGGGAACACTGAACAAGAAATTTTTTTTATGTCTGTTTCGATTTTTAAAGATAAAAAACAAACAAACAAAAAAGAGTAACAAAAGAAATAACTTCAGGAAGAATGTAGTAGCCACTGGCATTTTATTTTGGGAGTTGGTAGGGATAAAACTATAAGGGACATTAAAATTCCAGAATAAGTCATCCTTTTTGTTGTTTTATTTTCCAGTCCTTGAAATCATCCTCTTCTTACACATTATATCATGTTCCAGGCCAGAGTTCCAAAATGCCTAGAAGTTCCAATCCATATTATTTGATGTATAAAAGTGGTTTTCTCCTAATTGAATCTTGACAAGAGGATGGGTGCCTGAATGCAAACTGTATTGGAAAAAAATGAAAAGAAATAAAAAGACAGGGTTTTTGACGGTCTTGGACCATCCTGATATGGATTGACTGACATTCAGGCTTGTGTTGTGATCTTTGTAAGGTCAAATTCTACCCTGAGAGGTGCTTTTGCCTTTTGGGCAAAGGAGAGAGAAAGTCCACGACAGAGACTGGAATGAAAACATGCTAATATTAGAAAGAAACTTAGACATCTAGATAAATAAACTACTGCCTGCATATGGACTTTAATTATCTCATCTTGGGGAAAAGAAAACATTTTATTTGTTTCTTAGCTTCCAGATTCAGTTTGAAGGTATTTTTTCTATTATAGTTTTTCTGAACCTCTCTTCCATTCTGACTGATTCCTAAAGCCTTAGCTTTCAGGACCCCTTTTCACATTTCTTTCTAATTTACCCATCTCCATGTTGTAAAAAGCCTGGGAGGTGGTTACATTCAATCTTCCAACCAAACAGGCCCCACATAGCAGGTGTGAAGCAAAGTGTTAGTGTAGACATCGGTAAAACCTGAGTGGGTAGTGGATGAACATGCAAAGGGGAAGCATGTGCCATAAATACAAAGCAAGACCTCTTGATTTCTCATTCTTGTTTACCGTGGAGGAGTTAGCACAGACACTGAGCTATTGGACCTGATGGGAATAGATTACCATATTTCTGTCATCCAAATCTAGCTCTCATGAACAAAGAAAAGAAGTGAGCTGAGTGTGATGGCTAGTCTTGGTTGTCGGCTTGATTGACTTAAGAGAGGCCTACATGATTAGTAAAGCACACTTCTGGCTGTGTCTCGGTGGATTGCGGGGGCATGAGCTTGGGGATTGTACCCAGTCTTTGACCCTTCCTTAACTAGTGCTTCTTTGTTCTCTGCTTTTCAGCTGTCATGTTTTCTGCCATGATGTGATGCTTTGGATCCAGCTGACTTACCATGGACTGACAGCTCTGAAGCCATGAGCCAAAATAAACCTATTATCCTTTAATTTTGTACGCCCTGTGTCTTGTTACTTTGCTGTATGCTGAGACACAACACTTGACACTCACAGCTTACAGGAGGGGAGGATTATTTTGGGTGACTGTGACAGTTTTGTGCTAGAAGGGCCTCTGTAGAGGAATAGTTGCTCCCATCGTGGCAGTCAGGAAGCAAGGAACAAAAGGAGGAGCCAGGGAAGGAGATACACCTTCCTAAGACACCACCCAGTCAGTCACTAACCTTCAAGCAAGCCCCGCCTTCTCAGCTATAGTGCTCATATAATGCGATCGCCTTCCAAAAGCCCTACCTCTGTGTACATGAGATCTTTAGGGGACACTAGATCCAAACAATAATATCAGGTATTTTGTGCCAGCAATGAAAGGCTAATATATTGGGCCAGAACCATTGATTGGAGGGGCCCATTTCCAAACACCGTTTCAAGATAAAAATGTTTAGCTAAACCATGACACAGTTATATTTGTAGTCTTCCTTAAAATACTGTTTCTCTTCTCCATTTAGAAATAATCCACAGACTATAATAGTGTATGTCTATAGTTATAGCTGTTTAGGAGACTAAGACAGGTAGATTACAAGTTTGAGACCAGCCTAAGCAACTTAGAGAGACCCTGTCTCAAAATCAAATAAAAATTGATGGGGAGATAGCTCAGTACTCCAGGTTTCAATCACCACTATTGTAAAAGAAATGAAATCAACCAACCAATATACCATCCAATGAACCAACAAGCAACTAAACCCAATAACAAAAAACTGCTGAGTTGGAATTGCATACAGACATAAAAATGCACAGATTATAAGTATATGGTTCAATGACTCATTTAGCATAATGTAATCATAATGTAACCAGGGTAATCATCACCCAAGAAAAAATAGAATATTGCCAGCATCCACAGGTCTATCTATGCCCCTTCCAGTTGTCTTCTCCAAACAAAACCAGTATCCTGACTTCTAACACCTGTTTTTCCTGATTTTGAACTTTACGTAAACAGATACAATCATATGTTTTTGCTTTAGACTTTTTTTCAGCACAGTATTTGTGAGATTCATCCATGTTGGTGTCTGTGCAGAAATCTGTAATTAAATCTAATTACATTATTTCAGGTCTGCCATTGAAGATAAAGAGGCCAAATCCCACCTGTTTGAAAACTTGCATCGGGAACTTGAACCTCACCTTTCGCACTTGAAAGTCAGACATACACAAAGGTCAATTATTCTCCAGCAGACCCAGGTGAATGACAAGAGTTCATGCAAATACTCCAGCTCCCTCACTCCCTGGGTTGGATAACTCCAAGAACATAGTTTATACTGATTCTGCAGGGGATTAAGCCCCACTTACAACAGTGTCTGATTTTCTAATGTACCCTTCATTGATTGTTTTCTCTTCTTTTTTCCCCACTGCTCTGGTAATAGTTTCTGGATTTAGCTTCCAAATAAATCAGTTGGATTTAAATAGTCATCTTCTGGTCTGTTTCTGGGAACTTGATCTAAAAATGAGTATTTTGATCACTTTCATTGATGCATGGTTTATTGCTGTTGCATAACCACACCTCATATTATTTATGTTATTCTACCAGTGGACAAGTAGACACTTGGGTTGTTTCCAATAATGGCTATTATTTACTATATTGCTATCAGCTTTTTAGTGTATGTTTTGGTCAACACACCATTGTGGAATTTATAGGTCAGAATATATGCATATATTCAGTTTTAATAATAAATTATTTTTCAAGATATTTATAGAAATTAATACTACTATTTGAGAACTCTGGCATTTTGAAGAATTTTGGTTGCAAGGTGGGTATGGTAGCGAATGCTTATGTTCCTAGTACTTATGAGGCTGAGGCAGGAGGATCATGAGTTCAAGGCTAGAATAGAAAAATCTTGCCTCAAAAAAAATTTCTAGTTTTTTATAACTTTGTTAACATCTATCACATAACCTTTTCTGTTTAGTAATATAGCAATATATATAGTGTTATTTACTATGCTTGACTTTGAAGATAAATTATCTTGGTCATATTTATACTTTTCATATTTTTTATTTGGATATTTTTCTTCTTTAATTTTCATTTTTATCAGTGCATGCTTGTAGTATAGAATGTTTGCATTCTTTCTGTGGAGATTGGTCTTGATACCCAACAAATCTTAATTCATTTTTCTTCCCCTTTCCCTCTCTTTCCTTCCCTTCCTCTATTTCTTGGTCCCCTTCCCATGTGAGAAAGATCTACCTCTACTTCCTATTATATTTTGTAAACTCATGATATGAATTGAATGTGCATGCCACCCCAGAATTTATATGTTGGAGCCTCAGTGGCCAATGTGAGTGAACTAGGAGTCAGAGCATTTATGGTGGTGATTAAGCTAAACCTCTTAATCAGTGTGGCATCCTGATCTGACAGGATGAGTAGCCTTCTAAGATAAGATTCTCCGTCTCTCTGCCTCAGTCTCTCTCTGTCTCTCTCTTTCTCTTCTGTAAGCCACACTGGATTCTGAAATCTAACCTGTTGGCATCTTGATCACTGAATTTCAGCCTCCAGAACTGTGAGAAAATAAATGCTTGTTATTTGACCCATATAACCTCTTTATTTCGTTATGGAAGCTTTAGCTGACTAATACCAATTTAGGTACTGAGAAGAAGAGTCCTGGTGGAACAAAGACCTCTTAAAGTCTTCAGAACCAGATGATGAATAAGAGGCTGGAACGGCTTTGACATGGATGTGGCTGTTGTGAAGGGACTGTCGGCAAGAGTATGGATGTGAAAGGTGATTCTGGCAAGAGATCAAAAAGAGAAAGATGATCTGGAAAGAATGCTTCCGTCCTCTATGCATCATCAAGAACAGAATGTTAAAATAAATACGGATGTTAAAGACCATTCTGGAGAGGTCCCAGTGGAAATAAGGAATAGTTTATGAACTTCCCCTGGCTGTCTAGCACCCGGGCCCAGGGTGGTTTGGTGATGTGGGTAGCATCTCAGAGTGTGGGCACCTGAGAAGGGTTGTGACTGGAGCTATGAGTTCTGGCTTGGTTCGATGGCAAAAGAAAAACATGTTAACTAGTGAGTCATTTATGTAATTCTAGGAATTGGCCAGCGCTGAGGGGGGACGTCCCTCTCCGGGCAACAACAATTCACGATGTCAAAGCATAAACAGTTTGGAAGACGTGATTAATCCACTTCTTGGGATGGGACAGAAGATGTCTCCGTTTAATTTTGGAATTGGCAATCAAGTTTCCATCTTGAAAAATTCTCTTCTGGTCTCAAAAGACTCTACCCTCATGACTTATTCATTTCTGTACCTCATATCTTTTGATAAGTTTTAAAACGTTTTAAAAGTTGCCTGTTATTCTTTCCACAGATTTATACTGTGGAAAGTATAAAGTAATTTTTAATTTCTGCTGTTTTATTCTGTGAGCAAACGAGTCTTTTTTACATGACTGGTGTCTTCCTTTCATGCTCATTGGCCTCTCTACATGGAAACTTGTTCTCTGCTTCTGGAGATTCCATGAATTTTACCCCATCCAGGGTGGATCTTTATTCAAATCTTTCCTTCACAGGTTGGAGATATATAAAGTTTAATTTATTTTTGTTTGTTCCAGATTTCAGAATCTGTAGCTTATTGGCTACATTATGGAGGTGAATTACCTTGCAGAGATCTGCATGTTTTTCCTCTCGTTTTTCTACAGTCTGACTTTTCCCTCTAGGATGTCATTGCCATAAATTTACTATGTCATTTACAAGAAAGTTGTGGCCCCTGTGTAAATCTCATGGAATTAAAATTATATTATTATATGATTGCTGGGCTGGATTTCTCACATGCAGTCTGAGATGGGCAAGTGATTGATTGATGGGAATTGCCAGAACACTAGTTTTCAGTTTTTGTCTTGTCTTTAAAGGGGGGAAGAGGGGGGTGTGCTTTTGTACCTCTACATCGGGTAGTCATTGTCTGCATGTTTCTCGTGGGGACCAAAGGGGAGGGAATACTATGTGTGAGTGGTCTGGTCCTATTGCTGGAGGGAATTTTTCCAGAGGAAGGAACTTTGTGAACCATTAAGGGACAACATAGCCACTGTGGGTTGGGCAAAAGAGATCTATCTGTGTGGCACCAAGGGCGATTAACAAGTGAGTCATTTATGTAATTCTAGGGATTGGCCAGCCCTGAGGGTGTGTGATTGCTCTGAGGGTGAATCTTCAAGAAGATGCAGCATCTTTCCATATTTCTGGTCAGTGGCTCTTATGTGCAGTGGCCTCTTTAATTCTGAGGAAGTGAGTAGCAAAGGTCACAAAGGATGACTATGCTTGCAAGAACGTCTCTTGCAAACAAAATCCTAAAGAGCTGCGCTTCCCACGACACGAGTTAATTTCATTTAGCAGAAACTAAATGCTAAGTATATACTATTTATACTGAGAAGAGTTTATGAAAAATATAACCTCTTCCCGGAGGCAGCAGAATATGCTGATTACCCACCAGAACTCCTTTTATATTCAAATCCCCAGCTACCTGAGCTGTAGTGGAAATTGTCAATCTAGAAAAGAAGCTAATTAAAAATGTATTAATAGGAAAAACAACAACTGTTATAAATAGTGCTTCCTATGCCTTTTAAGTACAGTAGAAGCTGCTGGTGAGACTGAAAGGAATTGGGGCTACAGGAAAATTTCATAACATAGTCAAATTAAAATACAATTTCAGTTCTACTCAGTTTTGCAACAGCACACTAATGCTTAGAGAGCAACATTTCTGGGTTTAGGGAAGACCATCATAAAGAATGTTAACCATGGATCATGCGGGCATCTATTTTTATTATGAAATCAATACAACAAATTAACATTTTAATCCATAGAACCATTGCTTCTTAGAACATATTCTGATATTCACTTGTTTTACAGTTAAACCATGGTTTGCTTCCATAATCCAAAACATAATCATGACAAAGTGTGTTTGGAAGAGACAGAGAAAATATGGCCATGAACCAGAAGCATTTTGTTCTTCAGAAGAGATGTGAGATTATGTTTTAAGAATCTAAAGATCTAGAATCCTGTCTGAAGTGTTTGATTTAAAAGACTTAGTTACCTATTCTATATCAGGAATCTTACATTTTGTGCTGTAGTTGAGTAGAATTTCAGATGTGACAGTCATGAAAATTTACTGCTTAGACCTCCAGCTACAAAGAGCACATCTGACTAATTGCTTCGTTCACAACCCCCAAGGATCAGACACTGGCTTTGTTCTAGTACCACGCTCATAAGATGCCATCAGCCAGTGACAGCATGGCAAGAGTTCAAAGGCAAGTCCGTTATTGCAAGATGGTGGGCTCTTCATTGTGTCTCTGGATTAGGGATGCTTCCTAGGCTTGGTTCAATCTTTCTTAGAATTGTGCTGCTAACCAATTTCTCCTACCCTGTCCTAACTTTTCTTATGCTAACCATGAGAGACAGTCTCAAGGTTTCCAGTACCTTTTCCTGCTCCCTTACAGAATACATTTCTTATTTGCATCATCTCATATTGTCCTGTGCATCTGAATGAATTTAAATGAACACAAGTGGTAATGAGAATGGTCCAGTAAGACAGGTGGTAGGGTGCGGACCTAGAATAGCTCACTAAGCACTCAGTCAGCGAAGAAGATGCCGTCCTGAGCAATCATCCCTGGCACACGTTGGTGAGATTGCTAAGTATTTCACCAGCGGTAAGTTGGGAAATGGTCCTGCTAAGGGAATACCTTAGCAGGTGTGATGATTGAGACTACAGGGTGGTGTTAGGGAGCAAGGCTTATGAAAACAGAAGAACTGACTTGTTAATACTAAGTTGTTTTGTTCTCCTGTAAAGGGAGAGTGAGAAACTGAAAGCTGTTAAAGGTCCTGTGGTGAACATGAAGTCTCTTTCGTAGCTTACGAAATGTTCCTGACCCTCTAAACAGGAAGGCAGCAAGAGCTGCAGAGCAGAATGAAGATGGATAGAATGAGTGTTCCAGAGACACTTGAATGCTTGTTTATCAAGAAGTGATATGTTTTGCTAAATGCAGTGTGATGCAGACCTGGAAGCCTGCAACATAAGATGCAAATCAGAGTTGGTCACTCTGGGTAGGATTGTTCTACAGGTCCTGTAGAATCCTTCAGGGCTTGAAGAAAATAGAAGGATAATAGTATGCAACATAGCAAATACGGGAGATTTCCTTCTGCCTTGTTTTTGGAATCCAGTACTGATTTCACTGTTTTGTTTTGTTCCAGTTTATTGTTTTGTTTTATTCAATGTTCTCTTTTGATTGGTATTATTCTGTTTTGCGTTATGGGATTTTACTATGTCTGATGGAATGGACAACTGTTGTGAAGATAACCAGGTATATTATGATAGCCATTGTGGACGAAATTTTGTTCTGCTTTGAAGTTCTGTACCACTTCCACTACCTTGTTTTGATTGGCTTTACTCTGTTTTGTTTTGTTGGGCTTTACTCTCTTTAAAATCAAAAAAAGAAAGGAATGAAAATAGATGGCCTTTTTTCTAGATGATTCTACAGAGTTTCATCCTCTTAAGATAGTGTCCCCTTCAGTCTCTCTTCGTAATTTCTTTCCTGGCTTGCAGGCTGATTCAGGTTAAATCTCAGCACATTTCAGTTTATAATCCTGATGAAGAAGAGAATATGGAAGGGGGTCATTGCAAGACTCAGATATAATGGACCAGCTGAAACCAGATACTACGCAGAAGCATCAGCCAGCATGGAATGCTGGAATGCCCTTCGGAAGGTACACAGTTTCAGAGGTAAAACTTTTAAAGAATTGGGTACTATCATTTGGGGTAAAATATATACATTAAATTAGAAGACTCCTTACAATTCTTAATAAGATCCTGGATCCAGGAACAAAAGAACCCAAGTAGGAGTTCTTGGAGTCCTTTGGTCTCCAAAGGAGGCTCGCTCTTGATAGGTGCCACAGCAAGCTCCCCAGTGAACCAGAGTTGTCATCTGCCATCAGTGCACTGTGGGATTTTGTATTTAGAATCCTGGAGGCAGGAGTCACCACTATGGTAGAGGCAAGCAACTCTGGGTAAGAGGAGACGTGGGACACTTTTATACCATGAGACAAGAAGCGATATATGTGGTGCTCAGGCACACTGGCATTGCCTCCTGGTACTCCTTTGCCCCACTGAACCCATGAATGGATAAGTACAGCAATGGTTGCTGAGTGTCCACAGCCCTCAAGAAGTGAGCCTTGGGTCCTAATAACGCACATGCTGTCTAGAACTTTCGAAATGATAGAAGGTGAAGGGAATTTATAAGGGCAAGTGAATGGGGTGAGCGAGTGCTCTGTGATCAAATACAGTGATGGGTCTCCTGCTCACGCCACGAGGCCCCTTGTTGTAAGTTTCTTTGCAGATGAGCGTCAGTCCCAGAGGGACCATGGAGGAGCTGGTCTCTGGACTGCCGTGAGAAGTAGGTCTGTACCACAGGAACAGTGCACTGTGGTGCGGAGCAAGCTCACTGCTGAGACGTGCTGCAAGGTGTGTGTTGAATGACTGGTCCTGCTGCTGCCCCCTGAATCATCTCCCCCTGCACCTGCTGCTCCTATGGGAGAGGTTCTAGGCTGGCCCATTCTAATCAGACGTGGGACTACTCATACTGTGACATATGACATTAAAATATTTATATGCATTCACATATATATATATATATATATATATATATATACACACACACACACGTGGATGAAAAAGTGTATTGTTTTTTAAACAACTGTAATAATTAAAATTTTACAGAAGACATGATAATTTAGATGTATATATAAAAGCAATAAATATGTAAAATATTTCATTCTCTCATAATTGAAAAAGGCACAAGAATGGAAGAAGAATGGAATGGAATTTCCCATGATTAAAGAAATTAATGACAAAATATTTCTGGGTATGGTGGTGCCTACCTACAATGCCAGTTATTTGGGAGGCTGAAGCAGGAGGATTGCACATTTGAGAACAGCCTTAGTAATTTAGAGAGGCCCAGTTCCAAGAACTGGGTTCAATCCCACAAGCAAGGAATCCCTTCCCCAAAAAATGAAAGGAAAGGAAAAAATACTATTTTCCAACATTTTAGATTTGCAAAAATCCGTTGAGTTAAGGCAGTGTGGGAGAGGATATTGGAATGTGAGCAAGTTCATATAACCAATTTGGAAATATATATATATATATATATATATATATATATATATAATTATTAATTTGGGGGGAGGGCAACTTCTATTATTTATACATATTTTCTATGGCATTTCCTTTGACCCAGTAGCACTATGGGTAAGAAATTTTCATAGTCACATAAGTACAAAGACATTGATCTGTTTCATCAATCATACTTGTGTTAGTGGGGTCAATACTGATTGAGTTCTTACCATGTGCCAAGCAGTTCTCAACACTTTACATGCACTAGTGTGTCTAACCCCACATCCCATGATATAGGTAACTGGCACTTCACTTCACAGTGAAGAAAGTAAAGCACAGACAAACTCACTTCTCCAAGGCACTCCCCATTGGTTAGTGGTAGAGTGGAGTCGAACCAGATGCTCTTTTATACAACCTTTAGTAGAAAATCTTAACTCTCTCAACTTATATGGCAGAAACACTTGAAATAAACTGACATGAAGCTGTAGTTAGTGTTCAGTGCAGTGTAAGGGCATATCATTAATGTTTCGCTGCAGAAATAGTAATTGTGATTGCAAGTGATGTCGCCAGGCTGTTGAGGATGGTTTTTTAATACAGCATATGCTGTGCATGGGGATGGATAAAATCAATATTAATGGCAAATTGGGTAAGAAGGGAGGAGGTGGCGTGAAGGACTCATGGATTAATGATTTGTGAGCTGATATGGATTTGCTGAGCCACTCAAGAATCAGGGCCACGTGGAGAAAGCTGGAGCTGTTTGCTGCACCTTTGAGATGTCAGCTGAAGCATCACATAGGCAATGGGAAAGATTGACACTGAAGTCCAGGACTTCTCTTACTCTTTGCTGAAGAGCAAAATCTTTGTTTCAGAAGTAGGATGTGTGCAATTCTGCTGAAATAAAAAAAGACAGGACTCGTTTTCTCCACTTGTGGATTACAGGCAACTTCCGTAAAAGCTATTTCTTTGTAATACACTAATATTCTTTAGAATGCTACTGGTAGAATCCTGGACTGTAGAGTGACTATTAGAAATAAATTTAAATTTAAAAATATGTAAGTAATGCTTTCAAAAAAATTTGTCTTTTAAGGGCAAAGAGGAAAAGTGGTGGTTGGAGGGGACTGTGAGACTCGAGAGAATATTGAGACTTGGGCATAACACGGGAAAACATAACCGATACATAGGCTTTCTGAGCAAATAGGGCTAGGCTTAGGCAGTTGGAGGAACACTTGTGCGCTTATCATATGCGAGAAGGAAGTCAGCATATGCGCACATTTTGTATATACAGGTCTCAATGTTTTGATTCAAGAAGATGAACAGATCTCATCAGATAGTTTCTCATCTTTTGTGTCATGGCTATGACACAAAACACTTTGAAGTTTCACTAGACAAGAGAGTTGAAGTGACTCTCTTCATTGTGGCATACCATTACAAAGATCACCAGGACACTGTCATCGAGCTATGAGAATCTCTGAGATGGGAGTTAGGAGCTTAGTAAGCTACCAAAGCACAGCAGCTTTTCCAGCAGAATTTTCTGCAAGCGAGGGTGCAGGAGTTAGACGTAATCTCAACAGCTAGTGCTGTGTCTCTTCAGCAGACCTCATCCCTGTTTAGTTAAGAAATCTTGGTTGCTGGCTTTTGTAAAATTATAGTTGCTCATTTCTAAATAATTAGCAAAAAATTCTAAAATGAAAGTTAGAGTGTAGAGTTTATATTTTTACTTACTTTAATTATTTCAAGACAGGTTCTTGCTCTACAACCCAGGCATCCTTTGGACTCATTGTCCTCTTGCCTTGGCATCCTGAATGCCAGGGTTACAGGCACAAACTTTGATTTTAGTAGTCAGATAGCCTTGAATCCCAACTAGGCAGATACTTAGCTCAGTATCTTTGGGCTCATTAATTCAATGCTTCTACTACATAAAATGGATTAATTTATGAAAAAAAAAACAGTTTCAGTCGTTCTAGCACACAACAAGTGTTCAAAACACGTGAGACCCTGCTCGGGGCCACAAGGAGAGCAAAGGGAGGAACCGATAAAACCCAGCAGCCTGGTTTCAGAGGAGAGACTTTTAAATATCATGCAGCATGGCCTAGAGAACCCAAATGTTAGCTGTAATTTTTAAAATTTATGAATACCATCTAAAGAAGTGTGACTTTTTGAAGGATGCGTCATTTTTTGTTTGTCGAGTAAAAGTCAATAAAGAACAAGTACTTCTTAAAACATGTGCTCGCAAGGCTATCCTTGGGTGGCTGAGGGGATTGACATTTTTTAAAATATGCTACACCTAGATCCCACACAACAGGGTGGCATTTATATAATTATTTAACACAAAACAGAATCTCCTAGGAAAGTGAAGTGGCCATTCAAATGAGGAAAAATTGGTACACAATAGAAACATGAGTGTTTTGTATCTTTCCTGCTAAGATGACTTTGAAAATTAGAGTTTTAAGCCTTTAAACCAAAATCTATGAAATGATAAGATATTTTCATTTCAGTGATTCTGTTTTTCTTTGTTAGACTAAAGGACAGCACACTCTAGCTATCCCTATGGAGTTATCCCTAAGTCCCTGTGGTATATCTTATAAATAATAAAAATTAATAGTTAAAGAATTAAGGAAAAATAAACTCTGATTTTTTAATGATCTAATTAATGTCAACTAAAAATTGCAAATATCTAAAAGAAAAAAAAAGCTAATACCATAGTAAACAGAAAACATCCTACCAAAAATTACTTCTAGAATAGTAGCAAAACTATCAGACAGGGTAAATGACTTCTTAATCTTTTTTTTAAATCTTACAGTTTATGTTTCTGCAAAAGTTAAGATAGGATTCTACTTGGCAGCTTTTGTTAATTTCAGGAAACATTTTCTGTTAAAGTAAAATAACCTGGTTTACAACAGACCATTGTCTTACAGCTTCAAAATTTGTTTGGAATGAAATCTCTCCATCACAGTGTCATGCAGATGATATTAACTTATGTCCAAAATAAAATTCCACACTTTCCTCATCACTAACCTACCCTTCCCTGCTTTATTTTATTTAAAGAGAAACAAAAAACATGTAAAGGGGAGAGATAATACAGAATTTCAAAAAAAAAAGATAAACAATAAGAAATCACTAGTTGATAAATTACATATTGTCCTCTTCGAAATAGTTGCTCAAGTTACAAAATTAAAGCATACAAAGTAGATATTCAAACAGCGAGACTGTAAAACAGCTATGCATGCATGAGTCTCTACATGTATTTCTATCCTTTCAGTATTAGAGAGAAAAAAAAACTTATCAAGACAAAACAAAACAAATTCCTATAAAAACATGAAACCAAAAAAATCATATAAAACCACAGTACAAGGTGATCTACAATGATTACTGTAGTTTCTTATCTTCAATAGAATTGTCTATATTATCAGGCATAATTGAATATAGCAATATAATTGAATATAGCAGTAAATAACAATATTAGTAAAAATAAAACATTGTAGACAGTATAAAACTTCAAAGGCAGGTAATAATCAAACCAGAGTGGATATTCTAGTGAATTTTGTCATCTTCAGTGCAGTTGCCTATACTCTCAGACTTGATACTATCAATCATAACAGCTTTGAATAAAATCTATCAATACAAAACAGTGATCTAACAAACCAGATTTGATTACAATCAGTCATGGTAAAACAGTGTAGGTTTTACAGAGCTTTATATTAACTTAATAGGAAATTAAGGATGATTACTGTACTATATCCTGTTATTTTTGGGATAACTGTCTGTGCCCTCAAATCTAGTGCAGGTAGAATGATTGGAACAGAATATAATACATCTAAGCAGAATAGTGTGAGTAATGTGGGTTTTAAATCCTGGTGCACTATTAACAATATAGCATATCAAGGCCATCTATGTTAGAGTTTCTAGCCATCCTTCTCTGCCTTATTCCTGCTATGTTATTTTTCTGCCTTTGTCTAGTTTTCTCCTTCATTCTACTGCCTGCCCCACTAATTGAGGCCTTTGTGCCACTGTTCCTAAAATCCTGGTATTTTTTTTCTCTCTCTCTAGAATGTCCTTCAGTATTCTCTGAAAGGTTGGATTGGTGGTCACAAACTCCCCCAGTTCCTCTTTGTCATGGAAGCATCTTGTTTCTCCATTAATTTCTAGTGACAGTTTTGTAGGATACATCAGTCTGGGCTGGAGGTGATTCTGATGGGCTTGCCTTTATAGATAATGTTTCTTTTCTCCGACAGCTTTTAATATTGTTTTTATATTGAATTTCTGGTATCTTGATTATTATATGCCTGGGTGTAGCTCTGTTTTGTTTCTAGGTGGCTGGAGTTTGGTATGCCTCACATAATTGAATGTCATTTTCTTTTCCCATGCTTGGGAAGTTTTCCTTAATTATTTCCATGAATAGCCTTTCTAATTCATCTGTATGTATTCCTGCTTCTTCATTCACATTTCTTACTCTTAAATTGTAGATTCTCTTATCATCTTCTAGCCTTTGTATTGTTACTGCCTGTTTCCTTGTTATTTTTAAAGGATCTTTCCTTTCATGGTCACACATTGCAAACATGTTTTCAAGTTTTGATAGTCTATCCTTAGTTTCTATTAAGGAGTTTTACCAGCTTTCAGTGTAGTTTTTAATTTCCTGGTAGTCTCTTTGAATCTGCTTCATGTATTCTATATTTTCTTTACATTCTTTATTGAATGTTTCTCTCCTTTTTTTGTGTTCCTCCCTTCTTCCATCTGTATCTTCCTAAAAGATGCTTCCTGAGAGCATTTCTTTTATTACTCTACTCATATCTTGCATTACCTGATTTAATATTTCAGTTTTGAGCTCGTCTACAAGGTCCTGAAGATATCTCTTAATGTCCATTGAAGCCATGTCTGATGTTGTGTGTTTACCACTCTCACTCTCCCTTGTTTTTCCCTCTCCTGGATCAGTGCTCTCAGGGTTCTGGGCTGGGGGTCTCCTCCTGCCTCTCTCACTCCTGTCATGGCCCTGGCTTCCTCCACACAGGTGTACAGTGCAGGTCCCAGCCCCCTTCCCTGTTGGCCATGGTTCCTCTGAAGCACGCTGGCGAGGGACCTCGGCTCTCTCTTGACTGCTCTTGTCACTGAGGTGTAAGCAGTGGCTGCATATGCCTGCCCCTCCCCACTGGGCCAGCCAAACTTCAGATGGCTTCATCGGCTTAGTGCATGCTAGGTGCAGGGAATCAATTTGGGATGGCTCACTGAGTCCTGGCAAGGGGGGCCCAGCCCAAGCAAATTGCACAAATCTGGTCTGGGGATGGAGCAACCAACTGAAGTCACTGTCACTCCCAGTTCAGTCTTCTCCTGCCTGATTCCAACATGTTGCCCATTTGGTTGTGCCCTTCCCATGGGGGGGGTCTCATTCCCAGCACTGACCATGAATTAATGAAGGTCCCTTCGCCCGCTCCGCTCTCTGTTGGTTCACCAATCCCCCGACTTCAGTGCTGCTGTGGCTCTTTGAGTGGCAGTGGGAACAAGTCTGGGTGGCTCTGCCAGCCAGGGTCTGGATTCAAGCTGATGCAAATTCAGGCTGGTGCAAATTTGGCAGGTCACTGCAAAAGTACTGTGTCCCATAATTTTAGCTGTTTCAGCTGTAGTCCTGACATATTTGATGAGCTTTTTTACATTTTAATTTTCTTCCTGTGTCAAGAGGATCCATCTCCCTCTGTCTGGGTCTCTCCAGGATGTTTTATTCTGGCATATGAGTTGTTTCTCCCAGGACGCTTTGTATTTTGTTGCTCACTGATGGGCCATCTTCCCTTCCCTGCTTTAACTGGCAAGGATTCAATAATCCTCTCACCCCTAACCCTGAGCTTTATCTTTATTTTTCCCTATGCCTCCTTCAATACATTCCTGGTCTGAATACGTATTTTCTGACTTTTCTTTTCCTGTCTTCTCTGTCAGTACCTTATCCTGACCTCTCACCATCTCTGGCTTCAGCTATTTCCATAGCTGTGAACCAGGCTTAGTTCTTTGCAACTTAGATTACAACACTTCCCCTGGGGGCCTTTCAATAGTTCCCCCTGTGCCTTCAGGCCTCTGTGGTGCGCAGGGTGTATCATGCATTTCCTGATCTGACCCCATGTCCCCCAGAACTCTTCCACTTCATCTTGTTTTTTTCTGTTTGTACCCTAAGGGCTAGTAGTATTCGACTACTTGAAGGTCTTTGAAGGCAGCACTTTCATACTGACAGTTTTTCAAAGAGCAAGTGCTTAGGCCTCTGTTGGGAATACTGTACTGTCTGCTTTTATCTTCCTGGTATATTGCTTGACATCACGCACAATCTTTCTCAAGTGCAATGTCATCCATGAAACCCTTGTTGGAATTCCTGTAATCCCTTTGTACTTTATCTACTATAGACCTAAATACCACTTAAAGCATGTTTGTCCTTTGTATTTGTTTATAGAAGTACTCATCAAAAAGTATTGCAATGATTAGATTGGGTTTCCTGCCATTGAATACTGAATTCACTTTATTTGCTTGATGTCTTTTCCATTGCATTTTACATAGTATACTCTTCAGACACATTTGTTAAACTGAACATCAGATTAGGTGCATGGGGGTATTGATTTTTATAGATTCAAAATTTCTTTTTTGAATAGTCAGAGACTCCTGAATACTATTTGTGAATTTAAAGTATTTGTTAAATGAATAAACCATTTAATGGTAAATGGAAAGTACCAAGCATACTCACATATCTAGGTTAACTGCATTTTTTATTCCATGTGGCATTCAGCACCAGTGCTGACTGAGTGGCTTCCTGGTTCTTCTCAGTTTTCTTCCTTATGCTGATATTATTTCAGCTGTTTCTCCCCTCATAGCATTACCTCTCTGAGGAGTGTTTTCTGCTATTTCTTCTTTGTTCCATAGTTCTTGGTATTTATGAATGTGGATAGTTAATCTTGGTCCTTTTAACCTTAGTTTATGCATTTCTCTGTAAGAAAATTGCCTATGTTTCAAACCAAGATAGTGAGTTTTTGGAATAAGTCACTCTGTTCCTCTCAGAAGCATCTTCTGTAGGCATCTGGTTTACCCGTGTGGTATCCCAAGTGTGTGCTTTCATTATGTTTGAATGAAATATATCATTTATTTGCTTTACTTTAAAGTGTACAGGCAGTTTGAGATACAGGCAATCAGCTTTATAAAGATTGCTGTTTTCTTGAGAGAGTGTTACATTAATGAAAATTTCAGATTGAAGTATTAAATATTTTTTGAAAAATAGTGACACATTCATCTCTTTAGAGAAACATTGTTTGGCTTTGGGTTAACTGTCAATTATAATCTTTTTATTCTTATTTTATTCCAATTTTTGTAACTCATGCTAAAATGGTCATAGATGTGTTTTTAAGGATGTGATTCTTCATTTTATTGTCTATAAAATTATAATATAGAATGTACCTTTGTATTAGAATGGTGTTCATTTCATATCAGTGATTTGAATCCAATGAAAATACTTTTAGTATGAAATAATTTAGATTTAGACTTTGTTATTTGTGTTTAATTTCAATTGTGGTTCCTTTTGAAAACTTTCCTCCCCCCCAAAAAAAAGAGTAGGATTAGAAACACGGTTTTTATTAGATGTTATCAAGAAGCACATTTCATCTAACATTTGGTGCTGTGCCCAGTATGTGGTAAGACTGCAGTTCATGAAAATCAACATTATTATTACTGTCACTACACCAATAATTTTAAAGAAGAACAACCTTTAATTTAAAAATAAAAGCGAGTCAGCAGTAAAGATGTTCCTGCTACCAGGAAACTTGTATATCAGAATACTTTTAAAACCACATTTTAATATGAGTTACAGAATATTTTGTTTAGAAAAAAAGAAAAAAGAGAAACAAACCATTTTTAAAGTAATTTTAGGATAAACCTGGACAAAATTTGAACATTGTATCATTTAGAAATTACTCTTAAGAAAAGAATATTCTTTCATGACCTTCACTTACTATTAAAGACCAAATTGAGATTATTTTCTGGTGACTTTCATCACTGTAAAAAGGAATTTATTGAGATTCTCATTGCGTGTAGTCCTCTTATATTAAAAAGTATATGAGTTTAGATGATCTTGGGAAAATATTTAGCTTTTTATGTTTTTTTTATTGTTGTTGTGTTTTGAAACAGGGTCTTTCTCTATAGTCTAGGCTACCCTGAAACTCTCTATATGGCCTAGGCTGGCCTTTAATTCATGACTCTCCTGCCTCAGCCTCTCAAGTACTGAGATTTTTAGTTGTATGCCAAGACACCTGATATTATGGGGAAATATTTGTTGATTCATTTAATCTAAGGGCTTGTACCTTTTCTGAAACAATAATAGAAACATCTATTGTCTAGAAAAGTGTAAAATATAACATCAAATCCATAGGTTTCTACTAACTCTGTGAAAGTTTATCTTAAGAATGAGGAATAAATCTAATTTCACTAAATCCTCTTTCCAGTGCCCACAGCATTGACTGACACCACTAATCATGTCCTCATTCAGGAAGACTGAAGTATTTGTGCTGTTTATTACAAGAACCTCACATGTGTCTTTTTGTAACCATTTAATCCACTTTTCCTTGTCTATTAAATATGGCTTCCCCTAGGAATATTCTTTGGTCTTTGTGTGTGTGTGCGCATACACAGTTACTCTGAGTGATCACTGCCATAGCTTTAAGCTTTTTAAAAACGATATAAAGAGTATTTTATGGATTCTTCAATACAGTTTTTATGAAAAATTATTAAGAATTTCTGTATCTGTGCTTGGTGATGGGGAAATCAAAATGAGAAAGATACTACTTACTTTACTTACTATTATCTAAGTATTTAGATTGAACGAGAGATATAGAAACAGACCTCCCTCCACAATGTATTATAAGTGCTAGATTAGGAATACAAAATCATTCCAGAATGGAATGAAGGAACGAGTCACCAATTTCTCTCTCTTAAGGGAAACCTCAATCAGAATAGACCAGCAGCCAACTTCCTATTCAGGCAAGCATTTCCAGCCCCCTATTGGTCACTTGCAACTACAAGAAATGCATCTTCTACTTCATAACCTCTTTTGACAAATCTGCTCTGAAGCAAGAAGCCTGGATAGGATCAAGTTAAAAAATTATAATGACTTAAGATATCAGAGTCATAAAGGTTTTCTAATTTGCTATAATAAAAACCCTTTTTTAGTAGGGTTAAGATATTAAGCACTAAACCCTTGGAGTGCTGAGATATTCCCTAACCCTCTTTATTTTTTTATTGTGACACAGGGTCTTGCTAAGTTGCTCAGGCTGGTGTGGAAGTTACTGTCTTTCTGAGTTAGACTCCAGAGTAGCTGGGATTATAGGTGCATGCCACCACATTTGGAAAACTTTTTAGAATGCGTCTGTGATAGGATATGTGTGTGTACAGATCCATCTAGAGGGTGGGGAAGGTTGGTGTTTCAACTACAAGTGTGGACAGATGGTAAAGTCATCTGATATTTAAATAGGAAATTTAATATGAAGATAGCATTTTAGCCTTTCAGTCACTGGGACAAAATAGCTGATACCTGAAATTTAAATGAGGAAAGGAATGCCAGTTAGGGTAGAATTTCAACTTAATTGGCTTTGGGATCTGCCCAGAGAATCCACAGAGGATACTTCTAGGTGTGTTTTAGTAGGCTCCATTCTGGAACTTGTTCTACTTCCTGGCTTCTGGGAAGTAAACATTTTTGCTCCTTTGTGCCCTTCTGCATGATGTTTCTGCCTTGGAGTTAGCAGATTATGGGGACTAAAACTATGAGCAAATTAGGTTCTTCCTCTTTTAAATTGTGGGTGATGGGTATTGTGTCTCAGAGATGAGAAAGCTGATGAGACAAAAGATTTGTTTAGCTAAAGGTTTTAGAGGGTTCAGCTCACAGGCAGTGGGCTCCAAGGCATAAACAGCATGGCAGAAGGGCCTGGTGGAGGGAAACTGCCTCACTTGTCAGGCCGAAAGTAGAGAGCAGAAAGAAACTGGGACAAGAATATGTCCTTCCAAGTCATGCCTCTGTGACACATCATCTCCACTAACAAGGCACCATCTCCTAAAAGCACCTTGAGCTCTGACCTCAATCCATTTCTGAGTGTAGCACCACCATGACCCAAACACCTTCTAAAAATTCTAACTTTTGAATATCTAACTCTTTTCAGGCACATTGTAAACATCTACCATGACAAATTTATTGGGAGCTTCCAAGTGAGAAAAAAAAATCAAGGCAAAAGAACTGGGTTGCTAAATGCTCAAAGCAGTTCCCTAACAGTCTAAGGACAATTTTTCCTTAAGGCAATCTCCAAACTGTTTTTCCCCAACATTGTCTTCTTCTATTTTTGTCTTTTACTTTTTAAATTAACCTCTTCTGCCTTTAGCTTTTATGGTTATTTCTGTTAAATTGAGAGAGATGATTTTATTTTTGATTCTGATGGTGATTTTTAAACTTTCTTCAAGAAGTTAATGATTGTCAGTCATTTTAAGGAATATTTTTAATCAGTGCTTTCCATATTTGTTTCTTTTCTCATTATGAATTGTATGTTTCATAATTTCTTATTCTATTTTTTGAATCTTCTTTCCTGAGTTTTCTAATTGTTACAGTATTTTTACTTTATCTTGACTGAACTAGTCTTTCAACTCTTGTTTTAATTTTTCACAAATATTGGAATTTAATTTTCACATTTATCTTGGGTTTTCTCCATTTCTTCTTGTCTCTGTTCTTACTTCTACCATTTGAAAGATTTTGCAGTTGTCTTTACCCAAGCCTGCCATGCCTTAAATTCTGGAGTGAGGGTGTTTCACCTTGCCTCATTGTTATGGTTTGTGTCTAAGTAGCCCCCCAAGCCTCATGCAGTCATGGAGGCAGCTGAATCTGGCATTTGTAATTGGTTAATTATCTAGTGCTGGGATTGGTGGTGTGAGTGCTGCACCTTCCAATGGAGCTGGAATACAATGTAAGGCAGGGAAAAAGGCATGTCTTTTCCTCCTTTGCCTCTTCACTTTTGTTGCTTGTGGCCACCATGAAGCCACCCTCCTCGGCACCAGCTGAGTATGGACTGAAACTTCCAAAAAGCTGTAAGAAATAAATCTTTCCTTCTTCCATTTTGAGTGTTAGGTATTTTGTCTCAAAAATAAGAGAAAAGTAACTAAGACACTCATCAAGATGAGATATTGCTAGTCTGTTCATATTTCATGTGGTTGTTGTCTCAGGACAGGTCACAGACTTTTTATTTTCTTCTATGTACTTGAGAGTGCATGATAGTGGCAGTTTTGTTTTAATCATTTACTGAAATTCTAGTCCAAGTTCTTATTTCTTTCAATGACTCTTGTTTTCCACCTCACAAGGCAGTCTTCATGCCCTATTACCCCATAAGAAGTTAACTTTAATCTGACTCTACTTGTTTTTAAACCTGAGGATCCAATGCCTGTGGCTGCAATCAAGCCTACTTCTTGGTCCACAAAAGTGGGTCAATCTTGCTTTTGAATCAGTCTTACTATTTTGTATTTTTTAATAGTTAATCTACCATTTCTACATGTTCTGATCAGAGTATTAAACAGTGTCAATTTATATATTTATTATGCCACTGTGACTGGAAAACCCATATTTCTTTCTAAGTGCTAGAGTTGAAATCCAACAAGGCTCCTAAATGGCTTATTGTGTTGAAGGTTTGCTTGCTAGCTTTTGGGATTTTGGGAGTGAATTCTGGGAGTGAATGAATCATGAGGGATCTAATTTCACAAAGTAGATTAATCCATTGATGAGTTCATTAGCTAAATGGAATTTTAAAGTGCAGAACCTAGTACATAAAAGAGGTCACCTGGGAAGTAGCTTTGAAGGGTACATTTTATCTTGGACTCCTTTCTCTGGGCCTCTTTCTCTCTCCTTCCCAGATTCCTTGAGGTGAACAGATTTCCTCTACCAGAACCTTCCACTGTGATATTCTGTCTCACCTTGGCCCCACAGCTATGGAGCCAGCTGAACTAAAACCTCTAAAACCATGAACTAAAACCTCTGAAACAATATTGATTCTCTCAGTGATGACTAACACAATAAGTATATTAGCTTTCCATTGCTGTATAACAAATTATCATAAACATAGAAGTTTAAAATAATACCAATTATTGTATCACAACCTCCATGGATCAGAAATCTGGATATGGGTGAGCTGTTGTAGTTTCATGCCAAAATCAAGATATCAGCAAGGGTGTGATCTCATCTGAATTAGTTTCTTGTGGACTGCAGAGGTCTACCTTTCATTGCTAGTTGTTGGCAGGGTAATGCTCTCAGCTTCCAGCAGCCACACTCAATAAGCTGACCTTGCTTTCTCTTCAAAGACAGCCAAAGAATGTCTGTCTGATGCTTCACCTTCTTCATGTGGTGAAGTCAGAACCACTCCATTAACTCAAAGCGACTGACTCATTTCCAAGAAGGCAAGAGACAGGTCATTCTGTCTTTATGATCTGCTCTAACAGGTTGTTAGCTTATCTGAGTATAATTTTGTAAATAATCTGTGAACACACACATATACAGGCACACTTATGTTTATGCTGCAAGTCAGTGGGGGAATGGCTGTGTTGTAAAAACAAATGAAAGAAAGAAGAAACAAAATAATAAACATCTTGACAAATCTCACAAAAAAAGGCTTAATTTCTACCTAGTAGAAATGTTATCTCCATTTGGATTAAATCTAACTGTGAAAGGTAAAACAATAATAGTTAATAGAAAGATGTAGTTTCCCACTAATACATAAAAATGTCTTAAACTTTCAAAACATAAAAATAAAATAAAGATTGATAAATTAATCACATCTGAATACAATATTTCTGTTTAAAAAGGAATACAATGACAAAGTGAATAAATAGCACAATGCTAGAACAACATTATAGTGTCTTGATCTACCAAGCTTTTGTTTCTTTTTTCATTTAAAACCTGCCGTTTTCTTATTTAAAGAAAATTTTATTTACTTTGTCAAATCTTTTAAAACTGTATTTTTCTTACCATTTTTATATTACTTTATCAATCTTAAATTGATTAGTTTTAGGAAGATTATATTAAAGCGGAATGATGAATGGTATCCCCAAGAGGACAAGTCACCCGGACCTGGAGCTGGGGTAAAGGGTGAATTTTTTTGGCTGGCATCTCTGTAGGAGACTTATGTTTCCCTGAGAGCACTGAACAGGTGTTGTTTTTACTTTTATACCATTCCTATTCTACAGGGCCACCTTGCACTGGAAAGCCTTTGTCAGGCGTGGTTACAGAAGCAGATGTGAAATTGGGTTTGTTAGGGATAAACAGTAGTCCAGGGAGAGCCTGGAGTTCTAGAGGAAATAAGCCTGTTATGCTCTGCTGACCCCACATCATAGTTATACTCATGCATAGCTGAGGTCCTAACCATCAGTTTCCTCAGGAAGTTAGATTTCACTCTGGGAGACGGTTTCCTCCCTCAGCATGAGTGTGTGAGACCAGTGGAGAAAATAAACGCTGTGTTTCATAAAGAGAAGTTCAAGGTCTATCAGAAACTGTGTATAAATGAAGATTTTTATTCCCACACTAGCCCTGTTTAAACTCACTTTGGAGTTGGGTAATTCTTCCCTTTACCATAGGAGGTTGGATTAGTCCTTTCTTTTAGTGCTTTTTAGTATATAAATAGAATTCATTTCTTCCCAGAAAACTCCGAAGAAATCTAAAGTTCCTTCCATAAATTGATTCATAAATTTCATCCCCAGAAATCCTTACCATACAAAGACTTACCCAGAACAGTGAGAGCTATAAGACTAATTGAAGAAAGCACAAGGGATGTTCATGATGTTGCTTGAAGAAATGTTTTTTGAGTGTAAAGATGCCATTCTCAGTGCTTGTGATCAACTTTTAGTATGATTTTAGCTACTCGGAATTATTTGTGGTTTTCTATAGTTTTCTCTGGATAGTAGGCACAATTGATTTGGTGGAACTATGATTTTTTTGGACAGGCCAAAATATTTAATTCTGAATTAAATAATTTAATTTTTATATTATCTATGTTGTAAATTGCATAGTCTGAGGAAATTGTTTTCTGTTTCACACACTTTGCCCTACTGTAACAGGTCTTGCTTGTGAAAACATGAATCTATTCAATTTAGTGTGGCTAAATTGAGGAAAAACCAAGAAAACTCAAAGAAAAAAAATGGCCATTTTTCCCACAATGATGTAGACCTATTAAGTATAAATACCTTTTGCCTACGTTTAAATTGGAAGATTTTAAAAGAGCCTGAGAATTCAGGGCAAAATCATTCTGTAGATTGTCAAAATCTTGATCATTGTGGCACCTGCTTTGGTGATAATAAATGAGGGTGATCAGTGCTGGTTTTAAGTGATTAGTGTAGATTAGCACAGTGAAACCCTTTTGTCAGAGAGCCAGATGATAAGTAGCTTAGATCCTGTGGGCCATATGTTTCCATACTCTGCATATGTACTCAACTCTGCATTGTCATGGGAAGGGAGCCACGACAATCTATAAGCAGCAGGGATGGCTGCATTTATAAGGACGGATCATAAACTTGACCCAGAGGGCAGTGGTCCCGTCCTAGACCCATCCTAAAGCAGACTGGCTCATATTTGGCTGTGGCATATGGATTAGAATTATTGTTTTTATCCACAAAAAAACAAGAGTCAGAAGCTTAGCGGAGAGACTTGTGTTGGCAACAGAAAAATAAACGTCTTGGGATAGAGACCTAGTCACACAAATAAAGTCAGGGTTTATCGAATGGAATGTGTTTACAGTGACAAATTAATGCCCTTACAGCATTAAAAAAAAAAAAAAGATAAACTGGTGGGTTTTTATTTCCATGGAGATTTTATGTAACACAATGGCCTTTTCACTATGCCATTTTAAGTAATTACCATTAGTGCTAAGGCTATTAATTCAACATGATCAAGGAATATAAAGGTCACCTAGTATTGTGCTGAATCCATCACTAAAGTATTTCTCTATTTTTTTCACATTATATGATTGAGTTTTCTTGTCAGAGTTTGTAATAGTGAGATTGGGTTGTTTATACTTAAATGAAAAGAAGTGATTAACAAGGAACACTCAGCGTTCATTCACATTAAAAATTCCATTTAATAAATTTTTTCTATTATGTTAAGCAGAAGAGTGTTTCATTTATTTGAAATATACCCTTGCTTGGTATGGGTAAGTGGAAAGGACATCATTTACAGTTGTTCAAATTTAATGAGAAACAGTTACTTTTGAGCCTGTATTCTTTAGTCATCCTTCTGTTCTTGCCCAGTGACCCCAGATAACCATGATGATGGATTTTAAGCACACACATTATTACTGACTTTGCTGTGGCATCAGACACTTTGAGCTCCTAAGCCTGACTTTCCCACGTCAGCCCATCTATCTAGAATTATATTTAAATCATGAGTACTCTACGGTCTCCATTTTCTTCACAAGTAAAATCAAGTTCAAAGTTACATGCTTTGTGTAATTTTACATAAAACATAAACAAACTAAAAATGAATGTATAAAGAAAATACTTTAAAAATTTCTAAGGGCTCAATGTTACTGTGGAATCTCCAACTTGAGAGTGTTGGCCAGCAGCCTGAGTTCTTCACCACAAGGTCTTGGCCCCTTTCCGCTAACATCCCGGAAAAATGCATACTAATTTTTTAAAAGATTTTTTTTATTTTAAAGAGAATAGAACAAAAGAGGACAGATCTAAGCAGATCAGAACAGAACAATGCAAGCAACACAGCACTTCACAACCAGACAACTGGACATCAGCAGCCATCATAATGTCTCTTTCTCTGAAATAGTTGAGCTTAGCTTCACACACAATAATGTCAAACATAACAAAATAGAATAAAACCACTCAAGAGAATGAAAGTATTGCAAGGCATTCTGAACCAAATAACCAAAGATAGACAATGGCTACTATATTACCTCATTTTCCATAAAAATTTGTTTATACTATCATACATATTAAAATCCAATAAGATACAACATGATAGAACCAATGGTAATAGAAAAACAAGAGCATGGTAGGACTTCAGAGCAAGATGATATCAAATCCACAATGGCTGCCATGTTGTCTCTTCTTCAAAGTAACTATTCATGCCATCACATATATTAAGATCAAACAAAACAGAATAAAACCATTCCAACCAAAGAATGAAAACATAAGACTTCAAAGCAATATAATGGTGAACCATGATTACCATAAAATCTTCTGTACTCTTATCATTTCTTACACTAGGGAAACTATACAGTATTTATACTTGTGAGGTTGATTTATTTCACTTATGAGTATGGTCTCAAGTTGCATCCATTTATTTATAAATATCTCAATGTGATCATTCTTTATAGCTGAGCAGTACTCCATTGTATAAAAGTACCACAATTTTTTTATCCATTCCTCAGTTGATGGGCACTTAGGTTGCTTCCAAGATCTGGCTATTACAAATTGTGCCGCTATAAACATGGGTGCGCATATATCACTGTGGTAAGATGTTATGTATACTAATTTTATGGAACTTAGGACACAGGAAGGTGCCACAATTTCTCTGCATTCCATCTTTCCATGTCTCTTTGCAGAATTCTGTGCTCAGCTTGACAAAATACACAAAAATAAACAAAGACCAAGTAACAATGTTCCCATGACCATTCTGGCACCTAAGGCCATGTGACAACTAAAGCTTACCTGTCATGTCCCATGGTCCTTACAAAATGTTCATCGTTCATTTCACAGACTTTATCTTCTCTTCTTATTATGTTTTTTTCCATCTCCATTTTTATTTCTGGAGTTTATTCTTTCATGGTTACTTGTCATTTTGGATTTATTTCCTGATTGGCTCTCATAATATGTGTTTTAACTTCAGGAATTCATTCTCCGGACTATTACCAAAGTGACTTTTCTTGACAAATTGACCTCACTTTCCCGCACAGTATTACTCAAGCATTCCAAAGAGTTCACGGAAAGAATACATGAAATCGTAAGAATGCTGCCTTAATATAGGTTCACTGGAAAGCAGAGTCTAAAATGAATTTCACACGGTGTAAGTGGGAAGTGCTCCAGGAAGCATGAACCTTTTGAGGCATCTTAGCAAATGTGTTGGAGAACTTTCTGCTAGAGATTAAGGAGGAAAGCATTTATCCTTTAGTTCCTGTTCCTACTAGTGAAGGGCGGCGCTCTGGGTTTCAACTTTCCTTGGCTTCTGAGCTGGGAATGCACAGTTGCCAAGTATGTTCTTGAAGATGTCCCCAGGGCAGTGTCAGAGAAGGTGCTGTACAGGAAGTGAAAAGTGTGTGACGGGGGACAAGGCAAAAGCCCATAATAATGCTGGAGTGTTGGTAGTGCTCGGTACCTGAGTCTTACCGTAACGTTTCAAAATTGTCAGCCTATATTCAGCTTGTGATTTATTCTACCTTGAAGATCCCTCCCTCTTCTTCTGGTGGCTGGTTTAAATGCTCTTCACTGTGAAGCTAATTTTGTTTCCGTAAGTATGAGAGCGGGAGTGCAGTGTAGGTTTAAGAGTGCAGACGTTGGAGGCTGAACACGAGGCTTTAGAAGCTAAATTAAAATATAAGTTGGTGACTGCAAAGAAGATTTAGCATTTCAGAAAGGGTATCAGTGACTTAGAACTGCTTCCAGAAGCTAGAGGACTAGGAACCTGGCAGAGAGAAGCTTGAGCTTTGTAGTCAGAGATGCCATCATGAATATATTATTCAGTAGTTCCATGATCTTGAGTAATCACTTAATCTTAATGGGCCTCAGTTATTCAATGTAAATAATTGTGTCTCCTTCACAGGATCGTTGGGAGATTTAAGAAATGTAACTGTACTTAATAACATTTAGGACAATTTTGAACACATTTTATACTCTCAAAACTAGTGAGTATTATTTTCACTAGCTGAAGTGTGTCTTGGACGAGAATGACATGATACTAGCCTTTTCTACCTAATGATTAAATGAGTTATTGTTGATCTTCCTTGAAGAGTTGATGTGGAAGATGTTTTGCTTAAGTATGGAGCTGGAGTGCAAGCACTTCTGCTTGCAGTTTTGGATTCTATGACTATTAATTATGAAAGTCTCAGCTTGAATGGATTAATAAATACCTAGCTGATTAGTGGAGCACAGTTCTGGAAGGGTCTCTGGATAATTCACATGTAGGCCAGCAGACTGAAGAGGAAAGTCCTACATCAACTGTGAGTTGGGACCAACAAATACATTTGCAGCCTGGAGTATATAAAGTAAAAAAGAAGAGTGTGTCCCCATTTCAGAAGAGCTGCCATCTTTGCCATTAATTCTAGACATTAGTCCCCAGTTTCTTCAGTCTTCCATAGTGCAGACTCATACTGCTGACCCTAGTGAGCTTCTAAGCCTGTGACCTAGAATTAGTGATGTATCTTTGATCTGTCTTGTACTGCAGCTTACACACATATGCACATACATACCACACACATATATCTTTCATATATATATATATTTTTTCTGTTGATTTGATTCCTCTAGAGAACCATAACTAATACAAATTCCAACCTTCCAATCTAAGGTCAAAGAAAATAATTGACTTGGAAACTTTTAATGAATCTGTTATCCTTAAGGAGAAGGGATTCAGGAAATCAATTATTTTTTATTTTTTTTAAAATCCAGAGTATTTCTGAGTATAACTATAATACAGTTTTCATATATAATTTTGCACATGCAATTTTACTAACAGAGTAATTCAAGGACTTTATTGGTGAGGAATAGTTTTGGTAACGAGGAACAGAAAATTCAACTCAAAGAGACTTAAATAAATAGAGGTTTATTTTTCTTCACACAAGAAAAAGTTTAACTGCTCATCAAAGCTGTTAATCAATGCTTTGGTTTTCCTCTATTTGGCACATGGTTGAATTTTGCTTCTTTCTCCCTCAGTGTTAGGTGTAGTTATGTAACTTGCTTTGGCCAAAGGAATGTGAACAGATGTAGCTTGTGTTATTTCTGGACAGAAACCTTTAAGAGTAAGTGTTCCTGCCAAGTTCCCTTCCTGAGCCATGGTGACTGGTGACATATCACACAACAGCCTAAAGGAACAGAGCCATCACTGGCCACTGTGACTGTAAGGTTGTCACAGCAGCACATGTAGCAGATAAAATATTCTAGTTGATCCCAATGTCATAAGAGGTACATGCTCTCTTTATTTCCCTCCTTTGGTCTATCACCTTATAACCTCAAGACAACTGCTGTAACTCTAGGGATCATTTTGAAGTTCAAAACAGAAGAACTGGTAAAGAAGGGTCATATCATGTGTGTGTGATTCCTTTTTGCCAGAAATCCCCAAAAAATGGTCTGGGAAGCATTTCAAAAGAACTCCCCTTACATCTATTTGAGCATGTCTCAGTTAGACGGGCTCTACTAGTTATGAAAGTAGGCACAAGATCAGGCCAAAAAGTGAGGAAGACAGGGATGATGTTGAGTAATAACCGACCACGTGCCATGAGTGCACAATTACTGTGGAGGGAGCTCCATGAAATTAAGATGAAATCACTTCAATACTATAATTAGATCAGTCTTCAGCAAGACCCACTCAAAATCACCTTTTCAAGTCCATTATGTAGTATGGAAAAATGCCTTTGAATTAATTCTCTCTAATACTTTCTATTCTAACCGACTGTTTTTATGAGCTAAATTCTGCTTCCTAAATTATTGTTGGAGAGTTGTAAGAGTAGTGATTTTTTAAAAATCTGACTGATGTGAAAGTAATATCAATTCTGTCACATATTTCCATCTATAAGACATCTTGTATAGATATAAAGAGTTAAATTGATCTGGTCATTATATTCTTCCACCAATAAGAGAGGTAGATAGTAGATATGTAGGCATCTGGACAGACAGACAATAGGCAGATAGGTAGATAGTTACTTATAAAAATCATGACGAATTATGATTCAGCTATTATCCAAATCTTAATGGCATTTGGAGACATAAAATTGACTAGTGGCTTGTTCCAATATCCTAGTACATATTAGAGTTGCTGGGTTTTAGTATTCATGTCATAATACTTTTACTTTTTCATATTTTCCATTTGTGGGAAATTATATGTACCACTCATCCTTTTTTTAAAAATAAATGTTTTTAAAATGATGTGCACTTTTTAAAGAAGAGTTTCATTTTTAATTTGGAGTTCTTGATGTATGTGATACAAAACCAGTATTGCTTTTTATATTTAAATATTCTCTGTTGATGGTATAATGTTTTCAGCATATGGATGGGGGTGGTTGTTGAGAAGACAGGCATTTAAATAACAGCTTTTCCTAAACTTGAGGACTTTCTTTTGATTGGGTTTAAAAATACTGTCACTAGTCATTTTTTCAGTTCCTTGGAGAGCTTATTGACATAGACAAGCACTGAGTTTGGTCCTGTTTGTAGTTCTATCTTTCCATTGGGCTAAAAGATCATGCAAATACTCTGAATTTAATATTTGTGAGGCTGAGTTAAAACTACTATTTCTGTGCTTTGCTTTTTCATTGAAGTTGAGTTTGGAAGCAAGTTTATGATTCACTCTATAGTAGATTTATTTGAACCAGGCATCCAACAGAGGCTTCAGTAAACTAATTACCAGACATTTTTCACAGCTTCCCCTTTGGTTTAATGGCTTATCATAAAGGACCTGAAGGACTGATCACTTAGAGAATGTGATTAGAGACAGAGCCTAACAGGATTCACTCTGAAGCCCATGAAATTTGTTGATGTGATCACAATCTTTTAAATACATGATCCTCTTTGGAAGAGTCATAAGAGAGTTTAAAACCAATTTAACTGAGTGTTTTGGTATTAACTGTAATTGAAATTAAAAGTAATAAAATGACCTTAAAAATTTCACATTCTCAAGACCCATCAAATTACCTAATGTTACCATCAAGATGACATTTAACTATTAAAATGCCAAAACCTAAAAAGATTATAATTTTTATGATACTAATAAATTCATTTGTTCAATCTGCAATAAAAGATTAAATGATCTCAAAGAATATACCTTTGACTGACCTTCTAGGAGATAACCTCCAAGCCAGTGGTAGCAAACCTATAGCATACATGCTGAAGCTGGCTGTTTGTTATCACTGGAAGTCCTAAAATGTTCACCATCACTGCTCTAAACCTTTGAAATGTCCTGTCTGATATGTGTCCATTACCATGGGGCCTTGAGTCATGCCCAGTACTCTGTTGGAAGACTTGGGCTATGTAGTACCTAAGATGTTGGGAGCAAGACATCTAGGCAGAAGGTCAACTATATCTATGTGGCCAAACCTCAATAAAACCATGGAGAATACATTAAGGCTTGGGTGATGTTATGGTTTACATGTGGATGTTGTCCCAAAACTTCATGCATTCATTGGTGAGACTTGGGAAGCAATCGGTAATGGCAGCACTATACTCATTGGTGGATTAGTCCATTGATGAATTTGTAGATGTATATGATGTTAAGAGGTGGGGCTTGGTCAGAAAAGGTAAATCGCTGGAGTTGTGTCCTTGAAAAGTATATCTCCTGCCCAGCTCCTCTCTTCATTCTCTGCTTCTTGGTCACCAAGCTAAAGCAACTGTTTAACATACACATTAGTGTTTCCATCTTATCCTTTAGCCAGTGAACTATGGACTGAAACATGAATCAAATTAAACTTCTCTTCCCTTAACTTGTGAGTACCAGGTATTTTTCCCAGTGAAGATGGAGGTAAATAGAATTTTGATTCTGAGAAAAGTGGGCCATACTTGGGATTGTAGCTGACCATATGGTTCAGATGCATTTGGAATTGGTCTGTGGGGGTACTTTGGAAAGGTTTGGAGATGCTGCCTGCTGAAGTAGCCTCAGAATACTATAAACTGAGCTTGATAGGAGATCCTGGTTAGAGCTCAGAAGACAGATTGATGATAGAAATGCAAGTGATAAAGTCCAGACTCAGAAGATTTCAGGTGGGAACAAAGATTCATTTGGCAATTGGGCTCCATGTGTGTTATGCCCTGGTAGATAGTTTGTCTACATTTTGTTCATATCCTGAGTCTCATATGCTGAGACTTCCACTGAGATTAAGGACAGTGGAAATTTTAAGTTGCTGAGGACATTTCAAGGCAAATCAACATTCAGACCATAGTATGATTACTTCTTGCTGCTTTTAGAGTGACCTACTGTGAGAAGCAGGAGCAAAACATCCTTGTAAAAAGTTTTAAGATTTGCTGGAAAGAACACACAGAGAAGGTGGAGAAGAGTTTTGTTGATGAATATATTAGTATTAAAAAGAAGCTAAGTAATTTGGATCAGGACAATAGGAAAAAAAGCTTGAGGGAATGTCAGGAATCAGCAAGGCCCCACTCTTTGCAGGCTCAAATTTGCTTAATAGAAATAATTTGGTTTGAGAGGAGAGATCCTGGGGAATGTATTTGAGAATGACAGCCTAAGGAATTAGTTCCCTGGGGATCTGGTTCATAGTGCTCAGCCATCTAGGTGTTCTGAGGCTCTGGAGCAATTGCCCAAGAGGGCCTAGCTACTGCCTGAGCTGGTGGCAGGCCTTGGCATCATCCATGTGGTACACTGGGCTTTCAGTCATGCAACCTGCAAGAGTGGTGGGGTCATACAAATTTCCTCCCATGTTTCGGAATAAGGCTTAGGAGGCCAGGCAATGTGTTGCTGAGAAGAAAGTGCTTGATGCCATGAGAGAAAATCTGAAAGTGTGGTGGAGATGGCAGGAATGTGGAATATCTGAGGAAAGATGCAAGAATTGAGTAAATTCAGCCCAAGAAAGAAGACATCAGGGCTACAACCAACAATAATTCTATAATCACAAGGCTGCCCAAGTCTTTTGGAGTCTATATCTTACCACAGCTGGCCCTGAGAGTTGGATATGGAGCTATAGGCTTTGATGTCTGGCCTGCTGAACTTTGAATTTGCTTTGGTCTCACTGTTTTCTATTACTTTTTTCTCCCCTTTTGGAATGGGAATGTTTATGCTGTACCAATTTATGCTGAAGTGTTAAACTCCTTTTTGACATTTACAGAGGATCAAAGCTAAGAATTTGCTTTGAGTCTCAGAAGACTTTGAAGTTGAATTTTTTAGCAATGCTAGAACTTTTAGGACTTTACCAAACCTTTGATATGAACTAAACGCATTTTGTATAAAGAGATATGCAGTACTTCATTCATATGGCTACACATCTCTGATCACCAAAATAAGTGCTGTCTGCTTGATTTCCCTGAAAGGAGACAGCTAAAAGCTCTTCACTTGGTCACCACTATACACCACTCAATATGCTTCTTTCCATTGCTGCTTTTAACTTGTACCTTTTCATTGTAATAATGACTGTGAGAATAATGGCTTTCTGAGTTCTGCAAGTTTTCCTGGGAAATCACCAAAATGAAGGCGATCTTAGGGACCTCCTGAATGACACTTGGACTAGCATCCTTTGCCACAGAGAATTTGCTGTATGTCTAAAGCTAGTTGCAATCGCCAACCTCAATCCACGTGAAATTCTTACTCTGTGCTTGGCTCAGAAATATTGCTATTTGATGTCTCAGATGGCTGATATAGTGCTTCACTGAGTCCTCCTAAGAAAATGGTGCCTGGTGTCTGATACAAATGCTTTTTTTCTTTATTGCTAGTGATTGTGAACCTCATGCGTACTCATGGCCACTTTTTCAAAAGGGGGCTAAGAATGTTTCCATCCACCTTCTTTCCTCCAACATCTTACTACCCCACCTTCTGTTTTCCTACACTATTGAACCGTATCTAAAGTACTATCAATTAAACCCCAGAGGTATTAGCTAAAAACGGCACAGGACACTATTTTGAAAATTTCTTTTAGGATTAATGATAAAAACCACTGGTTTTCAGCAAAGCAATAGAGAAAGGCAAAGAAGTAGAGGAAGTATTTAGGGGAAAGATTCTTTAATGCCTCTTTGCAATGACCCACTTCAGTATGAGGCAGTAAGGAATATATTCTTTCTGATGTCACCCAACATTTCTCCTGAAAACAGAAGAGAGTTGAATTGAATTGGAAATAACTGCTGTTCATTTGACCATTTCTAAAGCTATATCAAAATGCATATATACATTCTTACTGTTAGTAATAATTTTCTCTCCAACAAAGAGAAAGCTCTTAAGCACTATATTACAATAATTCATACCTTGATACTTGACTGACTTGACACTGGCAAAATTTGGTCCCCCGTGCAAAAATTTTTTTCTTGTACTCATTAGACACTCAGTGAGTACTGATGTCCCAGTGTATAACTTCGAGTAGAAATTCTGGCACCTCTAGGACCCTTAATCATTTTTTAGGGTTTTTGCTTTTTGCCCAAGTTATATCTCTTTCTTTAGCTCTTTGGAGTTAACCTTTTTTTTTTTTGATTGTCTGTTTAATTGGAGAATCAGCTTTTCTTCTCATGGTTTCTATCTCAATTTCATTAACTCTTTATAGCTTTTTATAAAAAATATTTTTACTACATAGCTTCCTTTCTAGAATGAAAGAACTATATCTGTTTTTCTTTTTTTACCTTTTGTTATTAGAACCTAACATAGTTCTTAATATATGGTATTTGCTCAATAATCAGTTGATGATTTAGTAAATTAGATGATAAAGGTTAGAGCTGGACCAAGTCCATTTCCCTATCCGAACTGACTCCAGGAATGTCAAAATAGACGACCTGATAGGATGACTATTTTGATTGTGAGCTTGATTGAGGGAAGAAATTAGCAAACCATATCTCAGGGCATGTCTGAGGGTGCTGGGCATGTGGGATAATAAACTAATGGGTAGCCATGTCCTACATGTGAGTGGCACTATTTAGTAAGTTGGGCATGTGGATGGAATGAAAAATAGGAGGAAGACTGCTAGCACAGTGGTAGCACAGCCTTTCCCCCTCTTTTGCCTCTGTCTCAGTCTGTCTGTCTGTCTGTCTGTCTGTCTGTCTGTCTCTCTCTCTCTCCCTCACTCACTTTTCCCTTTCTGTCCTTTCTGGTTGCCACAAGATGAGAAGCTTTCCTTTGCCTTATCACAGGTTCACAAGTCTAAAAGCAATGGAGCCAGATCTCTATGGACTGAAACCATGAGCCCAAATCAACCTTCCTTCCATTAATTTATTTTCTTTAGTATTTTGTTAGAGCAACAAAAAAACACATTTGACATCTCCAGTTTCCTCACCTGAGCATTTTGATAAGAAATTATATTAAATAGGAATTTTTTAAAGTGCTTTAGAACATGATTTTTTTGAAATACTGTCAACAATCTGTGCAGAATATTTACTTAAGATCAATAGTTAACAGGAAGATGAGAGGTAGAAAAATTGATACAAATAAAGTAAAATAAAAATTGGGCCACAGGAGGGGGAAGGTGGGAAACAGAGGCTTCTTACGAGTTGTCATTCTTCAATTAAAGGGTGCATTCTATTTTGGTAGTGTCTCTGCTGAGCGCTTTCCCACAGTTTTTAATAGCTCAGTCTCAGCTGTCAGGAACATTTGTGCTAATTTTTCCTGTTCAGCACACATAGGAATGGCTGTGCTTCTTGTTTGTAGAATCCAAAATCTGCTTCCTAATAATGTGACTGAAAGTGCCCATCAACAGTAACTGTAAAAATTCCTTTATGTTTCCTGAAAACCTGGGAATATTATATGATTCATCTGGTGGAATAACAAATCACAGTAAAAATTAAATGAAATGGTAGACACGATTAAAGACTATATTTCTTTTGATCTATTAATAGACTATGGTAATGGAGAGATGACACTTAGTGATTATCTTTTTAGGCTTTGGTTTTTTAGTTTCAAGGAGAAGTGGATTTGTTTATCATGCTGAAAGCATTAGCTACATGTGGACATTAGATACAGAGAGAATCAAAGATGACTCCTGTATCTTTCTTTGGATTAAAGTGCTTACTATTTTAAATAACCTTTTGAATCTTCCATAATGTGTATATTCATTTGCTATAGCTGCCATAAGGAATTACTGCAAATTTAGCAGCTATGCACAACACCTCTTGGTTATTTCACATTTTTGCACATCCCAAATCCAGGTGTAGGATGGTTCAGTTGGTTCCCTAATTTCAGGTTTGTCAAAACCAAATGCAAGGTGTTGGCAAGGTGCATTGCTTCTGGAGACTCTAGGAATAAATCTGCTTCCAAACTCATTTGGATTTTTGGGAGTATGTAGTTTCATGGGGTTATACAACTGAGGTCCCCACTTCCTGATAATGTTTCATGCTTCTAAAAGCTGTCTGCATTCCTTGGAATAGTGCCTCATTCTCTTCTTTTTCTTTCTTTTCCATCATCAACATCATCATCATCATCATCATCATCATCATCATCATCATCATCATTGTATTTAACATGGCTGGCAATCAAAGCCAGGGCCTCCCACTTGCTGGAGAGGTGCTCTACCACTGAGCTACACACCTAACACCCCTGCCTCTATCTTTAATAACAGCAGTGGAGATTGATTTGAGTACATATTTGTTTTCAATTTTCCCTTCTGCTTCATTGTCCCTCTGTTTTTCTGTTCCACTGCATCTCTGTGTTAAAGCAGATAGAGAAACTTCTCAGCTTTACAACACTCAGGTGATAATAAAAGGGCAATGAATCATCTGGAATAAATTCTTTCTCTTAAGGTACATAAACTTAGTTACAACAGAGAAATATGGAGCAGTAACTATGTCAATACTTGGCTGAGTAACAAGGTGTTAGTAATGTTGCGGGAGCGTATTTAGAATTCGGCCTCACACAGGGTGAAAAGCAGAGTGCATTGTGTCCATGTGATGGTCAGTAGACAACAGCTTTGCCACTGATCACATGAGGTTTTAAAAACCACAATGATTACTCCACACTGAGGCCGTCCTCTGTGACAGGGACTTGATACATGTGAGGTCATCCTGAAACAGCCCGGGAAGTTAGTGGTATACCATTTCAGTGAAGAGAAACCCAGATCTAAAGACAAAGTCACTAATAACTTTGGACTTGTGCAGGAGCAACAGTTTGAGCTCAGCTCTGTCTGACTTGGTCTCATAATCTTGCAAATTAGATGAACAAATGTGTGCAGGAATGAGGGGCTGCTCTCTCCCTGCATTAGCCCTCATCTGCCTCTCTCTGCTCTTCCTCCCCTTCATCTTCTCACTAGTGGCAGGGACTGTAAGACCAAAAAAGTGCTGCACTACACTGCAAGAGGAAGAGAGGGAGTAAGGGAATTACAAACATTAAGAACCGACTGAATGCTAAGTACAATGCTAATATTCTTCTTTTTTCTTTTTTGTGCATAATATTAAGAGTAAAATGTTAAAATAATGAAAATTGTATGTTAAGATGGAGTGATGTGAGGAAAAGGGAAAAAAAAGTTTAATGTCTCCTAGATATCGGGCAAGAAAATGAATGATTATCTCCTTTGATCTTCTTAAATAATCATGAAAATTGATTTTTATTACTTCCATGTTAGAAATGAGAAAATACATAGTGAAAAAGAAAGCCACCTGATCCAAGATACAGCAATTAGAGAACTGACCTCATCTGTCAAATTGCAAATCTTTTGCCAGGATGTCAACAAAATATTTCCTTCACAAGTGACATTTTGGGCACTATGTATTCAACTGATCAATACTGTCACTGTTAGATTTTATATTAGTTTTTTAAAAAATCATAATTTGCACTAAGTCAACTAATTACTTAATTCAATAGATTTTTATTGAGTCCTCAGTGTATGCCAGTCTTGTACTATGGGTACTATAATGAATGATCCATCTTCCGTCAGGAAGTTAGCTATTTAACGAGAGGAATAAAAGCAAGTAATTGATAACAGATGTTTGCAAAATTTTATGCAAGGAGAAGAAGAGAATGTGCTTAAAATAGAAAAAGAACTTCATAGAGTAAGATGGAATTTGGGGTGGGTTTTAAGGGTAACTTAGAATTTAAGAAATAAAATAGATAAGCGTGATCGTCCAGATGACAAGAAAGGTAGACACAGAGCATAAGAAAACACATATTTCTGTGTATGATTTGTGTGTGGATTCACATTTAAATATGGGAGAATTTTATTTTTCCAGTAAGTATTTCCATTCTTCTCTGTCAAATATTTTTGCTGCCAAATAGCTGGTTTTGCTAATATCTCTGAGCCAATAGCATTTCAGCTCAGATTTGCTTCTTACTTTCCTCCTCCCTTGACTTTGCAGGACGGTAAAGAGCAGGGGCAGACACCATTTCCCTTCACGCGCCCTTTCTATTTAACCCCGCATCTCATCTCCAACTCCACCCACAAATCTTTGGCTTGTAAAGTACTTTGTTTTCAGTCTACTGTTGATTTTGAAAATAAGAATTATGCCAGACTAAATGTGTTGTAGATAATTATTTCATTGAGTCATTATTACTTGGGAGTACAATGATCACACATTGCTGGCTGTGGTGATGCAGGTCAGTAATCCCAGTTACGCGGGAAACTGAGCCAGGAGGCTAAGGTCACAAATTCACGATCAGCCTGAGCATTCTAGTGAGACCTTCCCTTAAAATATAAAAAGAGTGGAGGGTGTGGTAAAGTGCTTCTGGGCCTACTATCTATGATCAACACAACCGTAACAACAAAACAAAAAGAAACACATTAAGAAAAATAGGTTTATGGTATTCTGGACTTTTCAGGAAAAGGCAATTTGCTTAATTACACAGTAAAAGAGCTACTGAGATACTGCTTCTGACTGACAATAAGTGCACAGTGTCTTTGCATAACCAACTAAGGGAGGTCTGAGCCATCTTGCAATAATTTTGCTCATTCAAAACTAGCAGGGGCTTTTATAATTCTTGATAGTTCTCCAAAGCATTTTGAATAAAGATACTGTGATAAATGTAAATTTTAAGGGTTGAGAAGAGTTGTGAGTTTTATTACTCATAATAATTTTAAAACCCCTGTAAAAGCCACTGACGGAGAGGTAAATACTGGGTGATACAGACTCTCGTAAAGACAGTTGCAATATTGTATCTCCATGTAGGAAAGAGTGTACTTGTGCAATGTACTTTCATTTCACGACAACAAAACAATCATGTTAGAAAGATTTCATATATGCTTCAGGGAACTCTGAAGACCATTTTGAGCCATGGTAACTTCGCTAGCATAAATGTGCAAAGCTTTACTGGGAATGCTTTAAATAAAAGCATTGATTTGAGTGTTTGCTAAAATCACAGTTACATTAGTATATTGTCCCTGGGTCCTCTGCTCCCTCTCTGTCTATTTTCAGCTTTGCAGATGTGTGGCCTGTGCAGTGGAACAGTGACTGTTTTCTGAAGAGCTCCTCTCTCCCTTCCCTTTCTTTCCTCCTTTCCCCCTGTGGGGCTTCATGTCCTCTCTCTGTCCTGATACCCCATTTCATCTCCCCACTTGGGTTTGCTAAGGAAAGTCTGACAGTGGAGAAGGTACCTGAGCAGAGCTATGGGGGTGACAGAGTGCAGGCTCGGTCAGTGGCCATGGTGGCCTGGTTACTTGGTGCATGTCCATTGCTAGGCAGTGCAGAGTCAGAAAGTGCGGGGCTGGCTGGGATCTGGGCCCACAAGGGCAGCTTGGTGGTGCGTTAGCCGCAACAACCTGAGCAGAAGAGTGCAGACCTGGAAACTAAGGGGAGGCTGGGGAGAGAGGGCTGCTGCTGGCGCTTGCTTCTCTGTCCTGGACCTTATTCCTGTGGGAACCACAAATGCTAACTGTGGCTTCCAGGACAGTGAATAATTGACCGACACTTAATTGATAAATGTTTTAGTAAACTTTTGCAAAACGATAGTAAACAATGAGGTGTTAACAGAGTGAAAAGAAAACCCACAGAATTGGAAAGAATTTTAGCCAGCAACCCCTCAGACAAAGGACTTATATCCAGAACATATAAAGAACTGAAAAACATCAAGCTCCCAAAATTCAAAGGCTCTCTCCAAAAATGGGCATCTGAGACAAACACGCAGTTCTTAGAGAAAGATATACAAATGGCAAACAAATACATGAAGAAATGTTCACCATCACTGTCATTCGAGAAATACAAATAAAAACAACATTGAAATTTCATGTCTCCCCAGAAAGAATAGCTTCCATCAAGAAAACAACTGATAACAAATGTTGGCCAGGCTGCAGGGAAAGGGGAACACTGCTCCACTGTTGGTGGGAGTGTAGACTGGTGCAACCATGGTGGAAATCAGTATGGAGAATTCTCCAAAGGCTAGAATTGGAAGTTCCATTCAATCCAGCTATTTCTCTCCTGGATATCTTCCCCCAAAAAACTGAAAAGTTCATATCACAGTGATATATATACACCCATGTTCATAGCAGCATGATTTGTAATAGCTAAATCTTGGAAACAATCAAGATGCCCATCAACTTCAGAGTGGATGAAAAAGATGTGGTATTTTTATACAATGGTTTATTGTTCAGCTATAAAAATGGATGATCTTGAGCCTTCATAGGTAAATAGAGACAAATTAAGACTATGCTCATTAGTGAAATAAATAAGAATCAAATTTATAAATATCTCATGTCTCTAGTGTAAAAAAGTAATAAGAAATGTAGGAGTAAAAAAAACACAAAACATATAATTTCTATTGTAAAAAAGAGAGGAAAAGAAAGTGCTCTAAAAGATATAACTGCAGGTATGTTTAAGTGTGTAGGTTAGATAACCATATTACTAAGTTTTTATTGGATCATGGAACAGATCTGTTTTCAGTCTCACTGTTTGAATGTCAACTTTGCATGCTTTAATTTTGTAACTTGAACAAATATTTCTAAGATGACAATATGTAATTTATCAACTAGTGATTTCTTACTGTTTATCTTTTGTTTGAAATTCTGTATTATTTCTACTCTTTTGCTGTTTTTTTCCTCTTTAAATAAAATTTTAAAAAGAAAAAAAAATGAGGTGTTGTGATAAAGCAGATCAGTTATCAGAATTCATCAAAGTTTAGAATCTCTGTTTTAAAAAAAGTGTTGCTGCACTCAAAGGCAAATATTCATAAGCTTCTAATTAGAAATGAAATTTAAAGATCACTGTATTTGATTTAAAGACACTATTTGTATGATTGTTTTAACTCAGCCAACTATTAGGGAGGATGATTTTGATAATTTTTTTCTTGTTAATGAAGATATGAGGTGTGATAGAAAAATACTGTGAATGTTCAAATTTTTAAAAATCTATTACCATAAATGACACATTGCCATTTATTTCCTTCAAAATATCCCCTCTCCCTTCAAGCACACATCCTATCAGTTTTGCCACTTTCTGAAGCAGTTTCTGAAGTCATCTTCAGTGAGTATTTTTCTTGCACTATTGTGGCTTCTTTGGTGTCCTGAATTGATTCAAAATGCTTACCTTTCATGGTCATTCTGTCTTTGGGGAAGAGCTAGGAGTCGCATGGTGTTAGATCTGGTGGGTAAGGTGGGTGAGGACACACAAAAATATTTTTACAAACCTGCCTTTCTGTTCATTGGTGCTCAGCACCAGTATTCACCATATTTTTTATTTCCAAAAATTTTGAATATAAGCATATAAATTTTATAGCATATATGTGCTATATATATTTTCAATATATAGCATATAATTTTTATATGCTAACAAATTATTATATGCTTGAATCTGTCTCCCATATAGAATATCATTTTAGTTCTTCAATCCAATTTTCCTTCAGAGGCAAATAAATATAAAACTGACTATATTATACCAAGTATATGTACTAAAAATTTTCTTTTACAAGAAAACATACATTTGCACAGCTTAGCAGTTCACAGTATGTTGACACAGTTGACTCATTTTCAAGGATTACCCTTTATACATACTTTAGGATCCAGTAGATTTCCAGTGGGCATTTTGACCCTAGAGGATAAATATTTGATGCTTGCTTCCAGGGATAACTTTAGAAATATTGCCTCTTTCAATTTCATTGAAGAGTTTGAGGAGTGTTGGCATTTAATCTTCACTAAAGTTCTAGAATTTGGTAGTGAATCTGTTGAGACCTGGGCTTTTCTTAGTAGGTAGTTTTTTCATTACTTCTCCAATTTGATTGACTAATATTGGATTATTCATGATTTTTATATCTTTTTGATTCAGCTTGAGTAATTCATATATATGAATCTATCAGTTTCTTTCAAGTTTTCCATTGTATTAGAGACCAGGTTGTTTTGTAGATGAGGTGGGTTTCTTGAAGACAAAACATAGTTGGGTATCATTAGTTTGTTTTTAATCCAGTTTGCCACTCTGTTTTTTGGAGACTTGGACCATTAATGTTAAGTGTTTTTATTGAAAAATGTACATCAATTCCTGTTATCTTGTTGTTCCTTCATTTACTTCTCTTGTGAAATGCACTCTCTTCCATTGTCTCATAATCACCTTCTTGGTCTGTGTTGAGAATCCCCTTGTGGATTTTCTGCAAAGCTGGCTTGATGGTCATAAATTTCTGCAGTTTTCACTTATCACAGATGGCCTTTATTTCTCCTTCAGTTTTGAAAGATAGTTTTGAAGGATGTAGTAATCTTATTTGGCAATTATTTTCTGTCAGTGGCTAGAGATCTTTATTTCAAGTCCTCCTAGACTTTAAGGTCTCTATTGAGAAATCCACTGTTGTTTTGAAGCATTGACCCTTCTCTAATAGCACTTACTATTATTTCTTTTTCCTGAATTTCTAGCATTTTGTCTGTGATGTGAATGGGGAAGTTCTTTAGTTCTGTCTGTTTGGGGTTCTAAATGCCATTTTTATCTGAGTATTCATCTCATTTCCCACATTTGAGAAATTTTCTATAATATCTTCATGGAATAGATTTTTACTGCCGTTTGCCTACATTTCAACACTTTCTTCCAATGAATCAGATTATTTCTTTTATGTTTCTTTTATGGACTCTTGTTTGAGGCTCATTTTTCCTTTTTACTTTGATCTGGTCAGAATGTTTGAACACTTCTACCCTGTTTTCAAGTCCTGATATTTTTTCCTTTGATTCATTTTGTCTCTTGTCTAAAGGACTTTAAACTGAGTGTTAATTTTAATTACTGAGATTTGCATTTCTAAGAAACCTGCCTCGTTCTTTCTCAGAACTTCTGTGTCTTTAAAGAAATGGTCTTTTTTATCCTGCAGCATTTTTAAAAAATTCAAACAGCTGATTATTTGTACCTTATTTGAGCTCATCAGTCATTGCAGTAATTGACTCATTGGGCTGTCTATTAGTGCCTTCTTTGATCTCATTGGCCCTACATACTTGGTTTTTAAAATTCTTCGTCTGACTTTTATCTACTTCATTATCCATGGGATTGGTGTTAGGGGAGTTGTATACTTTTGGAAGCATCTTGTTGCCTAGTTTTCTCATTTTAGTTATATTTCTGTGTGGAGGTATGTGGAAAAGTTGGGGAGAATCTCTTCACTGCCATGTGGGGTTCCTTTCTGTAAGTGACTTTATGTGCCAAGCCCTGGGTTGTCAATTTGTCTCTGTGTGAGAGTTTTCATTCAGGCTATGCTGGGCCCTAAGGTTCAGCCTTTAGCACTGATTTGAGAAAAATTTATATAGGAGCAAAATAGATGAAATGAGGAAGATATTACACAGAATGTAAACATCACTTATGAAGAATTTACAGTTGCGGGGAATTTTGATCGTGATATCTCTGAAGTTTTTGTCATCTAGAATAAATGTTGCCGGTAGAAAACTTGTTATGTAGCAAATTAAATTAATGACATAAGTTTGTCCAAAATTCAGACCCAAACAAAATTACTTCTACCTATATGTTTCTGTGGATTAGTTAAAGCATTTAGTCTGATAGCTTAGATGGGACATAAAACCAGGGTGATTAGACTCATTGAGGTAGTTGAAAACACAAAAATAAGACAAAGTGCCCAAATTAGAACCTCTTTACTCTTGTTTTATTTTAACAAATAGGTATCTTGCCAATTTATTTATTGTATAATCTTTGTCCAAATTTATTTTTTCTGTGAATGTTAACATAATAGCACTTAAAATATTACTCATATTATTTGACTAACATACAATATCAGTATGCTTGTCTTTTTTTTTTTTTTTGATGTAGGGGATTGAATTCGTGACCTTGTGTTTGCCAAGCAGGCGCTTATGCCACTGAGCTAAACACCCAGCCTCAATACACTTGTCTTAAAGGGAAATATACATCTTGACATTTTAATAGAAATATAAATAATTCTACAGTAATAAGCTTTTTAGGATGTACAAGAGATGCTTTTGTAGCTGAAGAAATTATAAAGAGATTTTATCTTTTTATGTTCCTCAGTATCCACAAAAGCCGTTATTACTTCCAGATGCAAGTGTTGTCAGAGACTTAGTTTGAGGTTAAAAATACAAGCAGTATTTTCCTTTCAAGTATGAAACTTTGAAATTAACTTGGCATCTGTGTATCAGCCAGAATATTTTCTGTGAAGGCTTTGTTGTTACTTATTTGTAGAAAGAGTCTAATCATGTGTCTCTGAGAAACTGTGGAGATGAGTGAGAACCTTGTGAAAAATAATAGAACCCAAAATTTCAACATGGCTTTCATTATACTATTCTGTGCTAAAACAAGCAAAGTTTCTTTTGTAAAATTCTCTGCAAGAATGAAGCCAACATTTTGTCAATTTAGTGGATAGTTTTCTGAAAAGCCATCCAAAAACATGTCAACTAGTTGACTCAATAATGTTTGGCCAGGGTCTATTTGCCTTACTGATGCCTACAGTAAAATTCTGAATTAATCAAGTGACAGTAAATAGTCTCTGAGTATAAATCAATTTATGCTAAGCAAGGGTCTGAAATTCACTGTCAGATCTGAAATAATGGAAAGGAAAGGTTTGCAAGTCTATTTTCTTTATCAGCAGGACAAGTAGCTACTCCCCCCCCCGCTCAATGTGGACTTTACATGGGAATTTAATGCTGTTTGCATAAAATCTGAGCATCTAGTTGAACTGTTAAAAAAAATCAAGTAACAGTACTGACGAGTTAGCTATATATACAGTGTCAATTAGCAAAGCAGATATTTTCTTCTATTGAACTAATTGTAACATGAAATATTTGAAATAGAATAAATAAGTTATATTTTGGAAATACAGTTCCTCTAGATACTGATGGATTTTATGGAATTAAGATTTACTAGAAGTGAAAAGAAAATCATTTTCAAATTCCATTTCTACTTCTAAATTTCCTAAACTGAGCGATAATGGATATATGGAGTTGAGAGGATAAACAAAAAAGAATGAAAGCTTCACTAGCGAGTCAGGGGCTAAACGCACACATGAGGACTGATCAGGCTCTCCACGTGCAGTTAAGAAATGGGGAAAGTGGAGCTAAGTTGAGAAACAGAATGAATTGTTCAGATATTACTTAAATAGGCAACTAGAGAATACCTTCATTCAAAAGTAAACAACAGTGTAGTACACAGTAACACCCACATCAGCAACACATAGCATGTTAATTTAATCAGAATTTTATTGCTCTGACCTTTTGAATATTTCCCAAGCTTTGCTCCCCTCTTTATCCTCACTGCTTCTGATTTGGCCTTTATAAGTCTTGCCATGTCTTCTCTTGAAGCCAGTTTCTTTTCCTGCTGGTCCAAATTTCACACAGTTGCTTCCAGGTTTAGCTTAGTTGGCTAAGGCGCCACTCTGTAAACGTGAGGTTGTGAGTTCCATCCCAGAGGCAGAAACAAAACAAAACAAAACAAAACAAAACAAAACAAAACAAAACAAAAAAACCCCCTTCAAATTTCATACAGCAAACATAAACTTGATTCATTTCTTCTAGCCCTTGAAAGCCTTCCATGGCTCCCTATAGTCCAATAACAGAAGTCAAGCCATTTATAACGGAACCTTAAATTCCTTCCTGTCTAATTCATCATTAAATTCCCCTTTATGTCTCCTCTGTTGCTGGCACATATTTGTTGACAGGCCCTTTTAATTTACTGGTCACTTTCTTTCAAATACTCTCCTGTTCTTTTGTCACCCTTGGGAATTTTAACTGTCCTTTGAGATCTCACTCATTATCCCTCTGATTTTCTAGACAGAGCAAGTTACTTCCAAGCCATTATTTTCGTAATGTTCTGTTAAAAACACTGCTATCCACTTATTATATTGTATTGAAATTATATGGTGATATATTCCATTGTCCTACAAGATGTCCTACAAGTGCTAAAAATGTCTTATCCCCTGTTCTACCAATGTCATAACAACACCTGACTTAACAGATGATTAAGATCCATTTCTGAACTCGTAAAAGAGATTTGGATAAATGCTAGTTTTACAGCAGGTGCCTCAGAAAAGGTGATTAAGACAAAATCTGTAGAAATAAAGGATATAGAGAGTTGGAAGTTAGTTGATAATTATGACTAGAGCCATACAGTTTAGGTAAAATCAAGCAAATTGATATATGATAATTTTTTTGGCATTTCCAAAATACTGCTTACATTGTTAACTTCTTTTTTCATTTTCTTTTCTTTCTTTCTTTTTTTTGTTGGGAATACTCTGAATGCTTAGAAAATGACAGAATCCAGAATGAGTAAAATAGAAGTATTTTACATTCATGTCTCAAAATAACTCTGCAGATGGTCTTCAAACTTTCCAAGAAAATAAACTTTGGAAAGAAATCAAACATGAAAAATTTCAGACTAAAAATACACCCCTCAACCCCAACAAAGTTATGGATATGAGGTAACTAGAGATAACTCACCTTTGAGTAATTAGTACTTTTGTTACTAATATAGGCATTTGCTGTAGAAAGATATTGAATTGTTATATATATATATACACACAAATAGATATGTGCATACTTAAGTAAATATAATTTTTCATAAATGGTTAAGATTTAATTTTTTATTTATCACCATTATTAGAACACCAACATCATGAGCATTATTCACAATACTAAATCATAATACACTGTCATAGCTTTGTTTGGGCTCTTCATGTTTTTCCTCATTTAATATTTAGACTTCTATGAAGGCAGTGTGGCAGATAAAGAAAGGAGCTCACTTAATATCTACTTCAATTTCCTTTCCCCTTATCATTCTATCTCATAGTAGTTGAAAATGAAATATTAGAATTTAGCCTCCCTGTAGTGAGGTATATGAATGTGGCAAAGTCTAACCAATGAGATAGAAGTAGATATCTCTGCAGAAAAATCCCTCCCCAAAACCATTCACAGAGAATTTCGCTTGTGTTCTTCCTGGTGTTTGCCTAAAACTTGATGCATGAAAATGTATCAGGCACTGTGAAAACTTGGGGAGAAATGACGCTAGAAATGTAAATGCAAGAAGAAACACCAAGGGCATTAAGTAGGTTATTGAGAAATCATTCCTTCCAAAAGCAAATTCCTTCCATGCCAATTAACATTAATTATTAAGTAATTATATTTATTTAACCAGAATTCTATGGATTTGATCTCTTGAATGTTTTTTAAACCTTTCTACTCTTTTCTATCCATGCTACAAGGGCCTGGATCTTTTGAAGTCCCTTCCTTCCTCCCTTCCTTCCTCCCTCCCTCCCTCCCTCCCTCCCTCCCTCCCTTCCTTCCTTCCTTCCTTCCTTCCTTCCTTCCTTCCTTCCTCCCTTCCTTCCTTAAGCCAGTTCCTTCTCTTCTTTAATAACTTCATGAAACTAAAGCTTCACTCTGGCATTCTCTTTTTAAAAAAATTTAAAAAATTATTTTAAAGGTAGTAGAAATACAACAGAACAAGACAGAACAAAGCCAATTGAGACAGTGCAGTGAATTTGGTACAGAACTTCACAACAGGTTACCGGGATAACAGCAATAGGTACCATAATATATCTCATTATCTTCACAATAGTTGTCTAGACAATTAGGCATAGCAAAATCAAACCAAAGACAGAATATTATAAAATCAATCAAAAGAGAATATTGAATATAGTAAAGCAATTAATCACAATGAAACAAAACTGAAAACAACACTTGCTTTCAAAGAGAAGATAGAGGAAGCCCCCCTCATATTTGCCATATTGCATACAGTCATCCTACCAAGAGATGCTCAGACCTCTGTCTTCAGTTGCTAACGGGGTGAGGGGAGTTTGGGATGTTTGAGTCCAAGCCCGCACCGGTAGGCTCACAGGAGACACTACTGGATCTCTTCCCGGCTCTCGCAGGAGGAAGGCGCTTACCAAGAGGGCAGTGGGCGAATTGCTTCTTTGTGCTGCCTCTTGAGTTCTACCATGGCCTTGGGCAGATCTCAGGGGCTCTTTGGTTCTCCTTTTGGCTCACACCGGAGGAAGGCCCACTCTGGCATTCTCAATCTATGTAGTTTTAGCTATATGAGAAAAAAAAAAGCCCTTATTTGGTTAAGCTATTATGATCAGGGTTTTCTTACACCTAACTAGTTCAGTTTCCTGCTACTATATCTTAAAGATAATGAAATAGAGGATCAGTAAAGGTTTCTCAAAGGAAGAACTAAAAATGGTCAGTAGGTACCTGAAATAGTCTTTTAATCTTTCACCATTAGAAAAGTGCAAATCAAAACAAAGCTGAGATTCTGTCTTACTGCACAAAGAAGAGCTATCATATAGAACTCAAAAAACTACAAATGATGTCCTTTTTTTGTGGGAAAAAGAAACTGTTTTACCTTGTTGATGAGAATGCAAACGAGTACAACCACTGCAGATATCAGTGAGGGCATTATTAAAAAAAATAAAGTTAGAAATTCCATTTGACCCAGCTGTACCTCTTCTGAGAATCTTCATGAAGGAATAAGACATCATATCACAGAGCTACATGCATTTCTATGTGTATAGCAGCACAACTCATAATAGCTACATCTTGGAAACAGTCTATCTGCCCACCCACAAATAATAAAGAAATGCAATATACATATCATAACTTAGCTATGGAGAATATAAATTTAAGTCACTTGTAGGAAAATGGATACATCTTGAATCCATAATACTAAGTAAAATAAATCAGACACAGAGGCTTAAATCTTGCATAATTTCTTTTACATGAAAAAGTCAAAATATATATAATTTAAAGAGCAAACTAAAAAGTAGATGATAGGAAACAGGAGATAAACTTTGTGGAGATGAGAAGGGGATTTGAGGATGGGGAAGGTGGGGAAGGAAGTGAAAAAAGAAGTAAAAAAATCAAGACATGATGGGATGGGTCAACGCCCCACAATAAATATGCATATTATGTATGACAAACATACACTAAAAACATGAACAGTGAAAAACAGAAAGGCATGGTTATTTGCCCAGAGTCGCATAGTTGTAAGACCTTTGCAAGATTCATATTCAACTTATCAGAACACAGCTGGACCTAATCTCTTTTACACTACATAATCATACATTTTTAAATAGTAGGCAGGCCATTTATAACTGTAAATAAGAATAACATGTATGTTGTATTATGTCCCATATATGAATTCTAAAGTTGCATCATAGTTCCTGGTCAATTCATAAAATTCAGATTTAATTAATTCAGTTGGTGAATAGGAAACACATCCCAACTGATCTGACAGATTTATATTCTCCCATAGGCTTAGGTCATCTAAGTTGAGAAGACTTCTCATAACATCCACCTTAGTCTAACTTCTTGTCTTGTTCATACCTCTGTTACTGTGTTCATTGTACTTATATTTATTTTCCTTATTAATTTATGAACTTCTTCAAAGAAATAAACCTTGCCTTCATCTTTATATTTCAAAAAGTTGGGTACCAGTTAATATTATTTGATGAATGAAATGTGCTACTGTGATTCAGAAATTATAAATGTGAACTACACATCTGATAGAAACAAATTTATCAGGACTCATAGGCTTTAAATTTTCTGAATGAAATTTAAGAACTTAATTTTAGGAGAGTATGTCTTAGGCGCTTATTTGAAAGAAAAGCAAGAAAGCTAAAATTAAATTCTGGAGGATATGAGACCATGTGGAGATATGCGAACTAATTGAGGAGAGGAAGAAATGGAGGATCAGGTGGGACAGCATGACATTGGCTATAAAGGGATCAAAGCAAAGCTCCCTGTGATTTCAACTTTTCCTCCCTGGTGGGGACGCAATGGACTCTGTATGAAGGGCAGCCAAAGGCTAGTACATGAGCATGGTCCTTGTGAATATGATCAGGTTTTGACCTGCTTTAGAAAATTCTGCTTTGTTGAGGCTTTTTAATTTTGGTGTGAGTTCATCACAGATGGAATTGGAGATGAGCATAAGAAGATTTAATGTTTTATATAATAGAAACATGAGGTTTGTAGGGTTGGGAAACCACAAATCTTGATCATTTCTAACAATCTTGTTGAGCATAACAGACCTTCAGGTGTATATACATCCTCCTGAAATTTAGCAATTTGTAGCTTGTCACACAGACAAAGATGTAACCACAAGGTAACCACAGGAAGGTTTCTGTGAGGTTGGTTATTCCTTGAGGGTCCGGCTTGTCCAGTGATTGCTACAATATTCATTGCTTACTTAAATCTGCTGAGACCCCTGGCTTTTCTCTGTGATATAACCTACTGTGTGATACAACCTACTGTGTGATACAACCTACTGTGACAACCTACAGGTGTCAGCTAGCCCTACATGTGACCTTTTGGAAACAAATATGTTGATACTCATGCTACTGGCAGTAGTAAAGACCTTGTTTTTGACTCAAGCATTTCAACACTCATGACATTGTAGCAAACTAATTTGTAAGATTTCAAGTGCAGGGAAGATTTTGGACCCTCTCCCCTTGGAATTGAAAATTGATGCTTCCTACATAAATCCATGCTGGGTTAAAAAAAATCCTGATAAAAAGATTAAGTGAGATTCCAGGGATTATTTGTAGCTTGAGATGTAAATATTAACCCAGAAAAGTGGAAGTTAATACAGAAAATATTATGGCACCTTGCATATTCTGATTAACCAGAAAATTTAATTTTTTGCTACACTGAACGAACACATAGTTACATTTATGTTAAATAGATTTTTGAGCTAAATGGGCCATTTAGAACATGATTTCAGGGAACTATTTTCTAGGTATGAAGCATAAGACATAACTGACACCAGAGAAAGACCGAATGCTCACTGGAATTCTCAGGCAATTTTGCTTATACATATATAAATTTGATAAATAGTTCTATGGAAAAGTAACATTGTCTCCAAAGGGTGACGTAAGTAATGCAATAGAAGTGCAAGACTTATGTGGATGCTGGGAGACATAGTTATATGTATATACAAAAAAGCAACAAATAGTTCTGTTTAAGCAGCCAAACTATATTTAAGGGCAATCAGGTGAATAATACAATAACAGTGACATGCTTTTATAGACACCGAGTGAAAATCACAATAGTGTTGTAATTATTGCTGACTTTTGAATTTTTGTTTTTATCCTCTTAAATGTGCAAAAAATTTTCTAGCATTCCAAAACAAAATATTGGAACTCTTGAACCAAAATTCAGAATTGGAAATCAGAGGGCAAGAAAAACACAAATAGTTTATGATTTAAATTTGATATTTTTATGGAAAAAATGTCATAGTTCAGAAATTCATAGTGGTGATAGAAGAGATTATAAACTGGGAAGATCTAATTATAAACATTTAACAATCTGAAGCAATAACTATCCAGGAAGGTAGAATTTTAATTAAGTGCCTTAGAGCCAATCTAAAATCATGGAAGTGAATCTGAATTTAAAAAGGAAGTAACCAGTTGTAACTATAAATGCAGTTATAGGTTATTAGTGAGAATCTCTAAAATGATATAATTAAATGAATGGCATGTCTTTGGATCTCTGGTTCATTTATTCAATAATTTTTCTGCTTCCATATATGCCGCGCATTGTTCCTCTTCTTAATTTGTTTTCTAGTGAGAAACAAAGCACATAAACAACTCCCTATGACATGTTTGACTTAATTAACCGGTCTAATAAAAGGGCAAAGTAATTTTTAGGTGAATATCTGATCAAAAACACAGAGGGCTTCGTGGACGAGGTAACATTAGTGCTGAGATTTAGATACTCAAGAGGGTTTTTCTAGACAAAGGATTGGGAAAGGCGTAGCTGAGACACAAAGGTATGAACGTGCTGGACCGGATCAGAGAAGGCCAATTACCCGGATGCCAGTGGAGTCTTGGTTTGGTTTCAATGGCCAGTTTCATAATCTGTTTCTCTTTTCAGTGCACATGGCCATTACTCTTTATAGTTACTTCTTTGTTATCATTTCATCCAAATGTAAACACGTTTTTAATGTCCTTCACTGATCTTTTTTCATTGTATGAAACTTCTCTTATAGATTCCTCAGGAACATATTCCCCGAGTTATTTTACATCCCAAGCATTTTATTTGCAGTCTCTACATAGGGCGCAGTTTGACTCACTCACATTTTCTTTTCTTGATCAATTTAAATATGCCTTTTATACTGTCTTACAGCTTGCAGAATTTCTACTCAAAAGTTTAGCAATAAACAATTTTTTTTTCTTTTCTCTATGTTCCAACACATTTCTTAGAGTAAGAATTCTTCACTATTTTTATCTCAGGAACTCATTATAGTTTTAAATATTACTGAGGATCTCAAAGCCTTTTTATTTGTATGAATATCTAATGACATTTATCATATTAAAAATTAAAACTAAGAAATTTAAAAATAATTATTAATTCACTTAAGAAGAGTAGTATACGTAAACACAATACCACATATTAAATTAAATAACTACTTCAACAAAAACAGCAAAATGATTATTTAATATTTTTGAAAATCTCTAGTGTCTAGCATTAAAGAAGACAATTATATTTCATATCTGATGTATTACATTTTTAAGGTTCACTGTGTGAGTTGACATATTTAAAGAAAATCTGGACTCTTACCGTATGTAGATGAAAATGGAGAAGTATTTCTTCTTTAGTGCTGCACAAAAATTTGCTGAGTTGCAATTTTGGAAATCTTAGTTGTAATGCAAAATCTGAAACTATAGCAATGAATTTTTTTGGTCTCAGCTAAATTAAAATCCATTGTGCTTTAAATAGATCTTTTCTTTTATTTCCCCTTTTTATGCTTATATAATATATGTTTATTATATGTTCTCAGAAAAGCAAAAAACAAAAATTTGTAGCCATCAAGGGAGACAGAATTAAGACTCCTAGTAAACATAATCTTAAAAGCTGGTTTAGCTATCTCTGGAAAAGAAGACTGCAAAAACTTCCACCCACCACCTCAGGGAGTATGATACTTTCCTTCTGATACTTTGGATGGGTGAAAAAAATGTCTTGATAAAAACTAAAAATTCCAAGCCAGCACTGAGTGTGGACTTGTGTTTTAAAATTAAAATACACAAGTGAGGAAGAAGCTGCTAAACCAGGTGTTAACATGCAGATTTAAGTAAAACCAAACAAGATTCTTATTAGAAAACTTTTCAGAATATTGCTACACAATACAATGATATAGTTCAATTTGAATGTCACTCTATAGATATACCAAGCAGTGTAATTCCACTAAGAATTTGAGGTGATGGACAAAGAAATGGTTTTTAAAAATAAATTACAGGCATACCTTACTTAATAGTGGTAGTCTGAAAATAATGAAAAACATGTTCTTCAGGAAAATAATAACTGGAAACTTATTTTCCCAGAATTTTACATGGGAAAAATGGTAATGTATTACTCATTGCTCTCAAACTACCAATCAAATTTTCTAAAATGTAGTTTAGACATTATAAAACATTTATAAGGGGGGGAATACTATATTAGCTTGTAAAATGCTTCAAACTTTGCTTTCTCATTACCTAACAATTAATTTTGTTATTAATAGTTGCTCTGTTTTTACTAATGTAATGTAAACTCTGTGTTTGCACTGCAATGCAGCAAAATGATTTAAATTTGTCTTTTAAAAGGCAGGCAAGTTCACAATAACCAAGACACTTTCTTGTAATTAAAATTACTCAGAGCTTGAAGTGAGTGGAAGAGCAAGGAGTAGATGACTGAAGTGATCATTGCCTGCAAAAATTATGGAAGGGATAGTGCAAAGTAGGTACTAGAGGAGTGATTTCAGGCAAAATATCAGACCCAGAAAAATAGTTATGATGTGATACTTATACATGATGAGTACTACTCTAAAGGATAAACCCGGGTCATTTGTGGGAAAATGGATGCACCTTGAGATCAGAATGTTAAGTGAAATAAATCATATATACAGGCTTAAATAGCTCATGGCTTTCTTTATATGGAAAAAATAATATATAAAGTGCAAAATAATAGATAATACCAAAAATAGAGAAAAAGTTTTTATTGTAATCAAAGCATGGAGAGAATCTAAAAGCATATTTTGATTAGTTCAATTGACTTACATGTTGTATATTATCTTGGCCTACTATGTCCAGTTGTTAATCTATATGTATGATGATTAACTTTACAAGATCTTATAAGACAAATAAATGAAACTGATGCTGGAAAAATAAATGGGGATGAAAAGAAGGGAGGAAAAGAGTATAGATCAGTTAGGTAAATGTACCAGTTCCCTACAGTGAATGTAATCATGAACTGCAAATGTGGACCAATAAAAGTTTTAAAAAGAAAAATAGTTGTGAAGCCTCCCTTTGTCAGTGCTTCTGGACAAAGAAACTTTAGAAAACCTTTAAAAATTTAGCAGGGTGGATTTTCTAGTCTCTGGTGTGGGTGAGCTCCTGTTACACATCTATTTTTCATGTGGGTAAATATACAGCTTTGTGTGGTTCCAGCAGCGCCCAAGACGCACACCCCTTCACTGACAGCTAGCATGGTTTTGGAAACATCTAACATTTTAGCAGCTATTTTTCAACTATAACTTTAAATATTTTGTAAATGTCATTTCGCTGAAAATGTATTTAATTTAAAAACATAAACATAAACCTTTCCTATGTATACATCAACCATAAAACATATTGAGCCATGTATATTCTATAAGGTTTGAACACAAAAACCATGATGTGTAGCACCAGAAAAATATTGACTGAAAGGTTTCTACAGAATGTGTCTGCATGTTTAAAATTATTAAACCCATAGAAGGGATATAATTATAAGAAAAGTATATTGTTTTCCATAAGGAAAGAATATAATAGTAACAAAAATGAAAAGAATAAAAGAGAGTAAATAAAACTTCTATGGCAATAAAACAGACACAAATAAATCCCTTGTGATAATAAAACATAGAGACAATGAGGTAAAAAAATCTTAATGGATAAGTTAAAATGTATATTAAAAATATTAGAAGAGAAAATTAAAGAACAAAAAACTATATCTTATGAAATTTCCCGGAATGTCTGTCATCAAAGATTTCATTAGATATAAATGATTTTTTAGAAAAGAGATTTTCAGGAAAGGTGCCAAGAATAAGCAATTGAAGAAAGACATTTTTTTCTTTGAAAAATAGTATTGGGACACTGGATATCCAAATGCAGAAGAATCAAATTAGAACTTTATCTCACATCATGTACAAAAATTAGCTCAAAATTCATTAAATGGCTTCATGACATTCATTTAGGTAATGATCTCAAAAATACAGACAAAAAAATAAATATAGACCAATAGGATCATATTAAATTAGAAATTTCTGCAAAGAAATCAACACAGAACACAGTCTGTAGAATGGGAGGAAATATTTAAGACCATATATTGAGAAATTAATATTTAAAATTATAATGAATTCAAACAACTTCCTAGTGAAAAGACAAATATTCCAATTCAAAACCAGTCAAAGGCTGTTTTGTAAAAGAAGGTATACAAATGGACAGTAGGTATATGCAAAACTGCTCTACATCAGTAGTCACCAGGAAATGAAAATCAAAACCATGAAATCACCTGACTCTAGTGATAATAGCTATTATCAAAAGGTAAAAAGCTAGTGCTGGTAAGATTGTGGAGAAAAGAGAACTTCTGTAGACTCATTGTAGAAATGTAAATGAGCATTGCTTTTATGGAAAACAGCCTGACAGTTTCTCAGAAAATAAAAAAATCCAGACCTATAGTATGATCAATCTTTCTTGTATGTGTGTATTCAAGTAAACTGAAATTAGGATTTTGAATGGATATTTGCAATATTCTGTGTATTGCAAAACTATTCACAGAGGCCAAGAAATGGAATCAACCTATGTATCCATCAACAGATGAATGGATAAAGAAGATGTAGTTTACACACACATTCTGGGCTAAAGAGAAGGGAGCCCTTGTGATATTCAACTTTGATCATTGGCTTCATTGGATTGAGAGATGCCTAGAAAACCAGTAAGGCACACTTCTGGATGTGTTGGGAGGGTGTCTCTGGACATGATTAAAACATGGGTGAGGTGGGAAGACCTATTATGAATGTGGGTGGCACCATTCAATAAGCTTGGGGTCAAATGCAATAACAGGCGGAAGAAAGGGGAAACTTGCAGATATGCAAGCTTGATTCTTGAGTGGATGTGTCTGTGACTGCTGCCATCATCCATGGACATCAGACTCCAGCTTCTTCAGTTTTTGAACATGGACACTGCAGTGGTTGATTGTGCCAACTTGAGACATTTAGACTTAACTAAATCAGCTTAGCAATTCTATACCCTGGGGTGGCTCATTGCCTGGATGATATAAAAGGGAAGGAGGAAGGACTGATGAGGTTTGTCCTTTAGAAGAGCTCCAGGCTTCATCTTCAACTTGGATGTTGTCTCCTGGTTTCCAGTGCAGACTCTTTGATTTCTGCCTTGGATCCTTCAACCTCCCAGTGTAGACCCTTTAGCCTTCCATTGTAGACCCATTGGCCTCCCGGTGCAGACTTGCACAGGACACTGCAATGAACTCCAGATCTTGGGATGAGTCCTTCAGCCTCCAGTGTGCAGACACCCTCTGCACGCTTCCTCATCCACCCCTGTGACTGACCATTGTAAGCCAATCCTGTCATTTCTTATACATTGATATCTTTTGTGTTATATCTGTTCTTTTAATAAAACCCTGACTAATACAGATGCATAGCAGTGATTCCTCATAGAGTTTCCAGGTCTTCAGGCTTAGACCAAAGATGCTTCATTGATTCTTCTTGTTCTGAGTCTTCTGCTTGTTTGGACTGAACAGCTACAGGTTTCCCTGGCTATCTTGGAGATAGCCATGTGGTACTACCCAGCCTTCAGCAATGTAAACCAGTCTCATAAACTTCCCTTAATATATATATATATATATATATATATATATATATATATATAGTGCTATTTCTCTAATGAACCCTGACTAATAACCCTGTTATTTGTAACATAAATGAACTTAGAAGACAATATTTTAAATGGAACAAGCCATGTACAGAAAGATAAATATTGCATGAGTTCAGATACATGTGTACTTTAAACAACTTGAGGTAATACATGTAGAATAGGATAATGATTATCACAACTGAGAGGAGAGTATGGGTGGAGAAATATTGGTCAAAGCATGGAAAATTTCATTTAGATAAGAGGGATAAATTCAAGAGATCTATCATATAACATCATAACCATAGTTAACATCAAGGTTTTTTTTTATTGTATTCTTGAAATTTGCTGGATCTTAAACACTATCATTTCAAAAATAAGTGCACCACATATGTTAATTAGCCAGGTTTATTCATTTCATAGTGTGCATACATTTCACACCCTCATTGATATATCTCTTTCAGCCAGGCTGAAACTTCTAACAGTATATTCAGTGCTGAACTCAATGGGTGAATTCATGGATGTGTATAGTACCACCATATTCCAATCACCTTCCAAACATCCAGCTCCCGAGAGCATGAGAATTTGGAGCAGCGTTCTAGATCTGAACCACAACAGAATACAATTATGAATAATTATGAAATTTATGAAGTTATCAAGTTGATAATGAGAAAGATACCTTCTAATATGACATCTTTTACTTTTTTATTTTGAAGAGAATAAAAGGAATCAATAAAACAGAATAAGGAAAATCAGAAAGAGCAATACAAGTGATACAGAACTTCAAAATAAGACAACAGGAAATCAATAATGGCCACCACAATGTCTCTCATTTTCTTCAAAATAGCTGTCTATACCATCATACACAATCACATCAAACAAAACAAAAGAGAGCAAAACCAATCAAAACAAAAGAATGAAAGCATTACAAGGCTTCAAAATAAGATAACAGGAGATCTTTGATCTGAGTCATAAAAGTGGATATTTCATATGACTTGTTTGATTGTCAGTTATCAGAATATTGTCTTGTGATTTTCAGATACTTTGTTTGATGGTTTGTGTCTATGAATATTACTCAATATATTCATAACACGTAGAAGTCTATTAAATTAAAAAGGGGGAAAAGAATAGAAAGAGAACAGGAAAAAAGTGGTATTGGTGTTAAGGATTTATAGCAGACCATTAATCATTATTATATTGCTAGAATATAGGGTCTTTCAAAGAGGTGGCCAAGCTATGTGAGCATAACAAACATTGAGAGAATAATCTCTCTTTTCATTCCAATTAAAATGATGGGCAGAAAGAGAAAAAACAGGGATGGATCTAGAATTGGACACAAGATGCATGGCCTTGAGAAATTACTTAACTTTTGAACATCACTCATTTTTAAAGTCTAAAATTGATCTTCAGATAATAACCAAAATATTTGTGAAAATTAAATATGGAACATTACATAAACCTCAGTAGCATGTGAAACCTAAATACTAATTCACTTTACTATTTGTGTTCCCACAATAATTTTTACATGCTTAATGATGAGCATTTAATCACTAATATATTGAAATTTCCTGTACTTTTACCATACAAGTTGTGGATGTTGATAATGTAAATAGCAGAATTTATTAATAGTACTGATGTTAGCATAATTATGAGAGAAATGGTTATCAGAGAGAATTGTTAAAATAATTTTTATTCTTAATTCATTGTGGCTTATACATATATGAATTCTACATTTATAGCTACTCTAGCAGAAAATTCTTTAATTTTAATAGACAATTTTAGGTTTTAAGAACACAGGATAACCAGTAACACTCTCATCACTGTGATTTTCATGTGTTATGGGAACCCCTAAAGGATTTCAGAAACATTTATTTTAATGAGAAATCCTGAACCCTAGAGATAATGACATTGTGAACATTCCTTCACAATAAACCTGTTACCCATATTCTCTGTCCAGTTTTTAAATTTTACAGCATTATCAGTCTCAATCTGAGCTTTCTGAATAGTTCTTCAATTGTGCCAATTTACTTCATTGTTCTGCTTAATCATCATTTTGTGACTATTCTTTAATTTCTCTTGCCTCTAAGGGTAGTAATTTTAAGGTTTTTCCTTGGTCTGGTAGAGAAGCAAGAGCAGAAAAAAGGAAAAAGGGAAAAAAGGGCCTTTATTGCGAGCACAAGAGGGCTGCAAAAGAGTGCATGGTCCCTCTGAGGCAGACAAGCCAAGGGCTTTTATTAGGTCTGACAGAGGATGGAGTTTGAAGGGGTGGGCAGAATGACACATTGGCAGCTGACTGGGGGAATGTTGGTGCGTGCTGAAAAGTGGGAAGTTTAATTTGGCTTAGAAGAAGAACTCAGAAGTCAGCAGTGGAGGGATGCACTGTCATTCCAGAGTCCACTGCCAAATTGGGCAGGTGCCACCTGAGCCTGGCAGAGCTTCCTATGGACAGAACCCATCAGTAATGAGTGTTGAGTTTGTTTAACTAAACTACAGGATAAGACTGTGATACTGCTATCAAACAATTCCAAAAACTCAAATGAAGGGAACTATAGACTCACCTTAACAATAACCAGTGTCTACTAACTCGTCCACATAGGTAGTGAGATGCCACATTTGAGAGATCACACCATTTTTCATTTTCTATGTCAAGTTAAATTTAGGCTTTATAGTTCTAGATGGTTGGGTGATGATTGTGGTGAAGAGGAATGTTTAACTGACACTTAGTGACTCTACAAATGTTTCACTTTGACAGTGGACCCTCTGGTAACCATCGCTAACTGGAGCTGCTGGTGGGGTCCTGCAGGGCTCAGAAGAAGGGGAGACGTGGTAATACAGATTGGTGAGGCAGGTTGGCCAGGTGAATGTTCAGTGCCACAATTGAAGGGTTTATTTATTGGTGTACATTGTTTGAACCCTGGCCATGCTAAACATCTTCACAGGGATACCTGGTCTGACACCTCAAATCTGTGGTCCTTCTAAGAGAGCAGAGTTGTTACGAGGGGTGCTATGGCTCTGGGAGAATTATTTAAAGAGCTGATGGTGAAAAAAGGAAAGAACATGTTTACTGGTCAGAGGAGAGGGATATCTCAGCTCAGATGTCCAGAGAAAATGAACAGCAACATGGGTCAGTGAGGTCAGTGGGTCAGAGGCTGGCAAGACCAGATCCTACACACAGCTGTAGAGGCACTGCCCCAAGATATCCCCCTCTTTCCTCTCCTTTCTCTCAGAACCTGGAGGTTATGGGAAATACCACACGTCTCATCTAGCAAAGGGAGTGCATTGGGAAATGAGATACTGTAGACAAGACAGTGCTGAACTCATCACTGGGTGAGGTCCAATAACTTCTAAGCAATTTTTTGCTTAAAATGAAATGAATTCTATAATATTAATAAATTTATATATGTAGTCCACTATCAGATTTATTAGTTAATAAAGATGTTAAAGTTAGTATTATTATTCTACTAAATAGCTGTTCTACCAAAAATGAAAAAAAAACCTAGCAAATAATATTTACTATAAATGTTGTAATGAAGGGCCATATGTAGGTAATAAATGTCTACTGCAGTTTCCACAGAAAAAATGTTTCTCACACCAGAGGAACAATGTGATATTTACACATATGTGTTTATTTCACTTAAGAATATGGTCTCAAGGTCCATCTATTTATATAGAAATGTCTCAAGTACATCCTTCTTTATGGTTGAGTAGTACTTCATTGCATAAAAAACCACATTTCTTCATCCATTCATCAGTTGATTGGCATTTGAGCTGTTTCTAAGATTTAGCTACTACAAATTACATTGTTATAAATATGGGTGTGCATATTTCACTATGATATGATGTTTTTTATTCTTTTGGCAATACATGAAGGAGGGGAATAGCTGGTCAACTGGAAGCACTAGTTTTAATTTTTTGAGGAAACTCCGTACTGGTTTCCACCATGGTTGTACCAGTCTACACTGCTACCAACAGTGGGGAAGGGTTCCTTTTTTGCCATAGCCTTATAAGCATTTGTTATTGGTTGGTTTTTTGATGATAGTAATTTTTTTTCTGCAGTGAGATGGAATCTCAGTGTTATTTTAATTTGCATTTCTCAAATGACAAGTGATGTTGAACAATTTTCATAATTTATTTGCTGTTTGTACTTCATCTGATAAATGTGCATTCATCTCAAATGCTCATTTTTAGACTTGGTCTTTGAATTTGGGAAGTCTGACTTTTTGTCAAGTTTTTTATGCATTCTAGATATTAGACCTTTGTTTGAAGAACAGCTGGCAAAAAGATTTTCCCACTCAGTGGGTTGTCTTTTCACTTGCTGATGATTTCTGTTGGTGTGCCAAAGCTTTTTAACAAGATGAGATGCCAGTAGAGAGAAGTCAAGATGGCTGATCAGTGAGCAACAAAATACAAAACCTCGCAGGAGAAACAACTCATATGCCAGAATAAAACATGTTGGAGAGACCCAGACAAGGGGAGATGGATCCTCTTGACACAGGAAGAAGTTAAAACATAAAAAAGCTCATCAAATATGTCAGGACTACAACTGAAACATCTAAAAATTACAGGACACAGCATTTTTGTGGCGACCCACCAAATTTGCGCTGGCCTGAGTTTGCACGAACTTGAATCCACGCCCCGGCCAGCAGAGCCACCCAGACTTGTTCCCACTGCCACTCAAAGAGCCACAGCAGCACTGAAGTTGGGGGATTGGTGAACCAATGGAGAGTGGAGCCGGAGAAGGGACCTTCATTAATTCACGGTCAGTGCTGGGAATGAGACCCCCCACCATAGGAAGGGCATGACCAAATGGGTGACATGTTGGAATCGGGCAAGAAGAGCCTGAACTGGGAGTGACAGTGACTTCACTTGGTTGCTCCATCCCCAGACCCAGATTCGTGTGATTTGCTTGGACTGGGCCCCCCTTGCCAGGACTCAATGAACCATCCCAAATTGATTCCCTGCACCTAGCATGCACTAAGCCGATGAAGCCATCTGAAGTTTGGCTGGCCTGGTGGGGAGTGGCAGGCATATGCAGCCACTGCTTACACCTCAGTGACAAGAGCAGTCAGGAGAGGGCCAAAGTCCCTTGCCAGCGTGCTTCACAGGAACCATGGCCAACAGGGAAGGGGGCTGGGACCTGCACTGTACACCTGTGTGGAGGAAGCCAGGGCCATGACAGGAGTGAGAGAGGCAGGAGGAGGCCCCCAGTCCAGAACTCTGAAAGCACTGATCCAGGAGAGGGAAAAACAAGGGAGACTGAAGGCGGCAAACATGCAACATCAGACATGGCTTCAATGGACATTAAGAGATATCGTCAGGACCTTGTAGACGAGCTCAAAAACTGAAATATTAAACCAGGTAAAGCAAGATATGAGTAGAGTAATAAAAGAAATGCTCTCAGGAAGCATCTCTTAGGAAGATATAGACAGAAGAAGGGAGGAACACAAAAAAAGGAGGGCAACATTCGATAAAGAATATAAAGAAAGTATAGATTCAAAGAGACTACCAGAAAATTAAAAACTCCATTGAAAGCTGGCAAAATGCCTTAAAAGAAACTAGGGATAGACTATCAAAACTTGAAGACAAGTTTGCAATGTGTGACCATGAAAGGAAAAATCTCTTAAAAACAACAAAGAAACAGGCAGTAATAATACAAAGGCTAGAAGATGACAAGAGAATCTACAATTTAAGAATAAGAAATGTGAACAAAGAAGCAGGAATACATATAGGTGAATTAAAAAGGCTATTCATGCAAATAATTAAGGAAAACTTCCCAAGCATGGGAAAAGAAAATGACATTCAGTTATGTAAGGTATACAGAACTCCAGCCACCTACAAACAAAACAGAGCTACACCCAGACATATAATAATCAAGATACCAGAAATTCAATATAAAAACAGAATATTAAAAGCTGTCAGAGAAAAGAAACAGATTACCTATAAAGGTAAGCCCATCAGGATCACGGCTGACTTCTCAACACAGACCATCAGATCAAGAAGAGCTTGGAGTGAAGTAGTCCAAGCCCTGAAAGGGAATAACCTCCAGCCCAGATTGATGTATTCTGCAAAACTGTCACTAGAAATTAATGGAGAAACAAGACGCTTCCATGACAAAGAGGAACTGGGGGAGTTTGTGACAACCAATCCAACCCTACAGAGAATACTGAAGGACATTCTAGAGAGACAGAAAAAAAAAATACCAGGATTTAGGAACAGTGGCAGAAAGGCCTCAATGAGTGGGGCAGGCAGTAGAATGAAGGAGAAAACTAGGCAAACAAAGGCAGAAAAATAGCATAGCAGGAATGAGGCAGAGAAGGATAACTAGAATCATTAACATAGATGGTCTTGATACACTATATTGTTAATAGTGCACCAGGATTTAAAATCCACATTACTCACACTACTCTGCTTAGATATATTATATTCTGTCATTCTACCTGTACTAGATTTGAGGGCACAGACAGTAATCCCAAAAATAACAAGATATAGTATGGTAATCATCCTTAATTTCCTATTAACTTAATCTAAAGCTCTGTAAAACCTACACTGTATTACCATGACTGATCATAATCGAATCTAGTTTGTTAGATCACTATTTTGTATTGATAGATTTTATTCAAAGCTGTTATGATTGATAGTATCAAGTCTGAGAGTATAGGCAACTGCACTGAAGATGACAAGATTCACTAGAATGTTTACTCTGGTTTGATTATTACCTGCCTTTGAAGTTTTATACTGTCTTCAATGCTTTATTTTTACTAATATTGTTATGTACTGCTATATTCAATTATACTGCTATATTCAGTTATGCCTGATGATATAGACAATTCTATTGAAGATAATAGGAAACAACACAGTAATCATTGTAGATCATCTTGTACTGCCATTTTATATGACTTTTTGGTTTCATGTTTTTATAGGAATTTGTTTTGTTTTGTCTTGCTAAGTTTTGTTTTTCCATCTAATACAGAAAGGATAGAAATACATGTAGAGATTCATGCATGGGTAGCTGTTTACACTGTCAGTGTTTGAATATCTACTTTGTATGCTTTAATTTTGTAACTCAAACAACTAAGAGGACAATATGTAATTTATTAACTAGTGATTTCTTATTATCTTTTTTTTGGAAATTTTTGTATTATCTCTACCCTTTACATGCTTTTGTTTCTCTTTAAATAAAAAAAATAGAAAAATTTTTTCACCTGAAAAAAAAGAGATTCTAGTTGTTGATCTTTTGTAATATTTCCCTTATGGTCTAAATTTTGTTCATAAAATCTTTGCCTGTGCCTACATCTTCAAGAGTTCTACCTATTCTATCTTCCAGCAGACTTAGTGTTCCTGTTGTAATATTTAGTTCTTTGATCAATTTGAATTTCAGTTTAGTGCATGGTGTAAAATACAGGTCTAATTTTAGTTTCTGGCATAGGGGAAGCCAGTTTTGATTAAAGAGGCTATCATTTTTCCAGTGAATGTATTTGACACTTTTGTTACAGATCACATGGGGTGAGTGTGTTTGGAGTTGTTTTTGCATCTTCTAATCTGTTCTATTTATCCTCAGGTCTGTTTCTTAGCAGTACCACTCTTTTTTTCTCAAAATGTTTTTTTAAAATTTTATTTTACAGAGAAGAAAACCAAGCAAAATAAAACAGAACAAAGCCAATCAAAACAAGACAGAGTAAATGACACAGGATTTCAAAACAAGGTATTAAGAAATCAACAATGGTTACCATAATACCTCTCGTTGTCTTCAAAATAGCTGCTCATAACTTCAGGCAAAACAGAAACAGAATAGAACCAATAAAAGCAAAGCAATGAATGCAATACAGGATTTCAAAACAAGATAATTGCAAATCAAAAATGGCTACCATAATATGTCTTGCTATCATTGAGATAGCTGCCCATGACAACAGGTATAACAAAATCTAACAAGATAAAACAGAACAAAACCCAACCAAACAAAACAATGACAAGAATACATAACTGCAAAACAAGATAATAGGGAAACAATAATAGCCACCTCCTTCAGAAGGAGGTCCCCCATATGTGCTACATTGTGTATTGTTACTGGCTTTAGGCCTGCAAAGTCAGTGAAACACTAAGCACTACAAGCATTAAGTTGTGTTTTACCTCTTTAGCTATAATCACAGCCTGTGTTTCTCCAGATCAGCTGATTGCTTGGCAGTGGGAAGGGGGAGAACATCGGCTCTGCTTCTCTCCTGCCTGCATGCTGGAAGGGGCTGGCATCTGCTCTCCCCAAGTCAGCCTGTGCATAGCACTGACTCACCGGAGGTCTTAGCTTCTTGTTGACTTCTTGCTTTCCTCTCCCATAGTCCATGAATGGTGCAAAGTCACAGGAGAGGGCTGGTGTCTGACTACCATTCTGTTTTTATCAAAGTAGCTTTGCTGTATGATTTAAAGTCAGGGATTGTGATACTTCCTGTAATCTTTAAAATTATTTCAAGTATTAATTTTATAATTTTAATTGTTATTTTATTAAATTATGTGACAGCCTGTCAAATATACTCTCTTATAATCAAGTTAGCTTAATTGCAATAGATCTTTGATTTCTTTATTCAGTTATTTTAATGTTTAAAACAAAAAGTTTTACTTGGCTGAGGATGAATCTATTAACTTATTGAACTTTTTAAACTTGTGGTAGGAAATAATTGCTAGAAGTTAAAAAGTAGAGTAACTGGGTAGGTCATTCTAAAATGGAAGAGTTAAATTTAGAGACTAGATAAAAGAAGGACACATTGAACAGTAAATGGATGATGCAAAATGCCAATGTAGCTTTTAACATTTTATTTTGTATAGAGATTGAGGGTGAAAGAAGAAAATAGTTATTGACATTTTATTTCCTGTAAATTAGTATTATTGTAAAATTTTAATAAGTTGTATATTTAACTTAAGTTTTTCAGATAAAAACTTAATTAAGAAATATTATTATGGTGCATTTTAGCTTTAATATATGGGTTGGATTTAATTTTTGTCTCTAGCAAAACAATTATTTCAGCATATCAACCATTGGGAATATTGTTTCCCTCTTCAGTTTTCATTTGCAAATTTCATTATGGCATGATATGGTTACCATCTGGTGTTTCTTATATAACATTATACTCAGGCTTTTCAGCTTTAAAATAATAATATTTCAAAGCCAAGTGGAAATCCTTTCTGAGAATATCATTTCATATAAGTGACACATTTACAAAACATACAATGTAGTTTAAGCTTATGCTTATTATACATATTGGAAATATGCAGATAGCATATGCATATGAATTTTAAAACCTTATTGGTATTTGATATTTTATTACAAAACATACAAAGTTCTTCAGATTAGCTTTTTGTTTAGTTTTATCATTTTTGCTGTCTTTAAACCTTGAAAGCTCTGTATATTTCCAGATTAATGCCTTAATATTTTCTTAGGTTTGATAAGAAACTCTGCTGAATAATTTTGTGTAGGTTTTCTGAAGAAAAGATGTGTTTGATCTTCCTTTTTTTCTTCCCTTTTCTTTCCTTCCTTTCTTCTGTTCTTTCCTTCCTTCTTGTCTACCAAGCTACCTATCCAAATTTGTGATGTTCCCTGGATGCTACTACAATCTTGGCATCCAAATTTTCATTTGCAAAATTAAGGTTCTGGATTAGTCCCAATCATAAATATCATTTGATTGACCCATAAAGAGCATATAGATATAACAGAATTAATTTGTATTTCATTATTTAAAAAATTTATTAGTCTCTGTTATCGATAGTGAGTACTTTCTTCCTGGGTAATTAGGTACTGAATCTTGTCACTGTATTCACTCCTCTCCCACTCCCTCCTCTCTTCCCCAAACTCTTTCCATCTCCAAGAGTCTACCTCCTTTTTTTTACTGTCTCTCTTTTGTCTTGCTTTTAAAGTTATTTACATTTTAGCTTTCATATTAGAGAAGCCATGTGATATTTAATTTCCTGTGTCTTATTTCATTGAGTGTTGCAGTATCAAGGCACATTCATTTTCCCATAAATAGCTCAACTGTATCATTCTTAATGATTTACCAGCACTCCACTGAGTATACAACAGATGCACATATATATCTAGATCATATTACCTTAAGCTTTTCCTTTGTTGATAGGCATATAAACCACTTCCATGTTAGCTATTATGAGTTGTGCTGTCATGAGCTTGGTGTGTGTATATCATTATAATATGATGATTTTAACACTTTCGGAGAAGATACCCAGAAGAGATATAGCTTGGTTAGATAGAATTTCTATTTTTAGTCTTTTGAAGAATTGCCATACTGATTTCTGTTGAGGTTATAATAGTTTATGTTCTCACCAAAAATATAGAAGCGTCCCTTTTGCCTCACAACCTTGCCAACATTTATTGTTTTTCGAGTTCTGAAGAGTGACTTTTTCTTATTGGAGTGGATGGAATCTCAGTGTTGTTTGGATTTGCATTTCTTTAACGGTCAAGGATGCTGGACAGTTTTCCCATATTGATTGGCCATTGCACATCTTCTGAGAGTCATCTATTTATTTCAATTATTCTTTGTTGGGTCTTTCATTTATCGATGTCAAAGATTTTTGGAATGCTTTATATATTCCAGATACTAGATTTCTGTCAGAGGGATAGTTGGCAGAAAGATTTTCGCATACTGTAAATTGTTCTTTCACTCTGTTGGTTGTTTCGTTTGTATGAATTTGATATAGTCTCATTTACTGATTGCTGGTACTATTTTTTTTGCAGTTGTATTCCGTTGAACAAGTTCTTTCCTATACCTATCTTTTCAAGAGTGTTACCTGTTTTGTCTTCCACTGAATTCAGTATTTCTATTTCTGTATCTAGACCTTTGATCCATTTTGATTTGATTTTAGTACCAGGTGAAGGAAATGGATCTAGATTCATTCGCCTGCATATGGATAACCAGTTTTCTGAGCACCATGAATTAAGGAGGCTAGCTTTTCTCTGGCATGTGATATTGCTTCCTTAGTTAAAAACAGATGGCTCAAGGTGCTTAGTAATCTCAGGTTCAGTAGCAAACATAGTGCTGGGCACATGGTTGGTGTCAATAGATGCTATGCTTTTCTTAACCTGCATCATTTGTTTTATACTCTTATTAAATAGTGCAAGTGTGTTATGCAGTAAAAGGAAAGGGTAGCAAGTCACAAGGCTATCAACACAGACAAGTTCTAACTTGTGCATCTAGTACCAAGCAAACAACTAGTGCACAGACAGAATTTTCATGTCAAAATGCATCAGGTACCTAACTCAATGAGTTTCAAACCAGTTGAGTACCAAGGTATGACTATAAACAATTGAGTATATATGAGCCTTTGGAGTTAATTGTCATGTAGTGCAATGTAGTGCAGTCTTCCAATAAGCTATGCTTCTCAGTATATGTGCTCTTCTATGATTTCCTTTCCTCAAATCAGAACTAGCTCTGTAACATACTCATAACTAATGGAATACAGCAAAAGTAGTGCCATAGATTTACAGGGTGTGGTTAGTAGAAGCCTTGCAGCTCTGCCTCAATCTCCTGGATACCTCGATTTTACCATTAAATAGAAATTCCAGCTACACCAAGACTACTGCTTTATAAGCAACTTCAGCCCAGCTGCCTAGCCAGGCTGTATAAGGAGAGGAAGCCTCCACCAGACCCAGCTAACCTCGCCATTCTTACTGGATATGTAACTCAGAAGCCAAAAGACATGTCCAGTTTAAATCACTATCTGAATTTACCATATCAGGGAGTCCATGCAAGACGCCCATCTCCCTGCCCAACAGAGCTGCAAGGCCTCAGGGTGTTTGCTTGGCAGCAATGCACAGCGTAGCAGCAAAGTATGGAGTGACCTGTGTGGAAGAGGAGTTCCTATCTGAGGTGGGTGGGGGTGGTCAGGGACCTGAAGGAAGACATCCAGGGAGACAGTTCATAATCCAGAGAGTAAAGAAACCAGGTTTCTTCCATGTTGGAAAAGCAAAGCAGTTTTTAAATCATTTCTGTTGAAGTCAACATCTACTCATAAAAATATTTAGAACTCAAAGTAGAAGTTCACACTCATTTATTTACTTCCCAATTTAAGAAATGTTTGTGAACTGCTAGTAGGTCCACTGTTCTGGGCCAGATGTAACCAATAGGCGTGGAAGCTGAACCACTTACTTTCAGCAGGAATGGTGGGGAAAGGAAGGGAACAGAGGAATGGTAGACTAGGCCCCACCCCCACAGAGGCTTTCAAGTGGAGGAAAAAAAAGCAGGTTTGTAAAATAGGTAATCATAAGAGGACAGCTAAAGAAGTCAGCTTGGAAAATAAAGATGAGGCACAGGCAAGAAGAGGAGCAGGGTTTTCCCTCTGAGAGCGGCAGGAAACAGAATGGGGAAGCTAAGTAAATTCGTATTGGTGGGGAAGTTTATATGAAATGGCATCCTGTGCCAGTTGAGCAGCGGGGAAATTCATTTGCCGGAAGTGGGATGGGAAGGGGTAGTGTGGAGGTGGAGGAAAGGGTGAAAACCGGCCTGGGTTGTGCACTGAGGAACGGAATAAGGAGCCAGCTAGTCATGGGTAAATGATTTCGGAGCTGAAGGCCCAGCTGAGGTTACAGATCATGAATTTGTACTGCAGCCAGTCACCATGGCAATGTGGATTTCTCATATAGTGTCATTCCCAGAAGCAGAAGGGATAGAAATGGATGTCTGTATATGCATCAGAAGGAAAAATCTGGGATACATCTTTAACACTGCCATTAGCAAATAATATTGAGTCTGAATAACATGTGCAAGTCTTGGACTCGCGCTCTGATGCTCACATTCCCGGAAGACTTTGGGAAAAAAAAATCACCCTGCTGTGTAGCATTTCTTCTGACATGTGAAACGGTGGGATGTGTACATGCCAGGTTGCTTAGGAGGGTAAATTGAGAAAATTTAAATAAAGTGGTTTATAAACTTTGAGGTATGATTTTGCTACAAGGTATCATTTTTCTTCTTTGACAACAGGTAAACATTAATTTCATAGATGACTTCAGTTACATCTTGTCTGATGTTGTCTATTAATCTGTCTCTTTTATCTGAATTTGTGGAAAACTTTTTTCCCTCAGCCTCTCTCTCTCTCTCTCTCTCTCATTAAATCATTTGGTCTCTTTGTCCTCACCTACCAAGAATATCTGATTTACTTACTTATTTTTGTCGACTGGGGTTCATTTGCTATGATGTCTTTTTTATTTTCTATAAAGGCCCCTAATTCTATTGTATTGATATCCTTTCTCATAACTCCCTAGCATAATATAAACATTTCTAGTTCTTAACTTGATTGATCCAATGGCAAAAAAGTCTGATAATTGTATTGATTATTTAAACTTTTAGATCATATTTTCCTATATTAAGGAATTAACAACATTCTTTGTGCATGGAATAGCCTATGATTTTTATACTTTTATTAACTTTTATCCACTTATAAGTGACATCCTACTGGCATCCTGAAATGGATGCTGTATTTTAAGGCTTTTCCTCTTTCACATACCCCTTTTCATTTTCCATTTCCATGAACAAACAAGTTAGCATTTTAATTTTCAAGTGAAAGTAGATGACAGACTGAGTAAGTGAGCTACAAATTGAAAGAGGATATGACTTCATTTGATGGGGGTGACAACTTCAGTTTATTCAAGGGGGAAATGCCACATAGAGAAGGAAAGTTTGCAGATAGTTCTCACCACAGACAACTGTCACAGTTCTGATGGTCGGGACAGAAGGGAAGGTGATATTTCTAACAGGGTGGTAGAGATGATGTAGAAAGACAACAGTAAAATGACACTGAAAGACTACAAAAGATAAAAAGTACATTATAGTTAATATGAGCAATTCTGTATATGGGAGAGACAATTATTTCTGAAAATCAATGATAAGGATGATTTTATCAGAAGAATCTGGTAATGCTGAAAAATCAAATGCCACTGTTCAGAGTCAAATCTCATAGACTGTAGAATTGGAGTACAGGTGTGGAGAGAGCAGCAACAAGCATCTGACCATGCCTTGGGGGAGACTTTCAAGGGTACTAGTTGGGGTCAAGTAAGGGAAGCCCCAGAATCAAAGTTCTTCTGTGTATCATACACTGACTTCAGTGGAAAACCAACATGTCCTGGGAGAGATGTACTCTATAGATAAAGCAAGTTAGTAAAATTTAGCTGTGGTTTAGCAAGATAATTCTTGAGATTACCCATCAATCTTTGTGATCACCAATCTTGGGTCTGATTCCAGAATCATAAAGACATATTGTGATGAAATACTTGGTTCTATAGTTAAAGAAATATGCTAATTGAGCAAGCTGATTAATCCAAAAGAATGCTGTCTTGGTTACTTTTCTTTCATTTCTGGGACAAAATACCCAAAACCCAAAGTTAAAGAGGAAAAGGTTTTATCTAGTTCACAGTTCATGGAAGTTTCAGCTCCCAGGCAGGTGGCATGGCACAGGGGCAACAGTTCAAGGCAGAAGACAGCAAAAGCAACAAGAGCAAAGTGGGGATAGGGGAGCAAGCCTTTTTTCCTCTCTTACATGATATGCACATTATCTACCCTCAGGTGAGTGTAGCACTCACACCATCTCAGTGCCCTCCTCTTGCACAAGCACAGAATGTTTAAAAGTGGGGACCCTGAGCCCCTGCTGAATCACTTAGTTAAACTAAATTTCTCAAGTTGATGCAATAAACAATATCCTAGAGAAGTAAGGGCATGTCCTCTACACCCTAGGATATATAACTGGAGAGAAACATTTGTGAACTGAAAAAATTGATTTTTCTCATGAAACATTCTGTTTACCTGGAAAACAGAGGAAACTGGGAGTTATTTTTACTTGATATTTTGCAGATATATTTTTGAAAGTGAACAAAGCCCATTAGTTTCAGGAAAATAGTTGAAAATATTTGATAAATTCCTAAGGTAGAATTTTATCTTTGGAGTAAAATTTATAATTTTGAATAACTTTTCTCAGCCACAATTTTCTAAAGAGATCAGTGGTTATACTAGCACATGTTATTTAATATATCATAACATTTTTCATAGTAAGATGCATCAACTTTTGGAATACCTATAAAGTTCACTGAAACAATATTTTCCAAATACTAATAGATGATGTTACATGCATGAGTAAAATATCTACTGAAAATGCAGAATATACCAGTGAATTTTAATGCAACAGAACATGAAAATTATTGATATGGTTTCATATTAGCTTTAAAAAAACTACCATTTTAAGTGTTCTCATGTATTATTAAAGAACATTTAAAGTTATCTGAAAGATTAATAAAATGCTACTCATTCCCCCCATCTACATATCTACATGAGACCCCATTTTTGCATGAAAATAATGCATCAGTATAGGTTGCACAAAGATCCATGGGGACTTCTTCACAACTCGATTCACTTTGTGTTTCTTTTGGAAAACAGGAACTTTTCATGTTATTTATCATATCAAGTAATGGATATAACTAAATATTTCTCAGTTTGGATTTCCAATATCAGAATGTATCAGCAGATATAAACTACAGAAACCAAACCTCTGTGGAACTGTCAACAGTATTGTCAAAGGGGCCTAGAGATGAAGAATTTTAAGTGTTTTGCTTCAGGACACTTTTTAAAACACAGGTTCTTAGAGAAGCCAGAGATTTTAAAAGAATAAGCAAACAGGACACTGACCACAAGGAATAGCAAAAAACAAAGCACAACAAAAAAAATGACAGATCATCTATTTAGTATGGAAGGAACACTTATCACTTGACTCCTGATGAAGCTTTTACTGTGTCTGAAGAAGTAGAAAATCCAGAATCTTATGTGAACTGTTTTAATATTGACAATTGATTTGATTAAAAATATGAGAAGTCAAGATATTTGTGCAAGCCAAATAAAACACTCCAGAAGCAATACTGGACTCTAAGCCTTTCATTTGTGAGCATCCACAGGATCGACATGGGCATAAGCAGGGTGACTGTATTTATGAGAGCTTTGTCAGGGAATCTGCCTGAATGACTGCATCTACCATCTCATCATAGGCCTCAGTCAAATAAAAAGAGATTGCATTAGAAATCCATTATGTAAGTGACTTGGTATTTGTGGGTTAAGACTAAGGGAAGGCACATCACTCATTTATGAGGAGTCTGAATCATTATCCCAACTGTGCTCTAGGAATTCCAGTACATGTGCTAGGGCTTAAAAGTCTTCAATGATCCCTCACCTAAAGGCAAAGTGATACTGTAGAACTCCTCTTGCTTTTTCTGGTGTTACTTCAAATGATCCAAACTTGAGGTAACAAGTTACTTCTATGGAGAACTACATAGTATGTAATAGGTTATGACATTATCAACTGTCTTATTTTACATACTAAAGAGTTACTTAGATTTAAAAATGAGAACAGAAAAATAATCATTTTAAATGTAAGTTATCATAAAAGTTAGTTGACTAGCAGTTATTTATGAATCTTTAAAAGATGAAATTTAGCTTTTTGTTATAAAATGTCACTTTTTTTGGTTGTTTATTGACTAAACCTATAGCAGAAAATGCCCTTCCCAGCCAGTACACTTCAGTTACTGTTAGCTACTATTCAGTTGCTGTTGCCCAGCTATCAGTTCTGTTACTTCTGTTTCTTAGAAATGGCTGATCACTGTGATACATAGCTGGTCACTACGATGCATAGTGCAAGAAACAATCAAAGATGTCCAAGCACTCTGCTTCTGTATGCTTCCCACTCACAAACTCCATATAAATAAGCCTTAGACCATCAGAGATTAGAGCCTGAAATTTTGGGAATGATCCTAGTCTGTGCGTGTTGACATATGTAAATCTGCCTCCAAATCTTTGGTGTTGTTTTGGTGTTTCTGTTTGCCATTGTGTCTGATGCATTGTCTGGGAAGACTGACCATGTTGATCTCTTTGGTCACCAGTTGTGGTATTCATGTATGGAGCAAGGACCTCTCCATGTCTCAACAGGAAGGTGTGCCCTCAAGATTTCTTGAGTCCCCTTGGAGGTCTGAAGAAAGAGTCTTAGCTCTCCATTTGAGCAGCTGACATTGGACCCAAAAGGTAGGAGGATACAGTCTAACTGCTGGCCTGCCAGATTGCAGTAGGAACCTTAGGGACACTCCAGTTAATGTGTCAGTCCTGCTCATCTTCTTCTTCATTTTTGTTTTTTTTTTTTGGGCTTTTTGCCTCTTTGACACAGGGTCTTGCTACGCAGTTCAGGCTGGCCTTGGGCTCACTTTGTATCCCAGGCTGTTCTCGAACTTACAATGATCCACCTGCCTCAGCCTATTAAGTGCTGGGATTACAGGAGTGTGCCACCACTCCCGGCTAGTCCTTCTCATCTTGAACAAAACTGATCAACTTCCACTAGTCAAGGCCACCCTCAAGGGAAGGGGATAGGAATGTTTAACCTTTGAATGTCTGCTGAATGCCTGTGAGAGTGTTTGTAATGTGCAGTAAAAGCAATAGGCCATTTCATCTCTACTCCATGGTGAGGAGTTGTACTTCCCTCTTCAAACTATGGAGCTTGGTTGGGCCCCAACCTGCAGTTTTCTGGACATGTCTAATGAGGACAAAGAGAGAATTTACTGATGCTTCTCCATAGTTTGGATGGTCTCAATGTTGCCAAGAGGCAAGTGGCCAGGCAGATAACTGAATGGTTTCTCCATCTAAGGAACACCACCTTTGTCTATTGCACCATCATTCAAGGATACACAACACACACATAGGGAGTCAGAAATGGGAGCAAATTAATCCATATCCATGGCCCTTGATTGCAGGCCTAAGGATTTTAAAAAGCACTTTTTCTGGTGATTATGGAGTCAAAATGAAATCAAACTACTGCACTCAAGCCTGAAGAAGACCCGATAATTCCTCCTTAGCTTTCATTGGGCCAGCTCTCCAGCCAGCAGAAAGAAACAAAACAATCCAGTCAAGCACTTCTCAAAGGCATCAAAGAGGTTTTGGGAAAAGGGCTATTCATTCCTTGGCATTCCTCTTTGTACCATCTGTGCTCACCCTCTTTTCACCTAGTCTTATGACTTTATGTTGATTACTTTCAAATTCATATTTTGTACTGTTTGTTATCCAGAAGCCTGGTAAAGCCCTTCATATTTTTATGAGACACTCTATTAAATGACAGGTGCTTCCTAGCCCTGCGCTGTGATAATCAAAATATCCTCTGGTAGGCAATATCCTGGTAGGCAAACATCATGAGTGGTTGAGAACAAATCATTGTTCTAGGACATTATCAGTTATAGTAAATACTTTTTTTAAAATACGTATGAAAGGAAAATTCAGTAGGGGTTCAAAAGCAGAAGCACATGATCTGAATAAAGTTTAAACATGATCATTCTGACTGGAGTGCTGAGGGGAGCAAGTTCTATGTCAAGGAGATCCGTGAGTGGGTAAGAACAGTGTCCTGGACAGCATGGCAGCAGAAAATGGAGAGAAGTGTTCTCAGGATGGATGGATATTTTTGAAGATGCAATGAACAAGCACTGCTGGTAGGTGATAGGCAGGGTATGAGAGAATGAGCAGATACCAGGCTGCTTCTAAGTCTTTTGAAGTCAAGATGAAACGAGTTCAAGTGACAAATATGAAGGAGAAGATACTGGGCCATATGGACAACTTTGAGATGAGTATTAGAAATTTAAATTGATCTGTTGAAAAGTTCATCAGATATATATATATATATATATATATATATATATATATATATATACAAGACTGAAATTCATAGGCTGATATCATAGCTTGGATAATGACTGTCATAGCTTGGGCCTCAGGGCTCAAAGGCTTGATTGTCAGGCTGTTGTTCTATTGAGGGGTGATTAACCCTAAAAGTTAGGTCTAGAGTTGGTCCTTGGCTACTGTGGCAGTGTCCTTGAAGGACAGAAGGCCCCTTCTTGTATTCGTGTCCTGGCCATGGGGTGAGTCCTTTTCTTCTGCTGCACACTCCCCACCATGATGTGCTATCTCCTATCATTCCAAAGCAATGGGGCCAATGGATCACGGAGTAGAGCCTTCAACTCTGTGAGTCAAAAATAAACCTTTGGTCTTCACATGCTCAGGTATTTGCTATAGTGGTGGAGAGCTGACTGACAAAGAGCAAAATATGAATTTGAAAGTAATCAGCATAAAGTTCTAAGACTGGGTGAAGAAGGCGAGTATAAATGGAACAAAGAGGAGCACCAAGGAATAAGCTCTGGGATAATTTGAGAGGCACAGAATATGTGGAAGAGAAAGAAGTCACCTCTTTAATTACTAAAACAGAATAGAAAATAAGATTGATATTCTGAAACCATTATTTGCATGTAAATTGCTTTTCTTCATCAAAGCTTGAGTTTTAATTTGATATAAAGATAAGGTTGCAACCTCTTCCAAAGCAAGTAGAGGAAAGATGTTAACTTAATTATAATATTAATTTTCAGACTGCCAGAGAATAAATAAGTTATTTTCCTACCTTTATTTCTGTTTTCTAGCAGTTTCATTTTCCTCCCCAATTTGATTCCTTGAAACTGTAACATATAAAATGAAATAGTGAAAAAGCATTTTGTTAAAAAAAAGAGAGAAAAAGCAAAAGAATTATTTTTGTTTTCTTTTTAGAAGAAAGACTGGAGCTTCTCAGAGGATACGTTCAAATACCCCTGCACTTATACCTATTGCCAATACCATGTAACCATCAGCACCTTGGACACCACCAGGATTGTTGCCCAAGTTGGTAATAATACAAATTTGTTCCCCATCAGACAATATACAAACATTCTTATAGGAAAGATTACTGAGTTTTTCAGCTCTAGATTTTATGATGATAAAATTTTCATTAGTAATTTCTATAGACCATTGTTTTAACCTTTCAAAGGTAATGTTAAATATTGGACTAATATGCCTTCTTTTTCTTTACAGAAAACGATTTTCAGAACATCAGGTGTATATGCATTATAGCAGAAAATAAAAGTTAAGAAGACAAACAAATGAGAAGGGAATAATTGTAATTAAGAATACCTTGCAAGGAAAAATTATATTGTTTATTTATTTTAGTTTTTAACTTTTTTATTACTAGTCTTATGGCTGGTGGTATCTGGGAATCAAATCCAGGGCCTAGTGTATACTAGAGAAGTGTTCTACCCCTGAGATCCATACCAAATATATTCTTTTTAAGTAAAAGGATCTCATTTAATCAGAACACTATGGCAATAAAATGGTTTGATGCTCAGATTTTTTTTATAATCAGGTACTACTGTGAACTCTGTAGAGTATTAGCTGCAACTTGGCAAAATTAAGAGATGCTTAAAGTCCAATAAGTGGACTGTGGTTTATAGTGAATGAAGGATATAGGAGTATCTGGCCTTCAGGCCTGCTAATCAGATGAATTATTGATTAGTCAGATTCAGATCTTTGTTTGAAACCTTTCCTGTTTTAGTCTAGGAAGAAAGCCACCTTCCTTTAAAATTTGTGTATTTGATACTAAATATTATAGAGATAGATTTTCACTAAAACAAAATAAATATCATACTAATTGTATTATACAAAATACAATTTTGCAGTAGTAAATTTTTTAGAAACTAAAGGATGACTATGATGAAAGATATCTTGTTTTAAAAGGAATGAAATGTACTCTATAAGAATAATCTATTATTAACATTTAAAATTTTTTATTTCATTTAGTAGTTATGTGAAAAGACTTTGCCTTCCTCTCAAAGCTTTCTTTTCTCTCAACAATATTATTTAAGACAAATATATATCTAAAATATTACAGAAACACATAAGGATGAAGGTTTTAGTTATCTCCATTTTCAAATGCACTTTCAATAGGAAGACTTTAAGTGCATTACTTAGTAAAGAATAATTTTTTAATGTACACATATTTTGGGGGAATGCTGAAAAATATATACTTGTTCAATATCATAGAAATTAATTTGCCAGCACATGAAGAAAATAGTTAATGCCTCTCAGGACAATTATATGTACTGTTTGGGGTCATATTTTTTACAGCATAGGAATCGATTGAACTCTTAAAAACATTTGCTTGTATGTTTGTGGATCTGAATCATTTGTACAACTATCAGTTTTTTGCAGAGATGCCAAATTGTCTATTTATTAGACAAAGAACATTTTTATATGATAAAATAATTCTCAAATGGATCTTTAGACAATGTCTGGCATTGATTTGAAAAGGATATGTTGTAAGTATTTTCCCTAATTTGTAGTTTTGAACTTTCCTGGATTCTTTACGTTTGCACTCATTCCTTTCTATTGTTCTTCTGTATTGATTTCTGGAGCTATAATTTCATCTCTCTTTAACTTGATTCCTAAACTCTATTCCAGCTCTATATTTGTATATTCAATATATCAGTGAGTTTTACAGAACAAAAGAAGTTTCTGTTTAATTTGAAAGCAGTTGGTATTAAAAATAGTTCTCTTCCATCCATTTCATAAATATTAAAAATGTCCATAGATTTTTGGGAAATTTTCAGGTGATCCTTGGCTAGAGTTTCTAAATTCCATCTGCCTCCATGCCTTAGATCTTTCTTCTGTCTGTTGTCCTCACACTTGCTTCTGAACAGAGAAATTCACAGCTTTTCAGTTAATTAACACCTTAATATTATTTAAGATGATGACGAAGACCTCAGCATTACTGACCTGGAGTGAGGACTAATCACTTGGTTTATTCTAGCAAGTCAGTCCTTTTGGAAGCCTTACTTGATTTGATTCTAAACTACAAAGATTGTCATTTATTAAAATATAAAAAGTTGAGGTGTGTTGTTTACACACGCCAACTCCTCATAAGGAATGCAGTCATTATGCAATGCAAACATGTAATGATAAAAAATAAAAGCTGAAAAAGATGAAAATATGGGTTTAGTTTTACAACTTTCTATTAATTATTAATACTTAGTTTCTGTTAGGTTTGCTTAAAGGAGTTAGTGGATACACACTGTGGAAAAGCTTTCAAGGGCCACCAATGATTATTGATTCTGGTCAAATGGAAATCTCTTTCTCTCTCTTTTCCACTCCCTTGCTGTTTAATACTCATTTTCTTGACAGTCACAGTGTTAAGTCTTGATTTATAATTATGAACAAAGAAGAAATTCGGTCTGTTTTCACATAACTTTCGATGAGTAAGTACATATATAATTACAATGGAATGATAAGGAAAATAGTACTCCTACAGTGGGAATAGCAAGGGTGTTTTACTAGTTATCTATTGCTATGCAGTGAAATACCTCAAAATTTACTGACTTGTTTTTATTTTTGTTTTGTTTTGCTTTTGTTAATGTTTTATTTATTTATTTATTCTTGATTCAGGGCCTGGCTAGGTAGTTCAAGCTGGTCTTGACCTCACTATGTAGTCCACTCTGGCCTCAAAATCATGGTGCTCCTCCTGCCTCAACTTCCTGAGTTCTGGGGTTACTAGAATGCACCACTGTGCCCAGCAAAATGTACTGGTTTTAAATAAGTACTTATATCTCTAGTTTGTGCGTGTCAGAATTCAGAATGCGTGCAGGTATGTGGTTCTAACTGTCTCTTTCGGTTTGCCTTCCAAACGTTGAATAGGACTGGAGTTATTTTAAGATTTAAGTGAGTCTGGGAGACCCATATCCATGACAGTTCATTAAAACGTGACAAGTTGACACTGGCTGTTGGCAAGAGGCCCCAGAGGTCACAGCCTCCAAAAGGCTGCTTGAAACGCCTCACAATATGGAGTGTGGTTTCCCAGAGTGATTTAAGGAAGAGCAAAAGGGGAAATGTTAACATCATTAATCATGTACCCTTAAGCACTACACACTATCAGTTAATGTATCCTATTGGTTGCATAGATTAGCCCTACTTCATATGGGTGGATGGAAGAAATACAGTACAGCATGCGATCTGTTGGAGCACTAGTTGCACAGACACCCTGTATAATCTGGGTAGAGGGAAAGAGAGAATGATTTAAAAATTAATGGAAATGAGATTCGGATGGTAAAAGATGAAAAATATTAGAAAAATTTTTGTGGTTTGATTTTAATAATTTAGATTGATTATATATACATGTATTTTTGCCTAAGAGTTGCATGAAAGCTGCATAGACTTAGTGTTGCATTTTTCAAATCACAGCGCTTGGCAACTCTAAAGTTACTGAAACCAGAATGTTCAAGAGCACTGGCAGTGACTTTTGAACTGCTGACCTCCAAATGATCTGAATCTAAATCTGTATTCAATCTTCCTTCTTATATTCAAAGAAAATGTGTCCTTCCTCTTTCCCTTCATAATCTGCAATATTTTGCATTTTCCCCCTTAATTATTTTCCTTTTATTTTGAATGTAATTGGTATATTCACCCCGGAACCAGTATTTGAAAAATAACTGACAAATGTGAAATATTAAGAATCACTCACCCTCACCTGTGCTATTTAGTAATGGATAAGAATTTCTAATTGATGAATTAAAAAGAAAGAAAGGAGACATACATAATATATGGATTGCAAAAGAAGAAATTAAAGTGTCATTATTTACAGATAATATGATTTATATAGACAAAATAAAAATGTATAATACAATTTACTAAATGAATTTAGGAAGGTTTATCGAAGGAAGATTAAGAAACACAAATTCATTATGCTCATCAAATGTGTTAGAAACATAAAAAAACTAAAAAATGTATGTAATATAAGACTGATCCCTAGGAAATGATAAAATGAAATTGGGAAAAATGAGAGGAGATCTAAATAATTGGAGTCAGTGCCAGGTTTGGAAAATTCAGTAGTTCAAGTATATCTTCCAAGTTGATAATTTAATTCAATGAATATTTTTTTAAAAACTGATACAGTAGCAGAGGCCTGCATCAGGCGTAAGCTGCCTGGAACCTCCACTAAGGGCCCGCCTTGCCACCAGGATCATCGAGGAAGCCCACTTCAGGCGTAAACTGCCTGGAACCTCCACTGTGGGTTCACCCTGCCACCTGATACATCTCGGAAGCCTGCTCCAGACTGAAAACTGCCCTGGACTGATTCTGCTAGGACTGCCCTCCCACCTGGAACATCAGAATACCTTAGCAGGCTCCAGTTAGTGTGAAAAAATTTGGAACTTTGATCCCAGGTGGTAAACCTTGGACTACAGTGGATTAACTGTATCAGTGTGGTGAGTATACCCCTAAAATAGAGGTATACAGTGGTAAATAGGGCCAGTAGTAAAGCCCTATTCAACTAACTGTAAGACTTTGGTGAGTCTGAAAAGAGTGTGTGTGATCCCCTCCTACACATAGAAAACACCAGGCAGAGTGAAAATGACAAAATGAAAAAACAAAATGAAGTCTGAAACATAGAGTTCACCAGAAGCAAGTATAGGAGACATTGAAATAGAGGACCCCAAAAGTAACACACAGGGAATCTCTGAAAAGATAGTGAGTGAAATAAAAAAACAACAGCATCAGGCTATAGAGGAAATCAAATTAGAAGTACTCTCCCATGTAAAGATAGAAATAACAACTTTAGTAAAGGAGTTGTTAAATGCAGCTAAAGAAGAACTAGAGAAAAAAGTACATGAGCATGGGAAACTGCTTGAAACTTTGAATGAGCAATATAGGAAACAAGCAGAATTCATGAAACAAACTCAAAGAGACATCCAAGAAACAAAAAATTATATTGAAAGCGTGCAAAACCACCTGAAGGAAGGTGAGATAGGATTTCAGACCTTGAGGACAGGATCACAATTAGTGATCAGAAAGGAGAGAACTTTTAAAACTAACAAAGCAGCATGAAATGACAATCCAGAAGCTTCATGATGATGCCAAAAGCAACAATATAAGAATACTGGGCATTAGCAAAGATACAGGAGTCCAGGCAAATGACATACAAAAAGTATTTACAGAAATAATTGCAGAAAATTTCCCAAACATGGGGAAAGAATCTGATATGCAGATAAGTGATGCCTATAGAACACCAAACAGTTACAATCAATATAAAGCTACACCCAGACACATAATAATTAAGATCTCAGACATACAGCATAAAAACAGAATATTAAAAGCTGTCAGAGAAAAGACACAACTCACCTATCAAGGAAAGCCCATTAGAATCATGGCAGACTTTTCAGCACAAACCCTCAAGTCAAGAAGAGCTTGGAGTGAGGTATTTTAAGCCCTGAAAGAAAACAACCTTCAACCCAGACTGATGTACCCAGCAAAACTTTCATTCAAATTTAATGGAGAAACAAGATACTTTCATGACAAAGAACAACTGAAGAAATTCATGTCCACCAAACAAACCCTAGAAAGATTACTGAAATACATACTAGACAGAGATAAAACTTAGCATAATCCCCAAAACAACAACAGAAAGAAACCACCAGATAGGATAAGTAATTAAATAAGAGGAAAAGCAGACAGAAACAACTGGAACATAACATGGCAAAGTGGAGCCAGTACATATCAGTGATATCCATAAATATAAATGGCCTCAATTCACCTATAAAAAGAAATAGGTTGAAAGAATGAATCAAGAAACAGGATCCCACATTATGCTGTATACAAGAAGCACATCTGACCCAAAAGGAAACTCATAGATTAAAAGTCAAAGATGGAAAAAAGTATTCCATGCAACAGGAACCCAGAAAAAAGCAGGTGTAGCTATTCTATTTGCAGACAATGTGAACTTCAAACCTAAAATGATTAAAAGAGATAGAGAAGGTCACTACATACTTGTTAGTGGAAAAATTCAAGAGGAAGAACTAACAATTATAAATATATATGTACCAAAAACAGGAGCACCCAACTATATAAGACAGACACTAATGGTCATGAAAAACCAAATACACAAGGACACAATTATAACAGGAGATCTTAACAGCCCATTGTCACAAAGAGATAGATCAACTAGACAAAGAGTCAGCAAAGAAACAACAGTACTGAATCATACCTGTGAGCAACTGGATTTAGTAGATGTTTACAGAGTGTTCCATGCAACCACATCAGGAAACATATTCTCCTCAAATGCACATGGGACATTCTCAAAAATAGACCATATATTATCCCATAAAACATTCTTAAGTAAATGCAAATGTATTGAAATCATACCATGCATAATATCTGATCATAGCGTACTGAAATTGGAATTTAATGGCAAAAGAAATTGTAAAACATGCATAAATACATGGAAATTAAATAACAGCCTTTTGAACAACCAGAGGGTTACAGATGAAATTAAAGAAATGAAGCAATATGTACAATTCAATGAAAATATAAGAAAAATACTGTAATCTGTGGGATGCAATGAAAGCTGTCATAAGAGGGAAATATATAGCAATAAATTGTCATATCAAGAAAATGGAACAAGAACAAATAAACAGCCTAATGCTCCATCTCAAGCATTTAGAAAAAGAAAGAAACTCAAAGAGACATCCAAGAAACAAAAAATTCTATTGAAAGCATGCAAAACCACCTAAAAGAAGCTGAGGATAGGATTTCGGACCTTAAGGACAGGATCACAATTAGTGATCAGGAAAGGATAGAACTTTTAAAAATAACAAAGCAGCATGAAATGACAATCCAGAAGCTTCATGATGTTGCCAAGAACAATAATATAAGAATAATGGGCATTAGCGAAGATACAGGAGTCCAGACAAATGATATACGTAAAGCATTTACAGAAATAATTGCAGAAAATTTCCCAAACATGGGGAAAGAATCTGATATGCAAATAAGTGAGGCATATAGAACATCAAACAGCCACAATCAACATAAATCCACACCCAGACACATAATAATTAAGATCTCAGATATATAGCATAAAAACAGAATACTAAAAGCTGTCAGAGAAAAGACACAACTCACCTATCAAGGAAAGCCCATTAGAATTATGGCAGACTTTTCTGCACAAACCCTCAAGTCAAGAAGAGCTGGGAGTGAGGTATTTCAAGTCCTGAAACAAAACAACCTTCAACCCAGACTGATGTACCTAGCAAAACTTTCATTCAAATTTAATGGAGAAACAAGATACTTCCATGACAAAGGACAACTGAAGAAATTCATGTTCACCAAACCAACACTAGAAATAGTACTGAAAGACATACTAGACAGAGATAAAACTTAGCACAATCCCCAAAACAACAACAGAAAGAAACCACCAGGTAGGATAAGCAATTAAATAAGAGGAAAAACAGAAAGAAACAACTGGAATATAAATGGCAAAGTGGAGCCAGTACATATCGTGATATCCATAAATATAAATGGCCTCAATTCACCTATAAAAAGAAATAGGTTGACAGAATGGATCAAGAAACAGGATCCCACATTATGCTGTATACAAGAAACACATCTGACCCAAAAGGAAACTCATAGATTAAAAGTCAAAGGATGGAAAACAGTACTCCATGCAACAGGAACCCAGAAAAAAGCAGGTGTAGCTATTCTATTTGCAGACAATGTGAACTTCAAACCTAAAATGATTAAAAGAGATAGAGAAGGTCACTACATACTTGTTAGTGGAAAAATTCAAGAGGAAGAACTAACAATTATAAATATATATGTACCAAAAACAGGAGCACCCAACTATATAAGACAGATACTAATGGACATGAAAAACCAAATACACAAGGACAAAATTATAACAGGAGATCTTAACAGCCCATTGTCACAAAGAGATAGATCAACTAGACAAAAAGTCAGCAAAGAAATAACAGAACTGAATCATACCTGTGAGCAATTGGACTTAGTAGACGTTTATAGAGTGTTCCACCCAACCACATCACACTACACATTCTTCTCAGCTGCACATGGGACATTCTCCAAAATAGACCATATATTATCCCATAAAATCATTCTTAAGTAAATGCAAAGGTATTGAAATCATACCATGTATAATATCTGACCATAGTGCACTGAAATTGGAAATTAATGGCAAAAGAAATTGTAAAACCTGTATAAATACATGGAAATTAAATAGCAGCCTTTTGAACAATCAGTGGGTTACAGATGAAATTGAAGAAATAAAGCAACACCTACAATTCAATGAAAATATATAAACAACATACTGTAATCTGTGGGAAGCAATGAAAGCAGTCTTAAGAGGTAAATATATAGCAATAAACTGTCATATTAAGAAAACAGAACTAGCACAGATAAACAACCTAATGCTCCATCTCAAGCATCTAGAAAAAGAAGAGCAAGCTAAACCCAAAGCTCATAGAAAAGAGGAAATTATAAGATTAGAGCAGAAATCAATGCAATTGAAACTAAAAAAATACAAAGAATTAATGAATCAAAAAGCTGGTTTTTTGAGAGAATAAACAAAATTGACAAACCCCTAGCTAACCTTATCAAGTGAAAGAAAGAAAAAAACCAAATTCATGCAATAAGAACTGAAAAGGGAGAAATTACTACAGATCCCATGGAAATTCAAAAGATCATGAATGCCTACTTTGAAAATCTCTACACACATAGACTGGAAAACACAGAGGAAATGGACAGATTTCTAGAAACATATGAACTACCAAAGCTCAACCAAGAAGATATAGCAATTTTGAACAACCCAATATCAGCTATTGAAATTGAAAATGTAATTAAAAACTTACCAACAAAGAAAAGCCCAGGTCCAGATGGATTCACAGCTGAATTCTACAAGAAATTTAGAGAAGATTTGATGCCAATACTCCTTAAACTCTTCAATGAAGTTGAGAAAAAAGCAATCCTCCCTAAATCATTCCTGGAGGCAAGTATTACTCTGATAACAAACCAGAGAAAGATCCAACCAAAAAAGAGAACTATAGGCCAATCTCACTAATGAACATTGATGCAAAGATTCTCAACAAAATACTGGCAAATAGAATGCAGCAAATCATCAAGAAGATTATACATCATGACCAAGTGGGGTTCATTCTAGGAATGCAGGGATGATTTAACATACGCAAATCAATAAATGTAATACACCACATCAACAGAGCCAAAACCAAAAACCACATGGTCATCTCAATAGATTCAGAAAAAGCTTTTGACAAAGTCTAACACATGTCCATGATAAAAACCCTTCAGAAACTCACAATACACGGCATCTACCTCAACCTTATAAAGGCCATCTATGACAAACCAACAGCAAACATTATACTAAATGGACAAAAACTGAAAGCTTTCACTTTAAAATCAGGAACAAGACAAGGATGTCCACTATCACCACTCCTTTTCAAAATAGTTCTGGAAACACTAGCCAGGGCAATCAGACAAGAGAGAGAAATAAAAGGAGTAAATATAGGAAAGGACAAAGTTAAATTATCACTATTTGCAGATGACATGATACTCTATATAGAAGACCAAAAAATCTCCATTAAAAGACTACTAGATGTAATAAAAGTTCAGCAGTGTAGCTGGATATAAAGTCAATGCTCAAAAATCAATAGCAGTCCTGTACACAAACAAAAAACTCACTGAGAAAGAAATTATGGAAATATTGCCCTTTACCATAACATGTAAAAAAATGAAATACTTAGGAATCAACCTAACTAAAAATGTAAAAGACCTATATGCTAAAAGTTATACTATGCTGAAAAAGGAGATTGAAGAGGATATTAGAAAATGGAAGGATATTCCTTGCTCTTGGTTAGGAAGAACCAATATTGTGAAAATGGCCACACTCCCAAAACTGTTATACAGATTTAACACAATCCCAATCAAAATACCATTGGCATACCTCACAGATCTAGAGAAAACACTCCTAAAATTCATTTGGAAACAGAAGAAACCTAGAATAGCAAAGGCAATTCTAGGCAACAAAAGCAAGGCAGGAGGCATCTCAATTCCTGACTTGAAACAGTACTATAAAGACACAGCAATAAAATCAGCTTGGTACTGGCAAAGAAACAGACCTGAGGATCAATGGAACAGATTAGAAGATGCAAGCACAACTACAAAGACACTGAGCCACCTGATATTTGACACAGGGGCTAATTATGTCCACTGGAAGAAGGATAGTCTCTTTAATAAATGGTGTTGGAAAAATTGGCTCTCTACATGGCAAAGACTGAAACTAGATCCAGGCCTATCACCATGCACAAAACTAAAGTCTAAATGGATCAAAGACCTAAATATTAAAACAGAAACACTAAATCTACTGGAGGACAATGTAGGTGGAAGTCTTGGAGACATAGGGGTAGGCAGATAATTCATGAGCAAAACGCAAACTGCATGGGAAACACTTCAAAGAATCAACAAATGAGATCTCATATATTGAAAAGCTTCTGCACTTCAAAGGAAATCAACAACAGAGTGAGAAGAAAACCCACAGAGTGGGAAACAATTTTAGCCAGAAATCCCTTAGACAAAGAACTTGTGTCCAGTACATATAAAGAATTAAAAAACATCAAGCCCCCCAAATTCAAAGACTCTCTCCAAAAATGGGCATCTGAGATGAACACACAGTTCTCAGAGAAAGATATACAAATGGCAAATAAATACATGAAGAAATGTTCACCATCATTGGTCATTCGAGAATTGCAAATTAAAACAACATTGAGATTCCACCTCACTCCGGAAAGAATAGCTGCCATCAAGAAATCAACTGATAAACAAATGCTGGCTAGGCTGCAGGGAAAAAGGAACACTGCTCCACTGTTGGTGGGAATGTAGACTGGTGCAACCATTATGGGAATCCATATGGAGAATTCTCAGAAGACTAGGATTGGAAGCCCCATTCAGTCCAGCTATTCCCCTCCTGAGTATTTTCCCAGAAGAACTGAAAAGTTCATATCACAGTGATATATATGCACCCATATTAATAGCGGCACAATTTGTGATAGCTAAATCCTGGAAACAACCAAGATGCCCATCAACTGCAGAGTGGATGATAAAGATGTGGCATTTTTATACAATGGAATATTACTCAGCTATATAAAAGGATGACTTTGAGGCCTTCATAGGTAAATGGAGACAACTTGAGACTATCCTCATTAGTGAAATAAGTAAGAATCATATTTGTAAATATCATATTGTGTCTCTAATGTAAAAAGTAAATAAGAACTACAGGTGTAATAAAACCAAAATGTGTAATTGCTTTTGTAAAAAAGAGAGGAAAAGAAAGTGCTCTAAGGGATATAACTGCATGTATGTTTGATTGTGTAAAATAGATGACCATATTGCTGAATCTTTGTTGGATCTTTGAGCAGAACTTTTTGTATTCTGACTGCTTGAATGTTTACTAGTAACCCTTTAATTTTGTAACTTCAACAACTATATCCAAGATGACAGTGTGTAATTTATAAACTAGTGATTTCTTAGTGGTTTTTTCTCATTTTCCTTTCTTTCTTTCTTTCTTTCTTTCTTTCTTTCTTTCTTTCTTTCTTTCTCTTTCTTTCTTTCTTTCTTTCTTTCTTTCTTTCTTTCTTTCTTTCTTTCTTTCTTTTTCTTTATTTCTTTTAGAATTATGTATTGTTGCTACCCTTTTTTCTGTTTTTCTTTTTTCTTCTCTTTAAATAGAATTTTAAAAATGTATAATTAGTATTGTAAAAAAGAGGAAATAGGAAGTGCTATAAAAGATATAGCTGCATGTATGCTTAGGTGTGTGGGATTGATGACCATATTTCTAGGTTCTTGTTGGATTGTTGAACAGATCTGTTTGCACTCTCACTGCTTGAGTGTCCACTTTGTGTGCTTTAATTTTGTAACTTGAAAAACTAGTTCTAAAAGAACAACAACAAAAAAACTGATACACCAATTATAAAACACATATGCAAGTGCCAAAATACATCCTAGATAAAGTTGCTGATGAACAAGATAGAAGGGTATCTTCTAGTTCACAGGAAGAATTATTGCAAATCTATAATTAGGACATTATGATATTAACACAAAATAGTCATTAGATGGATGAAATCAGGAAGTTGAGAAATATCAGTGTTCCATGTAATGTGGCATAACAGAGCATTGGCATCTTGGTAATAATGGTTTTGAACAACTCTACATTTAAAATATTTTTTAAATATCCTCCTATGTATTTCACATAATATAAACTAATTTCAGATAGATTATAAGTCTAATGTCAAAATAAAAATAATGTTTAGAAAATACTATATCCTATTGTGTTTGATAGCACTACCATGAAAATAAGCACAAAGTCTATTATTTGTTACTATGGTTTGAACATGTCTCCCAGATTTCATGAGTGGGAAAGCTAATACCCAAATATGTACATTAATGGTATTTGAAGGTGGGAAAATGATTGGATCTTGAGTTCTCTTCCCTCATTAATACACCAGCACATCCATGGATTAATGGGTTAGTGGATGTATCAGTCAATTTTCCATCACTATAATGAAATAGCTAAGGCAATTAACTTATACAAAGAAAAGTTTTATTTTTGGCTTATTGTGATGAAAGATTCAGCCCAATACTTTGGTTTAACTGTCTGACAAGATAAACATACAATGAAAGGAGCACACTGTGGAGGAAATTGCTTTCCTCATGAGCCAGGAAGGGACTGGGATCCCACATCACCTTTCAAGACACACTCTCAATGAACTAAGGACCCCTTGTAGGGCCCCGCTTTCTGAAGGTCTGCCCTGTGGGTCAATCCTTTTCCATAGGGCCCTCTAGAAACCACTGCTAAAGCAAAAACCATAAAAAGAATTAAGTTTTAAGGAATGACTTTGTTACAAACGAGGTCTATTTAGCATGATTTCTCATTCTGCTATATGAATACCCTTATAATACTATGATGCAGAGCAGGGCTTTTACCAGAGGCGGAACAGATACTTTTGGACTTCTCAGCCTCCACAACTATGAGCTAAGTAAAACTCTTCCCTTTATATATTAATTTAATCTCAGGAATTTTTGTTATAGTAACAAAAACCTCGGTCCACTTAAACATATTTATTAATGTACAACTAATGGGAAAACAAGAACTGTGGAATAATATAGTGAATCATAATGGTTAATGAAGTGTTTTAAGTAATTTCTTATACTTCATACATGTTTTTCTAAGAATATAATAAAACATTGTGCATTTAACATGTAATAAGTGCTCTGCTTTTATATACCATATTGCTACACTTCACAACAAACATAAATTATTCTGCTTTGATTTCTTTTTTGAAGAAGAAAGTATCAATGTGACAAAATTATGACTAGAATCCAGATTCATCTTGATGCCAAAAATGTCTATTTTTCCAATGCAGCAAATTATACCAAATGTACAAACTTCAATAGAAGTTTTGCTGTGTCAAATAAAAGCTAATAACTATCATTATCAGCAAAGGTCACTAGATAGTTACTTTACTTATGGAATAAAATAAACATGGATTTGAAAAAATTAAGATTGATGTGCTATTTTAACTTGAGAGAATAATTTTCACATACTAAATTTAGAGTTAGATTGCACATAAATTATCAGTGACAAAATGTAAACACAGAAATATTAAAAACTGCATACATTGTGTTCCCTGTGACTAACACAATATTATTTACAGATTTGGTTGCTGTGGTGATGGTCTCAAACGTTCCTCTTCATCCAGAAACCCAGCAGAGATTTTTTTCTAGCAGTGTAAATAAATTCCAAATTAAAAATTTTATTTTAAGAATCACTTAATTTCCATGAATACTAAATTGAACACTCAATTTTGTATAATTCTATTACACTGCATTATTGGAATAGTAAATTAAAAATATATTAAAATGTGTAGGTTTTAAAGATTAGATATAGAAGACAAGAATGTCTCTCTCTTGATAGACAAATGGGCTTTTCAGTTTTCTACAGTGATGAGGTGTAATTCTGTTAAGTCTGGGAGATTTGTGCACTTTCCCAGTACTTAGAACTCAGGTTTAACTGGCAAATTTTGTTGAATTTTTAGTATGACATCCAAATATAAAAAAAATTATTGAGAAAAATCAATTTCAGAAAGGCACTTAATACAGAAAAAAGTGAACAGAAATCAAATTAAATGAATTATACATAAAAGATTGGTTTCCTTGCTTTGGGAATTATTCAGCCATTTGGAGGAACAGTTTTTTCCCACATGATGGTAAGGATTTATCCTTGTGAGGTCCCAGTTCATATTTATACCCCATTTAGATATTTCATGTGGAAACTTCTTATTGGAAACTGAAACTTTATGATATATAAAGCCCAAGGTTGTTGTCAAGTTAAAAAACTTTCTATCCCTTGCTACTCTCTTTAAATTTCTCTGTACTGGTTTGTGAGTGAGTTCATTTGACTATGGCATCCATATCTGACTGAACATTAATTGATGATTTTTTCTTTTCATGTTTCTTGCTATTTGGAATAGTTATACCAAGTATTTGCTTACTTGGTAGAAGGTAAATAATTTTTTCTTTAGTGTTTTTTTTTCTATCATCTACTTGAGGACATAGATGCTGGATAAGACTTCATGAATAAACTCTGATGGCATGAGAAATACTACAAAAAACACTGTGGTCTCATATTATTAATCATTGTTACATTTGTTGATGCTCAGTTTTTCTTTGTACAAATTATTGTCAGCATCTGGAACTTTTTAACGGGTATATACGTATACCTCCCAGTAAGTGGTTATTATTCCCAAGTGTTTATGGTGGATGGTTTAATTACTAAGGTCGTGAAACACTTTTAACTAAGTATAAACACAACCTTTATTTCTGTCAGTTATTTTAAGAAGCAATCAGTTATCAGTTAAATAAGTTTGTATTACTGAGTTATTACCCTAGTTTTAATTGTCTGACAGTAAAGCCTTGGTATAAGAATCTTTTTATTCATTTGCTTGCTTTGAGGCAGGGTATCTATATATTCCGGGCCAAGCTTGAACTCCGTATCTAGCTGGGGTTAGCCTTGAACTCATGAAGACGCTACTGCCTCCACTGGTGGTGTGCCACCATGCCTAGCCTTGATGTTACGTTTTTAAGAAAATTACTTTCACTGCTTATCTTCTTCTCTTTAGTCTATAGATAAAGTTGACTTTTCCAGCCTTCCAGCACGCCCGAACTACTACACTGTCAATAGCTATTACAGTTGGAGCAAAAACCACTCAATAAAGCTATTTTACACTTCACATGGGTTTGCCAAGTGGCTAGTTCTTGCTTGACTTCATTTGATTCATTCAGTATCTTGGTAAAAGCAGCAAAAGTAGTCAAAGTAAGTGAATTCTCTCAAATTTTCCAATAGTTTCTCCCAGATTCTGAGAATCAGGAGAGAAATATCTCTTCCAAATTTTTGTGGGTGAATATTGCACCAAATGGTTTTCTATGGCATAGTAAGGTCTGCACTCATTTCCAGATTGCTTGTTCTTGAACACTCATGAATGCTTGTGTTAGTTTGCCTGTCATTAGGACAAAATCCCTAAGACCCACAATTCAGAAGAGGAAAGCATGTTAGCTCACAGTTCGAGGTTTCACTCTGTAGTCTACTGGCTCAGAGGCAGAAATGTTAGGGTAGAAGGGAGACATGGTGAAATGAAGCTGCCCCCTTCTTGAGGCCAGGAGGCAGAGCGCAGGGGAAGAGGCCGGTGAAAGCTAGAGTCCTACCCCCTACACTACCTCCTCCGACTGGCCCTGGCCTCCCAACAGTGCATTCTGCTATGAATGTACATGGATAAATGCGCTCATAAGTATGGCCACCCATGGCCCAATCACTTCTCTGGGAGTTTCTTTTATTCCCCCAGGAATCTCTTAGTGAGTCATATTGTTATTTGAGATTAATTAGCCCAGTGATGCATAATTTTAGAATCGCATTCCACTTCTAGGTACCAAGTTTTTTATACACTAGGATACAACTCACAGGTACAGAGGATCCAATGAGAGGAGAAACTGGCCAAGCAGGATGGGTAGATGGATCTCTACCACAAAACTGTTAGGAGCCACCGGTTCTGCCTGTATTATACTGCAGTATTATACTGCTGTGATCCTCTGTTCTACTTAAACCATATATGGAATCCAAGTGATATGGCTAGTGGACAATGCTAAATTCTCAGAGTTCCCATTATAGGCAATGATAGAAAAAAATACTAAGTATACTTGCATATTATGACTTACTACTTTTATGTTTAGCCCATTATAGTGAATATTTGGCAAATTGGCCATTCCTTTGGGTAGAAGATCTAGTTTCTCTTGGCTGGTCCTTGCCCAATTTAGAAATTAGTTATTAGAGATCGGAAAGTACATATAAGATCATTCTATGTGTATTATGCTGGGTTGTAGAATCTATTTTGTTTCTGCCATTGTTTATAATATGTGGGTCTGCCTAGAAAGATGGTGGCATTAGTAAAGGGAGAAGCCAAAGTCAGAAGAACAAAAGGTTGAAAACAGAAGCATCCTGAGAAGGAAATGAGCAAAGATGTGGTCCAGCTGTTTGCTTATTTTTTCTCCTAAATGTCTTTTTGTGGCATCCTCAATCTGGTAGATTGCTTACCATTAGTAGAAATGTTTATTTAAGTAAAAGGTGAAGAAAATAGTAACTACATAATAAAATGACATAGTAATATTTGTGTGGGTTTTCCATGATACTGTTTTGCTGCAGAAAATAAAACTCTACTTTCTTTAGAATTGCTTGGAAGAAAGTGCATTCATGATAATAAATTCTGAAGGAAAATTCTCTTTCAAATAAATAAACGCTTCCTACAAGTGTGGCATGGAAAAACCACTCACTGTTCTATAGTCTCAGATGATGAGCCTACAGCCCCCCAAACTTCCTCTGAAGAAATTAGATGAAGAGTTTTATTAATCACAGATTTCAATAGTACTGACCAGGCAACGTTATGGGTCTTCTTTGAAATGTAAAGGACAAATGGAAATGACCTATGTTTATCCATGAAACTATGCTGTGAGCATCTTTGTAAGAAGTAAATCTCTTCTAATACAAGCAAATAAATAGCTAGTGCTTTCTATAATTATGCTGAAATAAAGACACAGAACAAGGAAGCCTGAGAGTAAAGAATCCATCTGGAATCAAATAATTACATGCAGTGTGGATGTAGAATTTTATTAAAATTTAAATGAGCATTTTATTTTTAATAACTAAAATGCAATTCTAAAAGAATTTTAGACAACCCTCATATTTCATTGAATTTATAACTTTCCCATCTCTGCATTTTAAAAAGCTGCATTATTAAACATTATAATCTTATCTAGGCCACCTTAAGTGTCAAGTGAATTATTTAGAGAAGTTATCTAAGACTTTGTGAATCAGTAAAGTATTTTTTTGTGGCTTCAATTCCTTTTCTCTTTGGAATAGAAATAACATGTACTAGATTTTTGTATGATACTTAGATAAACAAAGTAATATGTAAACCAAATGACTTCAATTTTCATGTAGACTACATTTGAAGAAAATTTTAATGCAGAGAAAACTTGGGAAGATGATTCAGAAGGTTCTTATATCCTGTGTCACAAATTTTCTCTTATTATTAATATCTTGCCTTACTGTGGTATATTGCTACCATTAAAACAATCAATTAATACAATAGTAATTATCAAAGTTAACAGTTACTTGTTTTCCTTCTTTCTCTTTCTTTCTTTCCTTTTTTTTTTTTTTTTTGCACAATAATCTACCTGAAAAGGTCTCTCAGCATAGCCAACACTTAAGGAATAAGAAGCCTATGTTTTCCATTCCATATGACAGAATGTTTACGTAAGATATTTGGTACTTTCCTATGCAGGAGAGCTGTCTCTTCTACCTAATTTGTTACTGCAGTCAATAGTATATTTATATCGATCTGGTTTCAGGTATTTGTTTTATACTTTGGGTTATAATGTGACACTGCTTGATTTATTTTGTTGCTCAGTTTGTTCTAGCTTTAACCACTGGTAGATTTTAATTCATTGGCTCCTATGCCTATTGACATAGTTCCTCAATATACTATATTTTGTGACCTTTCTTTTCTTTTCTTTCTTTTTTTTTGTTTAAGAGTTAATTTTTGGGAACCCTTCCTTACTTTCTAGCATTGCAAAATATTGTGCTAGTTGAAAAATTAGTCATTTATCCAAGACAATCTTTCTTTCTTTCTTTCTTTCTTTCTTTCTTTCTTTCTTTCTTTCTTTCTTTCTTCCTTTCTTTCTTTCCTGGTTTATTAAGAAAAGCATTATGAACCAAAATCAGAGTACTAAATGTGCTCCATTATTTGGATGTTGTTTCTTTTAGGTCCTCTCAGGCAATAGAGCAATGAAAAAATGTATCTATCTTCATGTAAACATCTTTGACTGTATTCTATTTCCTATTAAATATAAACTGAAACTTATAGGAAGATGATGGAGTGGTGGGCAGTAGTGAGACAGCTTCTCTGATATTTGGAATCTAGATGCTGGAATATAGCAACATAAAGAATAAAAGGAGGGAAGTGGGTGGCTGGGCCCCAGCAAGGATATGATGTGAGAATTAGAGCCCACAAAGAGAGAAGATAAGGACCCTGGGGGGGGGGGAAGGTGCTTTCTCCCCGAGCCCTGGCTTTTGGCATGGGAGGTACAGTGACTACTGGTGACCCGAGAGGTCTCCACAGAGAAACGCATCAGTGGAACACAGCCGTGGACACCATGGTCTGGTGAGTTATTTGGGTTCAGACATCCCCAAAGGAGAGGGTTACTGGGTGGTAGCCACTTTGGAGAGGGGCAACGGAAGTCAGAAATCAGAGCAGTTGTGGGCTATCTAGTAGCTCCAAGTGTCAGGGGGAGGTGAGCCAAATTCGAGTCAGCAGGAGGTCAGGAGGCTGAGTCCAAGTCAGCAGAGAGCGGAGTCCAAGCTGGAAACAGTCACTCAGAGTGCTGTGGGATGAAAAATTTAGGTTCCAGTCTCCCAGCCAGAAACCTTTAAGCAGCCTGAACTTCAGTGGAATTAAAGGTGTAGGTTTGCTTTGGTTAGCTACCACTGCCTTAATTCTACTGCCAGCTTGCTAGGATCAATCAATACGGTTCTGGGCTCTGTCTGCCTCCTCTGTCAGTCAGTTACAGCACAGACACATTCTAAAGGGAACATGTTTTTCCTGCTTTTCTTCCTTTCTTTACTAATTAATTTTTCTATCTTTTTCTCTGTTTCTTGATTGGTCATTCTTTTTATGAGTTAGAATATTGTTTTTAGCTTTTTGTTTGTTTTGCTCTGTTATTGTTTCTGTTTCTGTTTCTTCCTTCTGTCTTTGTCTCCTGTCTTCTTCACCAGTTGCCAAAGGTTTGAGTAATCTTCCTTTGCATTCAACTCTTGGTTTTCCTCCCTTTCTCTTCTATTTCTCCACTTTTCCCCCTTGTCCTTTTAAATTTTCTTTCATGAGGGTAAAATCGCCATGTTGAGGAGATACTTTATACAAATTTCTGGTTTATTTTAGACTTGGTAGTATATCTAACAATGCAGTTCACATGGTTAAAGGTGATAAATTGATGGTTCCCCAGTATGTCATTTTCTAGGGTGTGTTTGATGTTATTGTTATGACTGATTGTACTAGTTCAGCCAAGTGATGTAATTGCTCTAATCAGTTTTTCTTTGCAGCCAAATACTGCAATTGCTCAATTGTCATAAATAATACTAAAGGATGGTGTCAAGTAAATAGGAACTAGGCCAAATAGGCAGCAACTTCTCATTCCTAATAAATTGAAGGAGTAGGGTCTTGCAACAGACTCAAAAGCCAAAAGCAAGGTACACTTACAGGGTATCTCTGAGAGGTAGTCATTTCCTCAGTGTTCACAATACTAGCAGTAAAGATATCTAGCATAAATAATTTATAAGCATAAATACAGGGGTTAAACTGAAACAAAAATGAAAATCGTCATTATTGGCAGATGACATGATACTCTACATAGAAGACTCAAAAGTTTCACCAAGGACTCCAAGGTTTAATAACTAAATTCAGTAGCATAGTTGCAACAAAGTCAGCACTTGAAAATCAATAGCACTCCTGTTCATAAATAACAAACTAACTGAAAGAGAAATTAGGGAAACCACACCTTTCACAATCACGTCCAAAAAAATGAAATACTTAGAAATCAACCTATTGAAGGAGGTAAAAGACCTTTACATTGAAAACTACAGTATTCTGAAAAAGTAGATTGAAGAGGATACCAGAAAATGGAAAGATATCCCTTGCTCTTGGATAGGAAATGGTCATACTTCCAAACTGTTTATACAGCTGTAATGCAATCCAGATCAAAATACCAATGGTGTATCTCACAGAATTGAAGAAAACAATCACAAGATTAATTTGGAAAGACGAGACCTAGAATAAGAAAAGCAGTTCTGAACAACAAAGGCAAGGCAGGGGGCATCACATGAAATTATACTACTAAGCCACTTTGATAAAAGCATCACGGCACTGACAACAAACAAACAAACAACAGACCCAAGGATCAATGGAACAGAAATTGCAGAAATGTCTCCCAACATATTCAGGCATCTTACCTTTGACAAAGGGCCCAAACCCATTCACTGGAAGAACAGCCTCTTTAACAAATGGTGCTGGAAAAAGGGACTTTCTGCATGTCAAATACTTAAACTACACCCTTATCTCTCATCATGAACTAAACAAAATAAATAGATCGAAGATCTAAATTTTATTTATTTATTTATTTGTTTGTTTATTTATTAATATGGTACCAGGGATTGAACTCATGACCTTGCAAGTGCTTGAACCACCTAGCTAAGTCCCTAGCCAAGATCTAAATTTTAAAACAGAAACCTGCAAAAGAGAGAATAGGTAGAACTCTCCAAGTCATAAGTGTAAGCAGAGAGTTCATGAGTCAAATCCTGATTGCCAGGAGATATAACAAAAAATCAACATCTAGGATCCCATCTTATTAAAGTTTTTACACAGCTAAAGAAACCACCAACAGTATGAAGCAACAACCCACACAGTGGGAAAAATTTTTAGCCAGTTCTTCCTCAGCGAAGGGACTAGAATATACAAAGTGCTTTGTATATCTAAAATATACTAAGAGCTCAAAAAAAAAATCAGGCCCTCAATTTGAAAAACCAAAGCCAAAAATGGACATCTGAAATTAATGGACTCATCACTTTTTGACACTAGAAAGAATGACTATTATCAAGAAATCCACCAATAGCAAATGCTGGCAAGGCTTTGGGGAAAAAGACACCATTCTCCGCTGTCAGTAGGAGTGTAGACTGGTGCAACCACTGTGGAAATCAGTGTGGAGTTTCCTTAAAAAACTGAAACTAGAGCTTTCATTTGACCAGCTATTCCCTGTCTTGGTATCATACTGAAAGAAGTAGCACTCATGTTTACATTAACATCTATGTTTATAGCAGCACAGTTTGTAAAAGCTAAGTTTTAGAAACAGCCTTAGAAATAGTTTTAGAAATAGAAAAAATGTCCATCAACCAATGAATGGATAAAGAAAATGTGGTTTTTTGTACATTGGAGTGTTACCCATCCATTATCAGGATAAGCTCAAGACATTTCTAGATAAATGGATACACCTTGCAACCATACACTTAAATGAAGTAAATCTAATAAACATGTTCAATATCACTTGGTTTATTGGGTGAGAGAAGTTGAAAGTGCAAATCATGATCGAAATGTATAATAGGCAGGAACTAGGAATAAAATGGTCAAATGGGAAGGGGAACTAGGGAGGAGGTCAGGGGAAAGGAAGGAAGGGGAAAAAGAGAACAGAAGGAAAATATGGAAGCAAAGATTTTGTAACTAGGTGGGGAAGAGAGGTTGGAGGGAGGAAAAGGAAAGGAAAAAAAGAACAATCAAGATACACTGTATACCAGTACCAATTCCATATGATTAATGCTATTGTTAGGTATATGTACAATGTACCAATGAAATTAATTTAAAATAAAAGCATGGATACAGGAATGTCCTGTTCTAATCAATTGCCACATGGATCATTCTAGATTCCTTCCTTTGTTTATTTCCATCAGTGTGAAACTTGGTTCCAATCACCTGCCTTCCATTTATTTAATTTAAATTATTGTATGCAAGTACAGCAGTGTTAAGTTGCAAGGGCTTTCCCTTCTACCTATTTTCCTTTGCATCTACTCTTATCGATCCACTTAGAATTTACTTAGCTACTTTTCCATCTCTCTCAGTGAAATTCTTTGCTACACATATAGTTAGATCCTCTTGTCATAGTCTGGATTCAGTCTTCAGCTCTTCCCACCTTCTAACTTATTATTATAGTAATAGTTTGCATGTATCAGTTTATTTAAATAGTTTTTACACATTATACTTTAACTTTTACGCTGCAGCTTTATGGATTTTGACAAATGGATTATTTCCTACATTCACCATTACGATATCGTACTGGTTTCCATCACTGACCTAAACACTTCATCGCCCTCTGCCTGTGTGTGGCCTCCTCTACTGCCAAGCCCTCAGCGACCACTGATTTTGTATTAACTCTACCGTTTTGCCTTTTGCGTGATACCATAATACCATATCATTGTCATTAGATATCAAAGAGCCATTACAGACTTGACTCTTTTCCCTAGCAATATGCATTTCACGTTTTTGCATGTCTTCTTGCGGCTTGATAGCTCACTTCGCTGTATGCCTGAGTCATATCCCGTTTTAGGACTGTTTGTTTACACATTCACCTACTGAGGGACCCCTTGGTTACTTCTGCTTTTGGTGCTGAGATGAGTAATCGCACGTAGGTTTTTATGTGGACATAAGTTTTCAAGTCAGTTAGGTGCTCACCCCTGAGTGGGTTACTGAATTGTATGATAGACTTTTAAGCTAGGAAACTGCCAACATCACGCTTTACTTTGTCATCTCACCTGCAAGATTGAGAAGTCCTGATGCTCTGTGTCGTTTCCAGCATTTGATATTAGATTTTAAATGTATAATGGTATCTTGTTGTTGTTCTAATTTGAAATTACCTAATGACAAACTGTAATGAGAATTTTCCTATGGAGAAGTGTGATACATTTTGATTTCATGTTGGCTAGGTTACAGTACCTCAGTATTTACTCAAACAGCAGTCTAGAGTTTCTGTGAATGTAAATTTATATGCACCTCTACACTGGGTGATTGAAGTAGATAGTGAATATTTACATAAAAATGTATCACAGTAATAGACAGGTTGCTATTAATCTCCTCAAATACTCCCCCTCACATTGAACACATGCACCTTCTTGTTCTTCCCACTTGCTGAAGTGGTTCTGGAAATGCTCTTTAGTGTGGGCAAAGGCTTTCATGCTCCACCATGACAGCACCGCATGTCACACATCACTTCCGGTACTGTGATTTCTTTCCAATAAAAGCATGTTGTACCCTCACGCACCCTTATTCACTGGATCTGGCACTGTGTGACTTCTGGCTCTTCCTCAAAGTCAAAATGACTGTGAAAAGTAAAAGTTTTGTATACCGTGAGACAATCAGGACAGTGCAACTAAAAGACACAAATGAGGACTTAGAGATATCCTTCAAAAGTGGCAAGAAGGATGGGGTAAAAGTGTGCTTGAAGCAAGGGAGAGTATTCTGAGAGGGATTAATGGCAAGATGTCTTTTACGCTAATGAATTTTGTAACTAAATGTTTGCCACATTTTTAATTATACTTCACACATACATATCTTTGATGTGACTGGTATTGGAATCCATAAACTTCAAGCAAAGCAGATTATCTTCCACAGTGAAGATGAGCCTCATGTATTCAATTAAAAACCTTCAGAAAAAGATTAACCTTCCTGAAAAAGAGGGAATTCTACCAGCAGCATGCTTTCAGATTTGAACTGCAACCCTTGCCTCAGTTTCCAGCCTGACCACTGACTGCAAAATTTGCACTTTCTAGATGTGTCAGTAATGTGAAAGCAAATTTCTCTCTCTCTCTCTCTCTCTCTCTCTCTCTCTCTCTCTCTCTCTCTCTCATTCGGTTCTGTTACTCTGAAGAACACTAAAAGATAAGAGTCCCCATGTTGAGCATAAAAAAGTAGCTGTGGGTAAGTTTAAATAAATCTGGGTGACAGTGTCATAGAGACACTCACTACAGTCCCTTTTTCTTATTGATGTTGCTAACTCATGTCTTATCTCGCTCTTGAGTACCTCATGTATGTTCAGCTCTACTGAGCCTCAGATATTTTCTGAGTCCTCTCATGGCTCTACAGAAAATAAAATTTCCTGGTGGTTCTTAATTTATGTGTCTTGCATTCTCTTTAGTGAGCCCAGGAGCAATTACTCTGAGAATCAGATGTGATGTACTGAGTAAAAGGAACGGATACAAGTTTTCACTTAGCAATGCGGCATTAGGATGAGGGGGAAGGAAAGGGTTTGTAGTCCTTTAGCAAACCAGTGCCTCTGAATCATGAATTCATAAGTGTCTCTCAGTTTGTTCGGCCTCACCTTAGGTGAGACAGATTTGTTAGCATGAGCTGAGGTTGAGTATTTTCCTTTCCACAGAGAAGATAAGAGCTGACTGGTCTTGGATATTTCCCTTCTCCAGAGGCGATTAGTCTCCGAGAAAATCCTAGCAGGTTAAATTGTACAAACTAATGTCTCCTGAGGGCATACCTGGCTAAGAACAGGGTGGTTTTATGTATTTAAAAATAGCTTCTTTTCCTTTCCTCCTACTGAAACAATGAGGGAATATTTCGTAGTACAGTTACCGTAGTAGTTTGGTTGAACTGGAGATAAATCTCACAGCATCGTGGGAGGTCTCTACAACTTAAGTCCTCTGAAGTTTCCTCCTAAGATATGTCTGCTCTGAACCTCTAGCAACTCATTAATGACACTTTAAGTTTCTTTATGCTGCAACTAGTTTCTGCTGTGACTTCCTCTCCTGAGTGTTGGATCCAAGAGCTTTGCCTGTCTGTGTTTATAACCTTGGAGCAGCAGTTTGCCTGTGCTCTCCTCGCTCCTACAGATCTAAGAGGAGTTGTTGATTTTTAATACGTTCAGCCTTTTATTTGTTAGTATGGAGTGATGATTGCTAAGCTCCTTGCATAATAGGAACTGGAAGTCAAGTCTCTCATTATTTTTTTAATAATGAAATCACTTTTATGAGTATATTAATCAACTTTCCCAATACATGGACAAACTACCTGACATCCACAAATTAAAGGCCAGAGGTTTAATTTGGCTCACATTTTCAGAGGCTTCAGTCCATGGTTGGCTGGCTCCAAGGTGGGAACATTATGGTGGAAGGGGTGGTGGAGCAAGATTCACTTCATAGCACTGGAAAGCAGAGCGTGAGGAGCACCAGTGACAAATATGCCCCCTAAAGTCATGTCCCAGTGACCCAGCACTTCCAACCAGGCCCCCTCTAACAGCACATTCAGGTATGAGAATCAGTGAACTAACCCGCTATTGAATATAGTGCCCCCTTCATCCAATCGGCTCTTCAGGATACTCCTTACCTGACCCAGTTGACAATAAGATCTACTGCCTCCTTTTCAATTAAAATATTACTACCGTCACTATCAAACTGCCCTATGAGAAAAACCTCCTCAAAGTAAACAGTTTTATCAATAACAGGCAAAAACTGTTTTATCTATAATCTACCATGAGTTCCATTGATATAAATTTGGGTTGTGGAGTCTTAACTCCACAGTTATGAAGTTGAACTCAGTCTACCCCAAATCAAGGAATCAGATCAAGTAATTTTCTCCCAACCAGTGTGTTTTCAGTGCATCTTTTGCACACCCCTAGATCACTGCTGTCACAGCCTGCCACAGTGTATGCTGTTCTGGTTGCCTGACGGGGTTCAGTTTAAGCTCTTTATCTATGCTGGCTTCTGCTTGGCCATATTATCTACCCTTTCTTTCTATCCACCACATCCAGTCACACTCCACTCCACTCCACTCCACTCCACTATACTCCACTCCAGTATTATATTTTACTTATTCTATTCTATTCTATTCTATTCTATTCTACTCTACCCTATCCATTGCATTTTATTCCATCTACTCAATTTAAGAAAAGTAGTAGTCATAAATCAATAAATTCAATTTATTTCATGAACTGTTAGTAGTTTTTGATGTGCAGTTGAAAAAAATAACTCCTACACTTTGTATGTTATTTCAAATTGGTTCGAAATATTGGAGTAAGGGTTTTGTAATTACTTCTAATATAGACCTTGCTTTGGTGTTAAAAAGAGAGCAGAGTCATACCTTTACTCTATAGATGTAAAAATAGTTTCAGTATTTATTTTGCAAAAACTATCTTTGGCTCCAAAATATGTGATTGCTTTATTTTAGAATACATTCTTTGATCACAATTATTTTAAAATTTGAAACAAAGTAGAAAAAACCTAATAGTATACTGACCTTGTCAGTTCTGATGTAGGTTGGAAAATTATTCCACAGTGTTTTTTTCTACATTGTATATTATCCTTCTCATGCATCAATTAATTAGCCTCACTCTCTGCATATGTGCAACATCCTTGAGGGAGGGTCAAAAGAATTAAATAAAAATGTCTTGCTCAGCTCTGAAAAACAGCTCTAGAAAATCAGCATCAAAAAAAAAATCAGCATCAGCAATATGTGAAAAAAAGACTTTGCTAATGAGATTATCACTTGTGTGCTGAAAGGTGCAGTTAAAAATAACTCCTACATTTGATATCATATTATATCACATGATATTTGCAATATCATATGATAGATGCCACATGCAGGGAAGGAAGTTATATGTCTGTGAATTGAGAGCTTGGAATAAAATGAATTGGTTCCTTTCAGCTATTTCTTACTTTATGTGTTATTTTTAAACACTTTAATTGGACAACGTTGTGAGGTATGGTGTGACCCTTTGATGCAGGTATTGTGATGGCTTAGATTGAGAGTGTCCCTCCCCAAGGCCTCATGTTCCCACAGCTGGGCTTTTGGAGGGTGACTGAATCAGGGGACAGCACAGCCGACTTGCTGTTTGGAGGTGGGACCTGGGCTGATGGGGGTCTGACCAGGCAGGGATCTCTGCCTCCCGGACTCCTCCCCTTTCTCTGCTTCCTGACTCTCATAATTTGAGCAGCTCCTCCGTGCCACCCCTTCTCACCCGGAGCAGGGTGATCATGAAAGGAGCACGACTTCTGATCCTATCAGCCAGGTTAAACCACTCCTCCTTTACCTTGAGGGCATTGGGTATTGAGTTGGGCAAAGAAAGACAGTTCTAATCCAGGAATTCATTGTGTAATGATAGACTCTAGGTAAAATTTCACTCCCTTAAATATTTCAAAATTGTTTGATTAATATATAATAATTGTATGCACTTATGAGATTCAGAGTGATATTTAATACATGTATGCAATAAGTGCTGATCAAATCAGATTAAAGGTTCCTTCTCATCTTCAATGCTCTGTGTTATGAGTCTTTGAGTTTCTCTCCTCTAAAGATTCATAAAACATGTAGTAGGTTATTGTGAACTATAGTTACCTCATGGCGCTGTGGATCACAAGTTACGACTTCTGTCTAATTGTGTCTCTCTACCTGCCAACCAGCTTTTCTCTAGTTTCCTCTTCCTTCTTTCCAGTCTTTAGGAACAACTACTACACATTCCAGTCACTTCTTCTCTTTTTATTTTACTAATATGTATTTGCACTACATAATTATGACTTTCACAATGGAGACTTGGCACATGGACAAGATTCATCTTAACTCTTTTTCCACCTCCTTTCTCTCTTCTTTCTCTTCCATCTGTCTATCTTTTGGTGACTTTCTCTTTCCATTCCGATTGATGATTCTTAACATGCACGTATAGGAAGGGTGTCTGATATGCATCTTTTTTTTTGGTCTGACCTACTTCATTTTCTTTGAGTTCATTTTAAGCACCTTTGATTTGTCATTTAAAAATGGTGTATTTTATTTAAAAAGGAGAACAGAGGTATAGTAAGGCAAAAGAGAATATAACTGCTATTTATGGCAAGTATGTACTAATATAAAAGAAAATGTCAAATTTAGCATTTTTAGAAGGAACTGCATTGAGGTTCATGAAAAATCAAACTACTGTATGATTAAGAAATTGCTAGATATAGATAGATAGTAGATAACAGACAGACATACAGACATGCAATCAGCACACTGAAGATAGATTTTCACCTCTATGTTCATTGAAGCAAAGCAGGTGTGTAAACAATATAGGAATCCAAGCAGCCGAATTGATAAATTTGGAATTTAATTAGCTGAGCTCAGTGACCACTTGCATGGACCCATTTCAGAGTCTCATCCTGTGGCTGCGAACTGGAAAATTACAAAGCTTTTAAACAGAGAACCACAAAAAGACATCCTATTGAAAACAAGTTAGCTAGAATCTTACATTAATTTTTTGGTTGACACCTGTATCCTGCTTCTTTTGCTGAGTAGGTTAATTTTTCTCTTGTGGGTACAGCTCATTTGGCTTTTTCTCATGGGACTTAGACCCTGAGTAATTTTCCATTTGCCTGGGTCAAATACAGGACACTAGTTAAATGCAGAGCTCAAGATGGCATCAGTTATGCCAAGCTATAACATTCTCCACTGGTTTTAGTACATGAATCAAATCTTTGATTCCTGGTCATTTTTTAAAAAGTGATCTTTCTCATCTATAGTTTATAAATCCCTGTATCGGGAACCAATAATTTAATAGATTGGACTCGGCTTTGGATATAATGCGTTAGACAGTTTGTCATGCAAGGGCCAATAGGAGGAAAATCAGGAGTCCTGCCAGAGCTGAGAGTAAGGTAGAGAATGGATTCTCATTTCAACTCTGTTGACTATGTCTTGATGCCTTTCATTTTTTCTATCAGCTGGGCACTGAGTGATTAAGACTGTTCTTAATAACTAAAGAAATGAGATGTACCGAGGGCTAGGCATAGACCCTCCTGTTCTAAGAATAGGAGGTCTAGACCTCACCGGTTCTGAAGGAGCATCTCAGCCAGGGAGTTTAGAGACTCCTCCTGGTTGTGAAAATTTGTTCCAGTGTGCTAGATCACAATCTATTTATTTGCTTAGTATCTGGTAATTTTGGCCTCCCATTATGAGGGCTGTGGTTCCTAGTGTTGCAGAACCAGCTCCTCCTAATCCCAAAAGGACAGGGATTAGGACTGGGGCCCTCTTTGTCTAGTGAGGTTGGGTAACTGCTTAGGCTTCCTCCCTCCTTCTCCAGAATGCCAGTACACCTGGGGAAGCACATGAATTAAGATACAGGGTTCAGGGTTAGGTCCAGTGAAGACAGCCAGATGAGAGCAAGGGGTGAGGCCATTTATACAGGCAAACCACGTTCCTGGCAGGGAGACTAAATGTTAGTTGAGGGAGTAAGAGCATAAACAGTTGAATTACAACTGATTCGAAATGGGGAGCACTTTAAGGGGAAATTTACAGACTGAATACAAAGTCTGGAGCCCTGAATATTCCCCAAAGTGAGGGACTTAGGTCTCTGTCCCCACCAGTAGGAAGAACCAGAATCAAGGTTTGAGGTGTTTACCATCTGGGTTTGATATTAGCTATACATAGTCCACTTGGCTGGAGTCTCAGGTATTGTAGGCTTGAAGTGGGTGTGAGGAATGCAATGGCTCTTTCTGGCAAACTTGAGGGCCGTGGGAGTGCTCAAGGTGACTGTATAGGATCCTTCCCAGTGGGCGCCTAGGGATGTGGGCTGCCTCCTTCTAGTGTAAATTTGATCTCCAGATTGAGCTGCCAGGGGGGTCATCAGGTCTTTCTGGAATGGTCTGGTAGCCCAAGGACAAGTGGTGAGTCAAGTGCAGAAAGGGCTGAAGAGCCTGTAAGCACTTAACAAGTTTCCCATTAGCGACAGTAGCCAACTTATTATCTTGGACATGGGGGATCAAAGAGGGCAGTTGGCCGTCCATGGCCTCATGGCCTCAAAAGGAGTAATTCCCTGGAGGTAGAGGGTACATCGCGCACGCAGTAGGGCAAAAGGAAGGAGACTTACTCAGTTTTCGCCAGTCTCAAGAGCCAGTTTTTAAATAGTTTCCTTTATGGTTCTGTTTATTTTCTCTATTTGGCCTAAATTTTGAGGCTGGTAGGCCCAATTTAATTTCCAATTGATTTCTAAAACTGCAGCTAAATTTTGTGTGGTCTGAGATATGAAAGCTGGGCCATTGTCAGGCCCCAGAGAGGTGGGCGAACCGAATCGAGGCACTATCTCACAGAGGAGTTTCTTAGCTATGATGAGAGCTGATTCAGTCCAAGTGGCGAATCTTTTATTCCACCCAGCGAATGTGTCTATGAGAATCAAGAGATATTTATGTCCTCCTCTTCCTGGGCCGATTCAGTAAAGCCTATCTCCTACTGGTCTCCAGGGGTAAGAACTCCTTGTCTCTTTCGAACATCGGTGGGAGCCAACTTAGGGTTCATTTGAAGACACTGTGGGCATTTCTGGCGGGAGAGCTGGGAGGAGTGTTATAAGCCCCACTGGTTTCAGGAGGGAAATGTCACGAGCTATTGGGGTGTCTTCTCATTTGTGCCTTAAACAGTGTATTATGGCAACCTTTCTGGGCAACCAAATGGCAGCCAAGAGGTCTAAGATCTCGGGGGCATTCTTGATCTTTGTTCCGGCTGAGATTAATAGTCCTCTTTCCTGATAAATGGCCCCATGCACATGGATGGTGGCAAAAGTGTACCAACTATTTGTCCCCATATTAAGGCTTGAGTAAGGGCTCTCAGTTTTGCCCACTGAGATGAAGTTCCCAACTCTAAAGCTTGGGCCCATATTACCTCAGTTTCAGTGGTCACTGCAGCTCCTGTCACTCGAGTACTGTGGTGGAGGTAACTGCTGCCGTCTGTGAAAAGGATGGCTTCAGGCTGGACAAATGGGACTTCAGTCAGGTCAGCTCACAGGCTTGAGACCGAGTCAATAATGTCCATACAATTATGTATTGGCACTGAGGGTGATCATCAGGCAGAGAATCGCTGGGTTGAAGGCAGAGGTAGACAGGAACTCGATGCAGTCAGTATCTGGTGGAAGGACTTGGTTCTGTTCATTTACGGAAGCTAGAAGGAATGATTTTGGGTTTCCACCATAAATAAATTTTTGAGGAGACATACATGCTTAACTTGATCTACTTATAACATAATATAAACATGTGTCAAAATAGAGCATGATAACTCAATATGAAAAATTTTTATGTTTTATATATCCATGAAAGTTTTAAAAAATAAAAATTAGTATTAGAAAAGGAAATTTTCTGTTACTCACAAAGAATTTTTGTAGAAAAAATTTTCTTCAATTGAAGTCTAAATAACTAAAGATAAATGATATATATATATACGTATATATATATGAATAATAAACATTATATGAAAAAAGGCGTTTTGATTTCAGTAAAATGTAGAATGTTTTAGTTTTACATTTTCAATATTTTTAAATGGCTTGTGGTCAAGGTGATGTTATTATCTGTGAGGGTCTTTTTTTTAACTTTAGAAGCAAAGCCTATTGAAATAAATTTCCTACAAAGTGCAGTTTCCATGGTAACGTAACTGTCTTATTTTCACATGCACCATTTAGAATTAGTTGACGATAATTATAGACCATTTAAGATAAAACATTTGCTACATAGTAAAGACATGCATAAAGACAAGGTTTTGAAAACATTGTTCTAGTTTAGAGAAACTTAAAACACTTTTAAGGTAAGATTTGATTTTTACTTAGCGACATAGTTGAATTCTATCCATATATCCAGTGTGATGTATTGAGATGATTATTGATATGTATAAAAGATTTTTTCTCCCATAATTTCAAAACTACATTTGTTGCCATAAGCTTTTACTTTTTTATGTGTGTATTCCTTCTCCTGACTTGTCAGATTTTTATTAGTTCAACTATTTGCTTGAATATAATTTGAGTATTAAATAATGAAATAATGTAAAAAGATGTATTATCATTGTTTTTTTAACCAAACCTCTTAGGCTATTGATTCTATAAATAAGTGAAGGACTGTTTTGTGTATTTGGGAGAGTTGCCACTCAACTGTAGAGCATGAAATTAGTTTTTAAAATTTCATTTATTTTCTCTATGACTTTAGATTTAGTTGCACTGCTATGGGACATGTACTTATCTCAATGGTCTTACAGAAGCCAATATGCACACATGAAACTTTATTAGTTCAGATTATTAAAAGTGTCCATTAAAATAGTACCATATTTGGTGTGATTACTAACTTGGCAAAACAAAAAAGAATGGAATTTAGATAATCTTGAAATTTCTGCCCAAAATATCATTTTCCTTCATGCTATTCCTTTGCTCTACTATAAAAATAAATAGCACGACCATGGCAATTCTGTGCAGCATTACTGCTAGTATGTGTGTCAGTGCGTAATAAGGATAAAAAGTGTTTTCCAGGACCTAAGCTTATTCTTGGAGGCTGACACAAGCTGGTGTGGACTTAACTTGTAATTCTTAAGGTTCTGGGGTGTGGCGAGAGATCATGCACTTTAATGGGGTGCTGTCAATGGCAGGAGAAGGGGAGAATGACTACAGGTTGCTTCCCAGGCCAGTTTCAGCAATCAGTGTTCTAGTTCATTCCACCTACCTGCTTTTCTGACTTCCCCTCAGAAAGAGAGGCCTTGGGATATGCGGGGGGGGGGGGAATCCCACTAAACCTGCACAGTGACACAGACCTGTGCCGAGGACAATGCACTGCCAGGCTCCCCTCCCTGCGGGAGTGTGAATGAGTGAGAGCCAGAGACTTTCCAGAGCAGGAATAGAAGTCCTTGATGGGCCACTGTTCTCCTGTCCATCACCATGATTGAAATGTCTTAGAATGGGACAGCAATCAAAGACACATCTTACCCAATCTTTCCTCTTCTTCGGAGCCATCAGATCTGCATTCAGAAAAGCAGCTTTGGTTCACCTTGTGTAGATTTTTCTTTTCATCATTCAAGGCTTTTTATTCCACTGTAAACAGCTTGTACCTAATCGTATCGCAATAATAATCTGCTTTGATCTGCTTTTCAGAGGACTGAAACTTAGAGTTTTGGGAAAATGTTGATGATGTTTTGAAATCGGATGTATTAATTGTGAGTTATTCATTGGACAATTGTTGAACAGCTGCAGAAGGTGAATGGAAAGGAAAATAGACATAGAAATTTGGGAGTTGCCATTCAGTAATATATGAGTCATGGAATCAGGTTATTTTATCAAAGGAACAGAATAAACAGCAGAAAGGGGCCGCAGATTAGGCCCTGATTGACCACCCAACCAGAAAGATGACTGAGCAGTGAAACTGAGGCAAAATTAAGACACTGTGATGAGTGAAGTCAAGTCATGGGAATATCTTAAGGAAGATCCTGCAATTACCCTTGTAAAATATTGTTGATGGACTGAGAAATATGAGTTCTGAACACTGGGTATTGGATTTAACAATAACAGGGTCATTGTTGACAATAAGAACAGTCTTATAGAATACTTAGAGATGGGATAATGACTTGAGTAGATTTTCAAGAAAGAATGCGAAAGAGTGAATAAAGAAATTGAGAGCTGAGCAGAGAAACGCTGTCAGGATTGCAATGGAGGAGAGCTGGCTGTTTGGTGTTTTCTAGAGAATGACAAAGACTAAGAGTTTCCTTGCTTGGTTTTTCTTTTCCATTCTTTTAAGATAGAAAAATGAATCATATTTTTAGGTTGACAGAAATTTCCAGTAGAGAAGAAGAGAAGTGAAGCTCTGGCAGGGGAAGAGAAGAGCCTTTCTGAAGCATTGTCTCCAAGAGTTGGAGGAAAGAGTGGGTTGGAAAGTTCAACCCGTGTAATGAGGAAAGGCAGAGTGAAGAGGCACAGATGGAGGTAGGTGGATAAATGTAGGTGCTGCTTCCTGTAGAAAATCTCTTCCATCAGTTAATTTTCCCAGTGAAAGTGGAATCAAAATGAGACTTTAGAGGTTTCCATTTATTTTGAAAGCGAATGGACCCAGGAATTGCAGCACGATTGCCTGGCAGCAGGAAGAACCCAAATTGGCTTGGAGACATGAATGCAAAATGAGAGTAACCAGCATGTGTTTTGTGTTCTTCCTGCCATCATTATGGGCTCTAGAGGAGCAGGCAGAGGTAGGCTCTGGAATGGGCTTAATTAGGGTTTCAGTACTGTCGATTGACTACCAGAAAGGAAGAAAGAGAAAGTCAGAGGTCAGTGGAGAAAATCGGGTGAGCAAAAAATAGATTATACTATAAGAAAGTGAGGTCACAAGAATGATGAGAATCCAAGTCATTCCATTACTCTTAACAACATTCCGTGTAGCAATCGCCGGTGGGGCTTATGAGTGAAACTTTCCCTATGGGATATTTTTCACTTATTTGTCAGCCTGGCTTGGGAAGATGTGTAGGCATGGTGGTGCTTTAGGAAGGAAAATCATCAAGATAAGCATGGAAATACATTCTTGTTTAGTCATCCAATCTTCAACTTTTGGTCGCAAACTGAAGGATTAATAAGACAGATTTATTAGGGGCTGTGGTGTAGCTCAACAGCATAAGCACCTGCCTGGCAAGAGCAAGGTACTGAGTTCAATTTCTGGTACAAAAAAAGAGACAGAAATTAATGGCTAATTTTTCAAAAGAAGCTTTCCATGTTAAAAATATATCTGTATAAATATTTGTCAAAATAGTAAGCCTACCAAATGATAAGACTTTGCTTAGATAACTTGAGGAAGAGTATATATTTTCATTATGAGTTAGCCCAAAGATTCTAGTGTAAGAATCTCCATTGAAACACAGAACTGATATTTCTACGTCAGTGAATTCTTTTGCGAATTATGTATTATGCTTAATATTATTTTCCATTAAAATGATAAGTGCCACAATTCTCTCTCTCTCTCTCTCTCTCTCTCTCTCTCTCTCTCTCTCTCTGTACTCCATCTATGAGGGAAAATAGAATATGAATGTGATGTGGTTTCTGGTAGAGAGTTTTCAGCAGTTTCTTAAAATTGCTCTTTTGTAGGAAGATTGTCTTTGTGCATTCAAAAGTTTTTACTTTGTGTGCTCCAAATAACTTAGAGAAAGACAATAGTTCCATTGTTTGGTATTTCTAAATGAATTAAGTAGCATTTTCTTAGAACAATTCTTAGATTTTGAAGAATGGTCAATGTTTTTGAAATAAATTGATAGTTCCTGCCTTGATGTGTCATGTAAATTAAATTTAATTTGCTTATATAAACACTCAATGGATAAACCCATTCATATTTCATGTAACAGCAAAGTTGACAAAGTAATATTTTGGAACTTTTTTGAAATGTCCATATCTTGACAAATTTTATATAGCTAACAAACCACATTTGTGTAGAATATGTTTACGATATCATGTTACAGGACAAAAATATATGAATAAGTATACACACATAAAATTATTAAAATTATTTTAAAATGCCTAACTGTTAACTATTCTAATACTATTTTTTTGTCCAATAACTAAGTTGTCACAACTGTTTTTTAAAAGCACCATTCTACCTCTGAGAATAAACCGATGTTTTTCTCAAGAAATAGTAAAACTTGCCCTCCACAAGGAGCTGCCTTTTCTGCCTCTGGAATAAATCCCTACGCGTGGGTTTTGGGGGAAGAATAAAATCTACAATGTGACTTTCAGAGTTTTGCTTTTCCAAGTCAGGTAGATTGATGTTCACTCCTGATTCCTCCACCTGTAGGCTGTATGAATTTAGATAAATTTACATATTTTAATAGCTCAGTTTTGACATCTCCGAACATCCTTGAATAGAGTATTAAACATAAAATATCAGGACTTAGTCTTGTTTAACAAAGAATATTCAGTCCCCACCACCCAGAGAGATGCTAAAGAAATACTTTTGAACTATTAATACATTTAGAGAAGTGAAAGATTAGTAATATATAAAACTGGGATATTTTCAGCATAAGGTGATACAATACTTGATGAGTACAGAGGATTGGACTAAGGCAGAGTAGCTGTCCTCATTAGGGAACCTCTAGAGAAGCCACAGTGTGTTTGTCTGTGTCTAATTTCTACTCCCCTTCAGAATGTGAATGGAGTTATACTAGGACTGGTGGCCCTTGACCTTGCACTCATGTCTACATGTAAGATGTTTGTTCATATGCATATTTTCTAATATTCAGTAGTTCAAGCAAGTCACATAGATGAAAGTACTTTTGAATATTACCTAAAATTTGTACCACAAATGGAAGTCTTCAGAGCTTAAGCAGGCATACCAGCAAACAAGAGGTAGTACATGTGATAATTCATAGCTTTTAAAGATATATACTATATATTACAGGTTCAAAATCTAGTTGCATTTTACCATTCACAGCATCTATCAACTAACTGGAACCTTCTTTTTTGATATTTCATAATATAGAGTGTGTCTAAATACAGATGATGAAATATGTTATAGTCACACGGTGAAGCTATGGTTTTTAAAGATATCCTTACCCATCCTCAGCAAGTAGCTTTCTAGGCATTTTCCATAAAATTCCTCTTCATGAAATTTTAAGGTCACAGATATTTTGTATCTATATTTGCATATTGAATGTATATCTGTGTTTTTGTTTTTGTTTTGGTATCAGACATTGAATCACACTTGCCAGGCCGATGCTTATGCCACTGAGCTAAATCCCTGGCCAGTATATCTGAGCTTTATTGAGAAGAAAAATATCCCCACCAAGATCTAATTTTTTTTCATTAGGGGTTAGACTGCGTATATAGATGAAGCAGATATTAAGAGATACACTCCTTGTTGTTATTCTTACTTTAGAAAAAAATTACTGTTCTGGAATATTTGGAATCATAAGCTCTCTCTTAGCTTAGGGGTTTTGGCTTTAATTATGTAACAGAATGTCTAGGAATTTTATTATTATCATGAATGTCAAAATGCCTACAAAGTTTGAACATTTGTTATTTACCCCAACAATCAGAAATCTATCCATAATATTTTTTGTTAACAAAATAAGAATCTGCAAGTTCATCCAATGATGTCATTCAACATATTCTTGTTTTATGAAATAAGACCATTTAATAATCTCTGCTTGTAAATTTAGGATGCTCACAACTTCACTTTTACATATGCATAATTTTAAAGACCTGACTTAAAGCATCTATAGTGAGATGTCTTGAAATTAATCCGATTTTCATGGAGAACTAGGGTATCAACTGCTTTATATTTCACATACCATAGTCAGTTGGGAGAATGAAGTGTATGATTCTGGAGTCCGTGCAAACTCATCTACTGCAGGTTAGGTAGTCTTGGGACCCCCGCCTGTAGCAGTAAGGATGGGAGGCCAGTTGTGAATAGTGATTTGCACCATGTGGAAACAAAGGGACACAGTCTGTGACCCCCAAGTCAGGTTTTTCTTGCAAAGCTAATTGTTACACTCAAGAGTTTGAAATAATGGAGAAGAGAGTAATTTACTCAGAGAATATCTTTAAATCTTGAAGATGTTCAGAGTGTTCTTAAATGTTCACTTGTCTTAGCTCTGGACTAGCAGTTTAACTTTTGTTTAAAAAAGTTACTGGTGCAAAAAACTTTCTAAAAGTAGTGACACATATACAACTTTCAACTACTTTGGATGTGCTGCAATAATGTTACCTCATATTTGACAAACCATACATGTGTAAGTGGTCCTAATGGTATTTTCTTTTGCTAATGTGTCTCTTTTTGAGACACAGATGTATCAAAATAATGTGTAATTGCTAAGGGGCAGGGTGTCAAATATTCTACCCGACCAAGTAACCTATCATCCAATATGAAGTGGAGAGAACTCGGAAGATTCCTCATTGGCAGAGCAAACATCTGTAGCAAGCCTTTATCAATTGAGCTAATTGTACACAGCTTTTGGAAATAAATTGAAAACAAATTTAAAACCAGAAATCATCTCCCCCGCTGCTTCTGGTACTTGCTCTTTCTCTGCCTTTTAAACGAAGCATCTCCATGATACTCCGGGCATAGACATCTCGCAGGTTAACACTGATGTATGAGTCAGTGGCTATATTCTTGGTAAGCTTCTTCAGAGCCTCACGCTGTCTCGCAGCTGCTTCCTTGAGTTTCAAGGTGAAGTAACAGGCAGAGAAGCGATCGTTAATAATAGCAATAGGCAAGGCCAAGACAAGGATTCCCGATAATATACACATGAAGGCCACGATTTTTCCTGTGGTGGTGTCAGGCCTAATGTCCCCATATCCCACAGTAGTCATGGATGTAGTGGCCCACCACCATGCACAAGGGACACTTGTGAAGGTTGTGTCGGGAATGCTTTGCTCTGCAAAATATTCAACAGTTGAGAATATAGAAATCCCCACAGATAGAAATAGGAGCAGTAGGCCAACTTCTTCATAGCACTGGGTGATTGTCATCCCAAGGGAGCGTAATCCTGCAAGAGAACACCTTGTGTCAGTCACCATCATTGGTGGGACCGCTGCCTTCTCTCTGCCCTCTCCACCCCAGCTGTCACCCACAGACATGCACTGCACACACAGCTAACTAAGTCTCCAACACGAGGCAATGCTCTGGAGATAGAAAGACAATTGAGTCAGAATCCCTGTCTTCAGGGAGCTTTGGGCCAGCTTCAGAGGATAGAGAAAAATGTAATTTTTGAACTTGTAAAATTAATGTTTTTAAAAGGTGAATTATTTCTAACAGGCAGGCTGAGGGTCTATACTAGGACTTTTGTACTTGTAGCAGAAGATCTTTGTAGTGTTGCACAGAGGCCTCAGCTGGTTAAACCTGAATTTTAATACAACATTTCAGCACTTCTTTCTGATACTAGTTTTATTTTGTCTTCCTATACTTATGTGTCTGCATTTCTCGTCCTCCTGATGAGGTTTAATGTATTGGCCACCTCACTTCCTGGAAGCCAGAGGAAGTAGAGTGTACACCATGGTGGTGAAGCAAAGCAGCCAAAGCAAGTTAGGCCATGGGGATAAATTGATGTCACGTGTATTTTGGGGGCATTCTTAATCACATATCAGGAAAAGAGTTCTGAACTCCCTCCACCACCAATAGAAGTCTTAGTTCTTTCGAAGCTACAGGAAATTATTTTCCTGTGAGCTTAAAAGAGATATAACTGAATACAGAATATTCCTCTGTAAACAAATATGGGAATGGAACCACCAGGGAATTCACTCACTATGAGGCCTCGGTGCAGTTCCGCCTGCTAGATCTGATGATTTACTGAACCTCTAAGAGACAGACCAAGAAGGTCCAGCCCTACCTGTGAAGAGACTTGGCCCTAAAGAGAAGCTACCATGACAAACTAAACTAAGATTTGAATTAACCACTAACTGCTAAAAGCTTATCCACATTTTGAAATGATATCAACATGACATCGCAATGACATTGCTTCAGGGGTCTGAAGCAATACTTCTTAGCACGATTTTAAAAGGTTATTTGAAATGCATTAGAGTACTGCTCAGGTTCTCTTTATTTTGAATTTAGCTCTTCAGATTTTGAAATCTTCTTATATATATAACCAGCCATTTTAAAAGACCAATATATATTCATTTTGCTGCTTATCTTCAAAAGAATACCTTTCAGAACACTTTTAAATATCTGTTTTATAAAACTAGCCTTAAAGTGTCTATATGGAATGGCATTTATGAAATAAATTCAGAATATATGAGAAGAGAGGTGTTTATCTGGGAAGATGAAATATTCTAAATAGTTTTATAAAGAAACAGAAAAGGGGACTGTAGATCTAGCCTGTTACATCTATTAACTCAAACAGTCCTCAAAAATCAATATAAGACAGATGTTATTATGTTACCATTTTACAAAAGAAGAGCTGAGGGATAGAAAATTAGCCTATCTATTCCCAAGCTGCAATGTGAGAATTTCAACCCAGCCTGCCTGACCTACCTTTCTATAGTTCCTCTCCAATTTTACTCACAATTAATGCACAGGAACATACAATGTCTATGTCTACACTTTACTATATGTTGTGCTTGAGGTAAAATGATCACATAAGCACATGATTGTCATATATCTTCGCTCAATTAAGGTTTTTGTAATCCTTTATACTCATTTGGAACTGAGAAAACTTTGAAGAGGTAACACAGAGGAAATTACAGTTATTTTCCTTCTCCTTTCATTTGGGAAAAAAAAACATAGTCTTTGCTCGGTGCTTTTAAAATTGAATCTTGTGAAGAGTTTATAAATACCCAAAGAAAGCACCCCATTGTGTGTGTCAGAAAACAAAGAGTGGTTCTTATAAAAGTTGCTGGAAACCCCTTTATCATAGCATGTGAGACTAGCTGGAAAATTATACTACCCAAATTATATTAGGATAAGTTCTAATTACCAGAAAAAAACACAGAAGTTAATTTCTCCTTAAACTTTTAGGGAGACACAGCTACTGTCATCCTTTTCAGGTGGCTTGTGAGGGACCTGCCTAAGGAAATAAGGTAAGAAGAGGGATCTCCAGCCAACTTGGTACCAATATGCCTTGTTGCCACCAATATGTGTTGTACTGATATGGCAGCCTACTTCTGAGTTTCTCACAGTGTGGTCCAGGAATCACCTTCAACAAAATTAACTGTATTTCACCAAATTTGTCAGGGCATTCCTATGTTTCTTAAGGTCTGACATAAGATAACTCATACGTTACTCCAGAACAATCAGCAGCTGCGGGAATCATTCCCTCAGGGATTCATCTTTAATCCATTTGTGTGGTATCCACTGACATTGACTATAAGCCTTATGTACACTTAGGTGTGTGTATGTGTAGCCATTGTGCTAAAGGGATGTTTATCTATGGAATGGTCACTTGAATTTTAACATCTCTTTAGCAAGATAAAGAATTTCCATTCCCCTCCCAAATCTCATATATCACAGGTTAGGAACAAGAACATTTTCAAATACTAGACAAAGCATTAATCCGTGTCTTCTCATTCTTAAAAAGCAAAATATTTCCATTGCTTCTTCAACAATTGTGGGAAGACCATTAGCACTCAGTCTCTTCCTGCAAGGTCGGGGAAAGTGCTGGAGGACTGATTTTCTTGTTAGTTAATGAATATAGAGAGCCAGCAAGCACTTAGATATGGAAGACAAACTAGCCTATGTCCCTACAGATCGCGGCATGCACGTGTACCATCTTACATGCCATTTATGTATATTTTGTCTAGCACCTTCTAGAGAAAGATGATTGTTAATTTTTGTGAATCTTAGAGCCCTGGATTCCAATGTCATAGAAATAAATGCTCAAAACTGTTCCCCCATGCCTTGTAGAAAGAAAGTATATAAAAGAACTCCTCTAGACCTGTGATAACCACTGCAAGGTTTTGTTTGCTCCTATCTTTTTAGCAGCGATGGTTGGGTGAAGCATGGGAATTGGTCATTTTGAATATTAACATGAAGTTGCTTTCCTGAACTATGGTCAAATCACTAACACTTACGCAGGATTCGTGATTAGTCAAATTACCAACCCTTATGAATTATGAGGCTTCAGTGAAATGTGAATACCTGTGGAATGCCTGCCCAGCTTCAGCATGCGCAGAGCCCTGAGCAACCTCAAAACCTGGACGATGCGTCCCACGTTTTCCAGCTCCTGTGTGGTCTGGCTGCCGCTCAGGCTTTCTACCAGCAGCGTGATGTAGAAGGGCAAGATGGCAAGCAGGTCTATGATGTTGGGCACCTTTCTCAGGAAGCGGCACCTGTCCCGCACACACAGGAAACGCAGGACAAACTCCCCGGTGAACCAGCTGATGCACACGTACTCCAGGATTTCCAGCAGCTGCAGGTTCAGCCAGCTTAACTCTGCTGACATCAGGGCCATGTTGACGATGGACACGGCCACGAAGATGATGGAGATGACCCCAAAGATTCGGGCGGCCGTGGAGGACCCAGGTTTCTCCAGGATATTCCAGAGCTTCTGGCGGACCGTGGGACAAGGCCCTTGTGAGAAGTCCTGCTCACTCTCATGCTGACTTTCCTGGTCATCTGTGTCCTTCTTAAAGTCTAGAGTCTCACTCAGCTCCTTTCTTCGGAAGTATCTTTTGGAAAAGAAATGTGGTGATTAGTCTGACTTTTTGAAATACAGAAACAGAAGAGAATTAAACTTGACAGGGAAGTCAAGCTTTTTATTTCAGGAAAATGCAGAAAATGTTTTGTATATTTTACCCAGGTCAGGTCTTTCCCCAGTTTTCAAAAATGCTCACTCAGAAGCATGATTTTTAAAATGACACTCTCTTAGGAGAAATGTATGGGAAAGGATTTACATGCAACACATCCACTTTGGGCCTGAGGCATTTTATACCCATTTTTTGGTAGCAGGGACAGGTGTCTGCTACCTGGAACTTTTTGATTATAAAGGAAAGTATTCAGGAAGAAATGGGAATATTGGCAAGAGAACAGTGGAGTTACCATTCAGAGCCCACAATCATTCAGTCGAGAAATCGACTTTCTTCAGCATTTAAAATAGTTCCTGCAGAAGGGTTTCCAAGTTAGTGTCCCAGGCTTAATAAATAATACCGTACACCAAAACCTTCCTCCCGATACACGTCCAAGTATCTTTGGAAGCCCAGCTTCTCTGATTTATCTATTCAGTCACCAACTATTTTATTTATTGCAAGTCTGAACTCCTTTTACGCAAAAGTGGCTCAACCCACCTGCACAACAGGGACAAAAAGATTGAAAAAGTTGAGACCCCCGTAACCCGGAAGCAGAGCTGGTCGCCCCTTCGCTCCAGGGCCTGGGTTCCCGCCGGCCGCATCTCACCTGCTTCTCCCGGGCCCGGCCTCCCGCCCCCCGCGGGTACCTGTCCCTGCAGCAGGAGTCGATGCTGAGCTCGTCGATGCCCCAGTACTGGATCTCCTGGAGGAAGGAGAGCGCGCACAGCTGCTCCATGACGTGCAGGCGGCCGGTGCGGTAGTAGTGCAGGACGTAGCGGAACGCCTGCGAGCTGCGGTCGAAGAAGTACTCGTTGTCCACGGGGTTGGCGTCGTCGCAGAGCTCCAGGGGGCTGGGCGCGGCGGCCAGGGCTCCCAGGCGGCGGTAGGAGGCCACCACCACGGCCAGCTTGCCCAGGCGCGTGTGCGGGAAGCAGGACAGCGCCTGCTGCGAGAGCACGAAGCGGCTGCCGCCCACGTTGACGGTGAAGCAGTCCCCGAGCGCCAAGGGCTCCCCTTCGCCCTCGCTGCAGAAGACGCTGGACTCCAGGGAGCTCAGGGAGCCGCTGGACAGCGGCGAGCCCGGAGGCGCCCGGCCGCGGGGAGGCAGCTCCATGCCGATCGCCAGGGCCTGGGGGCGCGCCAGGGCTGGGAACGCGAGGGCGGTGGCACGGCGCCGGGTGGCGGTCGGGAGTTCCCAGGCTCCCGAGGGAGCGGCCGCCCACGCGCGCACCCCGGCTCTCTCCTCCCCGTGGGAGCCGCGCGAGGGGCGCAGCGAGGAGGCTGCGAGCAGAGCCCGAGCCCGGACGCCCCGGCCACTCTGCGGGGCGCGGGGCCCAAGCGCGCTCCGGCCCGCAGCTCCGAGCCCGGCTCCGGAGGGTGGAGGGCTTGGGGGGGAGGAGACCGGAGCTCCGCACGGCCGGAGGAGGAGGAGGAGGAGGAGGAGGAGGGAGCGAGGGCGACGAGGAGACTCACTCCTGCCGCCAGGAGACCCGAATTCAAAGTTCAGAGAGCCGTGGAGACGGTGGCGAGGTCTGCGTCCTGTCTAACTTGAGTCCTGCAGGGTTCGCTGGGCTGTGAACACGCGGGGGGGACTCAGTTTCCTCCCATTTCTCTTCATTCCAGTCCAACCGCCACTCACCCTCCTCCAGCCCCCTAGGTGCTGACCTCCTAGTGGAGAAATAAGGCTAATTAACCAGGGCTGGCTGAAACTCCAGTCCCGGGGAGCCCTTGGGAACTAGAGGGCACTGTCCTCGCTCCCACGCCCGTGGATGCGGTCGTCCGTGGAGACACTCCGCGCCCATGCTAAGTGTCCCGTGGCTCAGGGGCGCAGGTGTCTGAGCGCGTTCCCAGCGCGGCGGAGCGCTCATTTTAGGCAAAGGGGAAATGGGAAAGAAAAGGATTAGCACAGGCGTGGGCTGGAGCAGGAGCCTAAATAATAGCGACCCCTGCTTAAAAAAAGATAGGCTGGAGAACTGGTGCCCGAGTGAGACCGGGGCTGCCCACAGGCCTCCTGGACCTGTGCCCGGCCGGGCCAACCTGTTGGACACTGGGCAGGTGGGGAGGGAGGGGCCGTCACTCACCTGCAGCCCCTGGCGCCCCCGGCTGTGTCCAGCTCCGTGCCGCCCGGGTGGTGGAGCCTTGCTTCCGTCCTGCAGGTCCGCACGTGGGGTCTGGCTTCCCGTGCAGAGCGAAGCAGCTCGCAGCTGAGCTCTCAGCCGGCGCTCGCTGCTCGCTGCTGCGCCTCCACCGCCTCCAGCTTCCCGGCCTCTGGGCTCTGCCGAGCGTGCCCGCCCCCGGCCCAGCGCCGCCGGGAGCCACCGCCGGGAGGTTCCCAGCTACAGCTGAGAGGGTGTGAGGAGCAGAGCGAGGGAGGTGAGACCGAGGGAGAACTGGGCGCGCTCAGCTCAGTGACACTAAATGTTATTATGTTCCTCCTAAAGACACTTAAAGAACGATTGCATCCCATCCGTTCTTCTCAGCGTGTGTCCACACAGATGCTCAGAAATTTACAAACCGACTAAGTGCAATAAATTGGACTGACAGCAGGTTTTCTCACCAGCGTGGCGTGGTTCAAGGTTTTCTCGTTATTTCCGGCAAACATCTAAGAATCTTGCCTTTAAAACAAAAGGCTCTGGCAGAGCGAATGAGCCATAGGCTCATTTGTTTTCCATAAAGCGCTTCTAGAAGATACCCAGGTATAAGGAGCAGGCAGCTGGGCGCAGCAGGGAGGTCTGCATCATGGATTGGACAGAAAGGCCCGTGTTTGGGTTTGGCTTTGCCACCTGGCTGTGAGACCTCCGATGGCCACCAACGTCGTGGATCTCAATGTGTCAGCACAATTTCCAGTTTGGATGAAAACATTAGACACTTACTGCATACTAACTTCACACCAGGAGGCTGGCAGTGTTCTTGATTCATGCAGTACTTTAACAGAACTACGAGATAGCAAAGCACTTGTCTTACAGTAGGAGAAACTGAGTCACAGAAGTCAAGTGACTTACTTAGATTCACGTTGTACGAATTCAAAGCCAGGATCAAATGTTGGAGGCTGTTTTCATAAGGAAAATGCTTGAAAGTTAACATTTTGTTGCTCTTTAAGTAAAGTGTGATTAAATCTTTTATTTTTTGTATTTTTCTAAGAAAACAATAATAGTTTAATGAGATGTTTCTGGAAGTATCTGGTAATTGTATTCTAGATGTTGAAGATATATCCATAAAGAAAACACAGAAAGATGTCTTAGTGAAGTTTGCAGTTATCCTGTGAGAGAAAAAGAATCATTTCAATGATATTTTTTGAAACTATCATTGTATTTGTCAGCTTTCCAATGCTGGAGCAAAATACCTATCACCCCAAACTTAAGGGAGGAGAAGAAATGGTTTATTGGGCTCATGGTTTCAGAGGTTTCAGTCCATGGTAGGCTGGCTCATGGTTTCGGCGGTTTCAGTCCATGGTAGGCAGGAACCTCATGATGGAAGGACTGCTCACGTAATGGTCCCAGCATAGAACAAAGGAAGAGTGCCAGAGAGGAAGGGGCCAGGAACTAGAAATACTCCCTGAGGTCACATCCCCTTGAGCCACCAGGAACATTCACAAGTATGCTTTACTAATTCTCTGGGCCACTAGATTAACCATCACAATATTATTTCTAGGTTACGGTTCTATTGGTAGCTGTCCATTTAATTCTCATCTCTACAAAGAACTGTTTCATATGGGAACTATGGGGAGGTTTAAATTACCTCAGTAAATAGTTTACCCTTGTATTTAGGTATTCTTTTTAAGGTAATGGAACTTTCTTTTATATTAACTGAAACACTCCAATGTCTTAATTATAGATCATTTAGGCAACAGAAAAGACAAAAATTCATAGTTCTGTTAAACCTTATTTGTATCATGATTAGTGATAAAAGTCTACAATAGCTTTAAAGACAATGGTAAGGAAGAAGGAAAACCTTTATTTATTTATGTATTTGTTTATGCATTTTTGTCTGCTAGTCCATGAGTGCAGGTAATAATGGTGATATTCCCTGTGGGGTGTGTAGTTGGTATGTACACATAACGTGTCTTAATGCCTTTTCCATTCCTTTCACTTTCCTCCCTTCCACCTCTCTCCATCTCTTGATCCCTTTCCCTTTCAAGAAAGATCTCCCTACTTTCTATGAGCTTCTATTTTGCTCTTTATTTATATTTTAGGTTTCTTATTGTAAGAGAAACCATGTAATATTTAAACTCATGCATCTGATTTATTTCATTTCATGGTGTCAAAGTGTATCCATTATCCTACAGATGAGTCAAGTTTATCTTTCTTTATGCCAGTGTAGTACTTCATTGTATATAAATTCTACATTTTCTTATCCATTCATCTGTTGGTGCACAAAGAGGCTGCTTCCAAGATTTGCCTAGTAATGTTTTGTGCTGCTATAAGCATAGGTAAGTCTGTGTCACTGTGATATGATGGCTTTAATTCTTCTAGGATGGTACCTAGAGAGGGAATAGCTAGGCCAAATGGAATTTCTAGTTTTAGTTTTTTAAGAATTGGGAGAATGACAGCTTTAGATGAGGAGATGAGCAGAGGTGAATGACACTGATTGAGGCTTACAGGTTTCCTCTACTGCCACCAGATCCTGGTCCTCTGTGGCACTGACTGGTGCTCTAAAGAGCAAACTATGATGGTAACTACTTTTTAAGTGTCAAACCCTACGCTAAGCATCTGCAGTCTCGAGATGATTCTGAGGTGAGCATTGTTACCCTCAGTTATAGATTTCAACAGATGTGCACAATCACTAATTAATTGCTCCCCAGTGTCCACAGAGAGGATGTGAACTGGCATTTAAGGTACTGGAACCTGGGATCTTCCTGACTCCAGAGTCTACTTCAGCTGTTAAGAGTCTATAGTCTTCAATTAGGCTTCAAATATGATTACAATGATTTACACTAATGAAGGCAATCAGAGCGAGGAAAGAGACGTCTACTAGTCACCCGGATGTGCATAAACATAAAAGACACATTTTAAATAGGAATAAAAATCTCTGCCTTGTTCCCTGTCCCATCCCCTTAAATCTATTGACTCTTCTCCCTTCTTGATTGTCTTGTTTTGTGTCAAAAAGACCAATAAAGAAAATAGGATTTTTTTTAAAAGAAGGAAAAGATATGACTCAAATGACCTCTTTCCTGGCCTGATTCAGACCAGAAAGTGAGAAGGGAGTTGCTGATGGGCAGCAGGCAGTGCGGAGAAGCTGCTTTCTGTTCTTTCCGACAGTGGCACGAGGAGGGAGGTCGTGCAGCCCTGGTGTGTGAAAAAGAAAGCCCATGGCTGTGAATATATTTCCTACCCATCAAATGTGATATTCTGGTGACTTTCCATTCCAATGTTTTCTACTAGCTTTTGGCTTCATCTATCAAGTCTACCCAATATCAATTTGGCTATCGAATCACCAGCTTCAACTGATTTTTCACATTTTTATAAGTATTTCTAAATTCATTAATGAACAGTAGATGTTTTTGAAAGGCTATGTCTTAAAATTGGATGAAATGAAAAATCATGATGTCCTTTACCTGTCTGTCAATATTGATGGGAATTATGAAGATAAAAGTAAAAGTCGTTTGAAGCATAATAGGAATTTTTGTTATTAAAAATATGAAACATTCTCACATTTGAAAAAATAGTCTATTTATAGTGATAAAGTCAGTGTGGTCAATATGAATAAAATACTGTGTTTCTGTAAAGTCATTTTTTTATATCAGGGTTCTAAAATATTACTCTAGATGTGATCTAAAGTTATTAAAAGATTGGTTTTAGAAAAATATTCAATCCCTAATCATTTATATCCAAAATTCTACAATTTTACATTTAACTTCAGTTAGAGGAGGAGACACAATGAGCAAATCATTGTGCATAAAGAGCTTTGTAGAGTTCAGCATGGACAGACCACATTTTTTTTTCATTTTTGGTGCCCTTCCCATCCTCACGCATTTATATGAAATCCTTTTCCTTTTTATCATTCATGACCAGCACAGACCGTGTTCAGGTGAGGTCGGCATATCCTCTTCGTCCCTCTTTTGTGCCTCCAGGGACGACAACCAGGTAAGTCAACTGCAATGATGTCTGGAGAAAAAATGGCTCCATCGTCTTTCTCTTCATCGCACTGGGATATGTTCAGAGAAAAAAGAAATCTGATGAGTTCTATCTATTCATCTTTCATGTGCCTTTTAGGTGCTTGGAATAAATCCTCCCAACTGTATGACAGCCCACTCTAGTGCAGAATTTAGCTTAATGTGGGCTTGTTCTGGATTCCTTCCAAGGGGAGGCAATTATCTTTGGAAGTACCCAAGAGCTGGCTTTTATAGCCTAGTCTGCCACAGAGATAGCATCATGCACTGGTGATGGAGATGATACAGTTAATACCGTGACAATACTAGTTGCTATCTTTATGTATTCAAGCCCTGTTCTGCCCTTTATTGGCTGTGAGACATTAACCAGATTCTTAATACTTATTTTTCTTTTCTGTTAAATAGGAATCACAATGGTATTTTGTGCTGCTGTTTTAAAATTAAATGAGATAATCCATGTAGAACATGTAGTTAAGTGCCCTTATTCTTGTTGTCATATTTTTATTATCTTTAGAATTGTTTTTTGCCTTCTGTCCTCTGCATCTTACCTGGTACTCACCATGCAATAGGTATCTCACAGTAAGAACTTCACAAACATCTCCATTCAATTATATTTCCTTGCAAAAAGAGCAGTAATAATAGTATTTTACATTTATCAGTGAGAATGTGGAAATCATTTCCTACGTGTCATTCAGACAGGACTTGAACACGTTTGCCTGATTCTCTGAAGGGCACTGTTGTCAGCAAAGCACCATAATGAAGAACCACTATTAGAGAAGTTCTGCTCTTTACACATAATTTTAGAGAGAGACAAATTTTATACTGTTCTCCAAATAATTAAGAAATGATGATACTTTATGGACCTGGCCAATACTGACATATTGCCTGTGTTCTTTCTTTCTTTTTTTCTCTCTCTTTTCCTTTTTTCCCTTCTCTTGTTTCATTCCTCCCCTGCTGATTCTCTCATTCTGAGAGTGGATCTCACTACACTGCCCAGGCTGGTCTTAGCTGCAGCCCTCCTGCTCCAGCCTTCCAGGGAGCTGTGATGAAAGCTGTTGGCCACTACTACAACAAGCTGATTTTTCTTCTAATCACCATGAAGCAGATAACTGATTATTATCTGATTTTCGTTGAGCCACAATCATGTTCAAAAGACATGTTACATTTTTACCTGAATTATCAAGAAAGTTTGTAGGATCAGGTTCAGGGTTAACTCCTATAATTACACTGAAATTACATTTTTATAAACAACATTTAGAGGCAGTAGAGCAAAGGCAGGGCATGCACTCTGCCCATCAAGTTCTGTGAGCTGTTGAGGGAACCCAGCACTGAATCTGAAAATTCCCACTAAACTCTTCTTACCCAGCTTTATCAAATTGCCATATGTTGATTGAGAGGTTAAGTCATACAGAACCATTAAAACCTGTCTTTCTCATTGAGTGTATGTGACTTATTAATATTAGGGGGAAATTTGCGTTTAGATTTATCTCTCTTTTTAATAGTACTTTCTGCACTATCAAGGTCCTCAGTAAACTTGAATTTCATGCTGTAACTGGAAGAAAGTTAGTCTTTGCACCCCACTCATGTTATGAAGTTTTAAATGTTTTTCCTTGGGTTTTCTGCAATCAAATAAAAATTATAAAGTCTATTGGTAAATGCTTGTAAGAATGTACCCTTTTTATTAGCTTTGGGGGAATAATCATAGTATATGCAAATAGAATACATGTCATATATTGTACATATATCATGCACAACATATATCATGCATAACATATATCATGCATAGGAATATGCAGGTATGCACAAAACACAAAAGGTAAATAACAATGCAGTAGCATTTACAATGACTACTGAGTCAGGGGTTCACATTTTCATTACTCAATGCAAGAAATGTAGTGAGCAATATAAGAAAAAAGGAGAGATAAATGAGGAAAAAGGCATTTTTTCTCTACAAAATGGCTCTCAGTAATAGAGTATGATTCCTTTAAATAGCTTTGTATGGCATTTAAAACATAATCTAATTACAGAAACACATGAAGTACATTTTTAGGACACACATATGCTGAAATCTATGCCAAAATCTTTTTAACTGGATTGTGAAGCTGCATAGAGCACATGATTCTAACATATCAAAATTAGTCCAATCTGATCAGGCACATAGAACAATATTAATTTAGATAAGCATTTCCTATATTAAATCCAATGCACACAAATGGATAACTCCAATTACGTCCCAGTGCCTAAGTCTATGCTCTTTTTATGTATAGCTGTGTGCTTCACTGTTTCAGAGCTTTTTCCACTGGCACAAAAGAATAGAAATATGGATTTGGAGTCAGAACACACTAATCTTGTTGATTTGAAAAAAGAGCCTCAGATCAGTTCTTGAATTGCAGAGTGTATTTTCCCTGCACAGTGGAGAATTAGGCTGGAGAGAACTAACTGCATATACACACTTGTTCTTCTTCCAGCGTGAAGAACAGCAGAGAGCCATCTGGCTCTCCCCTACGCCACTACGGCTGATTGACATCTCAGTTTTAGACCTGTCCTCACAGTTCTCCCACAAACAGATTTCCCGGAAATCTGACCCAAATGGGAACCCAGAGGGATGTCCAGTCTTAGCAGGTGGGTCCTAGGTGTGCTTTTTTGTTTGTTTGCTTGGACTTCTATATCTTCTAATTGATCCATTTAGACACTGGGAATGTTTTACTCTCATCACAGCAGAGAGAAATATCCTGTTTCATAGTACTTTCAATTTTTAAAAATGGAAATAAGTCTGAAATAGTGGACAGAAATGAAATAAATGGGGTTTTGGAGAAGAATTTAGATCTCCAACTTTGCAATATGTTCAATATTTAGGGTGCCTGTTGGTCACGAATGTTTTAATTTTGATAACAGAGGCTTAAAATGAATCAAGGATAGAGAATTATGGACAAACATGGAAGTTTTGTAAACAGCAAATGTTTTATGGATGAATATATTTGTGTGCGTGTATGTATAGAGCTAGTATTTTACTTAATGTTTTTTTTACAAAATGAATCCATAAATATACTAAAATTATGTTTCTTCACTTTATATCATTTCATAAGTAGAAAATTATAATTTCTACTGTAACTATATTACACCATAAATTAAAAAGAAATGAATCCATCACCTGGGTGTGGTATTGCATACCTTTAATCTCAGCTCTCGGGAGGCTGAAGCAGAGGGTTGTGATTTTGAGATTGACCTGGGCCATGGATTTTACAGTGAGACCTTGTGTTTAAAAAATAATAATAATTTTAAAAAAAGAAAAGAAAAAGAGTACATGTTTGAAAACAGTTAACTTTTAAATGCTTCTCTTTTATTTTGGTAATAACATGTTAATAGCTGGCATTGTAGTTTTTAGTAAAATGCTTCTTGGATAAATACATGACAAATGAAAAGCAAGTCTAGGGGGCCTTGAAAATATGGGTGCTTGGTTAGACCAATAGGAAAGAGTCCTAATCTCTACCTTTGTCCTTAGCTCTGGGGAACACTGATTGTAGGGGCAGCTGAGTTTCCTTGTGCAAGGAGAATCTACTTTCTCCTGACTCCAATCAGATTTTCATGCTGGCATGATAAAAGTCCCAATATAGGTGGGCTTCCCTCTAATAACTAGGCAAGGATCACTTTCTTAAATACAATAAGCACCACAGAACGGTGCATTGGGTTAGCTTGCTCTTGAAATGATTTCTGAAGCAATAATGATTTTGCTAGGTCATGAAGTGCTCACAGTGGGTGTCCCTTAGTTGTGTAGAATGTCTCAAAGGCCACGTACTTCATTAAAGAACAAATGAAAAATCAGTTTTTTTAATATTCCCACTAATCAAAAAGCTTTTAAGCAAGGGAATTTATCCAATTTTTGTAGTAGAAATATGTTTTCTAAAATTTAAAGTTTCACTCATAATTTTATCAGCAACAAATATTGTCTAGTTTTCTTAACAGTGGCAGCCTCCACTCAGTCTTCCCCAAACCCCCATGAACTCAGGAAGTGCTGGGCTAGGAACCCAGCCTTTTGCAAAATTATTTTGAGATACTCCATTCATTCATTTTAAAGAAATTATTCATAAACCTCTGACTAACTATAGCTTCCCTATCAGTCATCTTTGTTTAAAAGTAAAAATAGTGATTCTTGGGGAGTAGAGACGTCATTTTGTAGCTCAGTCACACAAATACGGTTTCTCGGGTAGCCATGGTCTTGAGTCATGCTGTAGAATTTCAGTTTAGTCAAATGAATAAATAGTTAACTAACTAAATAAAAGAAATGTGAATATATGAATGTATACATATTTTAGCTATGTGAAGGAAATAGAATTAAATTTAGCTCCAATCAATTAGCTATTTCTTATAAATTCCTTCATAGTAGGTACAAGGTAAACTTTGCTTTTTAGTATAAATCAGTAACCTTAATCTACTGCAATGATTTAAATGTTCCTTTTCGGCAATGCACACTATTTTGTGGTAAAAATGCTCAGTCTTTTAGATTTTTTGTCATGCTTTATGCCTGCCTCCATCTGTGCAGGTGTGCTCCAGGAAGCTAGGGTCTTCCCACTGGGTCTAAATTGGGCTGACTGGCTCACTGGATAACAAGAATGCTCCCTGCACTAGTAATTCCTAGCATATCCTTGGAGGAGAAAATTTGGAGGCCACAAATGGTCATTTCCCTTTCCTTCTGGCCTCAGGTTACAGCTGGTTCATCAGGTTTCTCCAACTTTTCATCTCTGCATCCTCTCCCTGTGTCTGAGGCCACTGCTGGTTTATCTGTGATCTTCTATTGTTACTGCCGCACACTCATATCTGCTCCGTGTTGGAAGTGGCTGTATTGCAGGCAGCTGAGTTAGACAGGAATATTGCAAGCAGTCAGACAGGCTGGACCCTCCAAGGAGCCAGTGCAGAGGACCAGATGCTTTGCAACCTTGGAGGGGACAGACACCTCCTACCTTAGGTCAGACCTCAAGATAAAAGATCAAGCAAATGCACCCCCATCCTAAGTATTGATATTCTAAATAGTTCTCTATCAACCCGATAAAGCCAAGAGTAACCATCCCACCCCTACAGGAAGAGTCACTGCTCTGTATGCAGACCCACTTACTACAAGCCTGGCTTCCCCATTTGTCCCCGATTTAATCAATTTTACCTAAGCAATTAATCGTGTTGGTTCACCATAGTTCTATTCTATCTTGCCAGTTCCCATGTTTTCCCCACTTTAAGCCTTCCTTACTTTGTGGTTTTACTTAAGTCCCTAAAAATGACAGAATATTTGGCAACCCAATGGGGACCCCTTCTGTCTCTCTCTCAGACAGAAGCTTTCTCTCTCTTAATAAATATATTCTGCTCTTATCCTTGGTTGTTTGTAAAATTCATTCTTTGATTTTAGAGAACACGGACTCATACTGGACATATAATAGGTTGGGAGTTTCATTCCCCTGTATCAGCTGGACATAGAAAAGCTGCGAGAGCTGCAGCCCTTCCTGAACTCTACTGGCAGTGTTAACACACATGACTGAGCTGCCCACACCGCTGAATGGCCTTTGTTGAATTCCTAGTGCTGATTACCCATGTGTATTTATTTATAGATGACACAGGGATCCTAAAGCTGACCTATTCGATTTTCCTATCTCACCCCTCTCTCCCTATTTTTTATTTGTAACTATTTGTGTGGTTTTCTCCCCTACCTCTAAATCAGGGTTTCTCAGTCAGTGTTAATACAGCCTCCTTACAGAGACATTTGGAAACATAGTCCTGATGGGGACTTGGGGTGGAGGGATCGTTATATTTAGCTATCATACTGATTGGAGAATTTTACTGACAATTATTACTCAGAAGCTGGAAATGATAAATATCCTTTACTGTAAGGATGATACACATTTTCCATTCTCCAAATGCTGTCTCATGTAAATCACTGCTCAAAGACACAAATTCCTTAGACGCTCAGGAAGAAAGCTCACGGTTTCTTCCTGAAGCTTTTATATGGTCTTTATAACCAAGACAACATTAATTATCCAAGTCTTCCCACCATGCTCCAGATGGGCACCTCAGGCTGACTGAACCAAAGTCAGGGAACAGGCAGAAAATGAAAATTATTATAATCACTTTTGAAATGTTTATGCATTAGATTTTTGAATTTGTGATTTTTTTTTATTTTACTATCCCTCAGGTAGGCTACATTAAGCATGGCAATAACATATATTTTATATAATACAATATATTATGTGTAACATATATATCAATGTATATTTTAAATCTATATTTAGATAACATTTTATTTTGGGGGCATGTCAGCATACTTTTTATTGGTACATAATTGCATTCACTGTGAGAAGGTGGTACATATGCATAGCATGTATTACTTCTTTTTGTGTTGTATTATGATAATTGTGGAGAAGGTACAGTTCTGGCTACTTTAAGTGGAGAAACTTATTGGACCTCTGCATACATTATAGAGACAGCCTGTCAGCTATTTCCATAGCAAACTTTCAAGGAAGATGCTTTAAGTAGGTGAAATTATTGTCATCTTTAATGCTTTTGGTCATCCTTCTCAAAGGTAGGATAGCCTGGGTGGTTACCAGATTTAAGTACACAGCGCTCTAAGTACTTTAAGCACAAGAATCAGTGTTTTCAGAATGTCTTTGCAGGGCTTTTCTGTCCACTTCCCTAAATTTTATAAATTTAGTTTTTCTTTTATAAAATTTATTAATTAAATTTGCATGTGGGGAATTGGTTTTCATATTAAAATGTCTAAATAAAATGCAAATTATTAATCAATTGTCCCTTAGTCTTTTTTTGATACTGTTTATTATGAATTTTGCAAATTTTACTCCTGGTTTAATAAAATATATATTTGTAAGAGTCATAAAATTCTTAAAACTTTGTCACTAAACTTTGAATTCTAGAAGCAGCACTCTCTACAATTTGTATAATACTGATTTTCTGAGTCGATACACAATAATAATAGAATTCAGTTTAAATATTTTTCCTGGAATGTGATATATTCACAAAGGTCTATTTTCGCTATGGTCTATGGTTTACAATCTCTTAATTTTATCATGTTTGTCTTCATAAATGCGTTCACTAATGAGCATATGTTATGTATGATGAGAACAGCACATTTGATTTCTTTCACAGAGAAGAGATGCAAGATGACTATTTCCTGAATTGTGAATTGATGTGGGAAGATTCAGAATTGATTGAAATTTTGGAGATGATTTAACTGCAGCAACCAACGATACATGACATATCACATGAGTTACAAAACCCAAAGAGTACCCAGTTCTCTGTGCCCTGTCAAGATGTGCTCCCTGTCACTAGCACCAGCACCATGAGAAAAAGTCTTGTCATCTTTTAGAAGTTGTACATTTGAGTGATCTATTTGTGCTTCTTTTATAAAATGTCAAATTGAAAATCAAAATAACCTTTTCAGAACCTTTATGTGTGAAGTTTGTCTCATGGTAATTCCCCCCCCACACCTTTTCAGTTCTCAACAGTTTTTATTACTATTGTTTATTGTCTTTCACCTTTGTAAGTTTAATAAATTTTTAAAAGAAAATACCTTTTATGCCTCAAAAATCCTGATAGTCATGTCAATATACCTTGAAAATATAACATACACTGAAAATTTTTCATCAGCCATGCAAAACTGAAAACAGTACACTTGACTTCTGTTACTTTTTAGTCACCTGTATTGAGGGACAGATTAAGTGGTTGAAGCAAGAAATTGGAAAAAAAATCTTCAAAAACTAGTCAAAAAGGCAAGGATTACGTGTATTCACTGAATATAGCTAGAATGGTTCAAAGATGGTCTGAGATAGCGCGGCATGACTAGGTTGCTAAGAAACGGCACTTGCAGAGTCCGGCTAAGTATCTGGAGATGAATTAGGAGTGTTTCCATCAAACAGGTGAGCAGGAAAAGGTGGAATAATGAGGTGTATAAATCGGTACATCTATCGTTGGTTTTGTTTGTTTGTTTGTTTGTTTTGGTGGTGAAAGTTTGACATGTCCATGAGGATTGGACTATAAGAGGAATTAAGTGAGATAATATGTGGAATGTTTAAAAAAAGTTATGTTTTATTATTATTTTTATTTCCTAGTCAGAAAGTACAAAAATGTCTTTAATATTGAGTGATGGCTAATATTTACTACTAATAATTAGTAAATAATAACTTACAAGTAGTGACTGTGTTTTGAAAAAAAATAAATGAAGTAGTAAATTCCCTAAATCTCTGGGGTTATCATTCTCACAAATGGCAGCCAGTTGCATCTGATTTCATCTATTATAGAACCTGTCCTTTGTGCACACACACACACACACACACACACGTGTGGTAATAGTGGATTCTTAGACACAACAAGAACCAGTTGGTCTCTGATTGCTGAGCACTGGGCGCACTCAACAGCTGTGACTTTTAGGCAGCCAGGGAATTTTATTTATTGTGTGAAACTGTGTGTCAGCACACCCTTCATATTTGTTCTCTTTCTTTGGCTTTTGCTACTCTGGTACAGGTCCCCATCGATCGCAGATGTCTGTGTGTCTTACCTCTCCCGATCTTCTCACAGGTTTAAACCAGAGGTATCTGGTGGTAAATTAGAGCTGCCCGGTTTCGAGTTTTAGAATGAGATCATTTTCCTATTGTTGAGGGTGTAGTCTCCAGAGGCTGTCCTTCCTACTTGATTTTGGTATCGAGGGTGTGAGATGAATATATTATTGGATGAGCTATTCTCATGGACATTTCCCAAATCTTCTGTAACTTTTTCAGGCTATTAAGAAATGTTTTATAAAAGATATATTTTTAAATTGAATATATTTGAATAAACAACATTAAATGGTTTTGTTTTCTCCCCAAAGTATTTTAAATTCATTCACTCCAGCACTTCCTCGCCATTATTCTAGTTTGGGGTATCAACTCTTGGCTTCTACTGATTGTGCTCTTCTTTTTCCATTCTTGGTTTTTATCACATTTTTATAGGTTCCATTATAACACTTAAACCATTTAAGTCATGTAACACTTGCTTCTATTTAAAAGCCTTCAAATTCCCTTTCACTGCACATGGCATTGAGTTATTTATTTTCCATAGCTCCTAAGACTTCTCCCCTGCTCCCTGATCTCTCCCACCATGCATCTGTGACCACAGAAGCTCTGCATCTTCATGTGCACTTTGGAGAATAGAGCATTTGTTTGTGGACTTTTTGGGAAACATTACAATTACTATTCATCAAACACTTACCATGAGCTAGTTATCCTACAAAGTACTTCAAAGGAATCATTCAATTTAATTCTCACCATCCCATGACATAAATATTGTTACTATTTTACAGCTGAAGAAACTGGGAGAAGCAAGGTCAATCATCTGAAAGCATACAACTGGGAAACTTCAGAACTAAATCAGAATTGCAGCCTAACCTTAGTAGATTGATGTTTGCTTAGACCTGGCTTATTTCTTAAGCTTTTTCCTTCTGTCTTTTGTTTATCTGCTTATGCGATCATTGAAATATTTTAGGAAAATATGAAATATAATGAATAATAAAAAGAAACTGAGCTCCCTTTGTCATATCATGGAACTCAAATAAATCTATAGGTAGGAAACTAACTGGACAGACTGTGAAAATGTCTCTTTGCTAGAATGCTTTGTTTTATCAACTGTTATTGTCTTCGATGTGTGTATTTCAACCTCAAATCTGCTGTAAAAAAAAGTCAGATGGGTCAAAATAAATGGGCCAGGGATATATGTCAGCAGCACGGCACCTGCCTGGCAAGTGCGAGGCTGAGAGTTTGATTCCTGATACCAAACATGCATAACTACAAACATACGGACATGCATGGTGGCATTATGGAAGCTGCTTGTTCTTCCTCTTAGCCCCTTGAATGACTTCTCCTTCCTCTCAGAGCAACTGTACTTTCCCAGTTCCTTATCAAGCCTCCCAAGTGCTTAGGGTTCAGTCCTCTCCCTCTCAGCTCTCACCCTTTTCCTGAGGCTGCCTAAACTCTCAAGCCCACTTCTGCCTCTTGTCGTCTCTTGCATCTAACCCTTCACATCACTGTGTAGAGCAACTTCCCCTTCATTTTGACCCACCTGACATATATATATATATATATATATATATATATATATATATATATATATTCTACCTTTGCATTTTCTCGCTCAGCCATCCAAATAGATGCTCCTCTTTTCTTAGCCTGAGCCTCCTCTGAGTTGGCCCCTCAGTTGCCTGTTTACCTCCCCGTCATTTGTATGGCAACTGCAACCCACTGTAGAAGGCGTTTCTACTTCACCACCTCATTCCCTTTCCTAACCCAGAGATCGACACTCAAATGACTGTCGTATTATGTTTTACAAAAGATAAATGGATTTTCTGACATTTTTATATTTTCCTATTTTTTTTGTTTTTCTCTAAATAGATTATTAATGTAGCCCCCAATTTTTCTGTCTGAACTTGATTCATATTCTAATTCCTTTATTTGGTAGTTATGTGTCTTAAGGCAAACCAGCCAAAATCTTTGTGTACTTACTTTAAAATCTAAAAAATGATGGTACTTACATAATAGGGTTGCAATGAGGAGACATAAACACTTAGCACAATGATCAGCACAAACTCAGTGCTTCTTCTTACCATCTGTATTTTCTTTTTGTATTTGTTAAACCAAAACTCTTGAGATCAAAGAATTTCTGAAGCCAGAGGTCATACAGAGCCATCACAGATACTGGCTAAAGAAAGCCTGGACCAGTTTGCATCACTAACAGCTAAGTAGTCAATGGAGAAAATGTTTGTGGGGACTGAGATTCAGAGCATTTTAAAAATAAACTTTGGGGAAGGAAAGCACTGTAAGTTACATTAGCTACAAACAAAAGGGACAGATGATGCAGATTAGAAAAAGCTTTAAGATGGAGACAGTCCTTTGGAGAAACCACAATTGGCGTGGGTGACAGTGTGGGGTGATAATTTACAGAGCACGGTGACCCTGCTGACCCATTGTGATGGGCTCCAGGTCAAGAACTTGCCAAAAACGGTTTTTAAAAAATTGGTTTTGCCTACAACTGATGAATTTCTCTGTATCTTTCTATCTTCCAGTCTTTGTAATTAAATTTAGGCTATGAGTAGAGTTTTCTTTTATTATGGGGGAGATAATGTAACAAAGGTCTTCAGGACTCTTGCTTTTGGAAACAGATTGGAGGAAAAGCTCTGGTGTGGTCTTTTGCTAGATGTGCAAGTTTATTCTCTGAGAGTTCATTTACTCTTGGATAAAATGGGAATGATAATAATTATTACTGTGAAGTTTTAAAAGGATAAGGTGAATAAAAAGGAGCATGTAAACTAAAGTGCAATGCATTGTCTGGTATAATGTGAAGACTTAAACACTAGGCATCATTGTTGGCAAACCCATATGTCTTATAATAATAAGATCTTAAATTCACTGAAGGTAGAGAATTTGTATTTCATTCATCTCAGAATTCCTAGCATCGTTGTATTAAAACAATATACTAGCTAATCTTAATTGTCAAGTCTAGCAAAGTTTAAAAACTTCTGGAAAGGAGGTCAGACCATGGGGAGCTATACTCACCAGTAGATTAATTCACCTATGTTCATAGCTGCTTGTACCATTAGGTAGTGGGGCCCTGTTATGTTTGACACATTTGTGTCAACTTGAGAAGTATAAGCCACTCAGGAGGGTGCCAAGGTCCTTATTTTCTAAACATTCTCAGCCTGTACAAGAGGAGAGCACAGAGATTTTATGATTGCCATATCCTCCTGGATGGCATTATAGCCTCTTACAACATAAGGTAAGAAAAGAGGCTTGTTCTCCCCACCTCACCCCCTTTTGTTCTTGTTGCTTTGCTGTCTTCTGCTATCTTGAACTGTTGCCCCTGTGCCATGGCCTACTACCTTGAAGCCAGCTGATTATGGACTGGAACTTCCACAAACTGTGAGCAAAATAAACCTTTCCTTCCTTAAATTTGGGTGTCAGCTTTTTTCTTACAAGAGAGAGAAAGATAACTAAGGCAAGCTCACTGGAGCTTTGGGTTCCTGAGGAGCAGCTCTTGGAGGAGTCTCTCTCCTCCTCACTTTCTTTCTGTCTTGCATATTGGTTGCCCTAAGAGGAGTAGCTTTGCTGTACCACAGGGCTTCTGCTGTAACATTCCTGCTTTGCAGGTAGCAGACTGGGCTGAGACTGTGAGGCAGATTAAACCTGTCTTCCTATATGTTGCTGGTGTCAGGAATTTTGTCACCTGGGAAAGCTGACTAATTCAAATGATATATTGTATATAATAATGTGACTGCCTATCAAATCAAAATAGCCCAAAAGAGAAGAAAAAAATTGAACTCTGTTTACTTAGAAGCTTCATATGATTTGACACTAACTGGTTGAAAGCATCATAACCTAGAGACAGAAACAAGTTGTAGGGCTACAATTTTGGACCATGAGGACATTTCAAGGGAAGCTAGGCCTATATGATATATTATCTTTAGAGGAGAGAGTGCTAGGAACTAAGAAAAAATGCAGTGAAGTTAATTGGCAATGGAGCAAGGGTAAATTTAATCTAATTCTAAATTTCAGCAGTGATTAACTTTGGGGTTAATGTCAGTGTAAAAATACTGAAAGGATACAGAAAAAGGGAGAGAGAGAGAGACTTGCTTAAGTAGGCTAGCTTTTTTTCTATCATTATTGTTTAATGACATGAATTTCATAGAACAAGATATTTTGTAAGTGGGCCAGGTTTTTTTTAGAACGGAGGTCTATCTGAACAGATTAGAAGCCCCAAGGGTAAATAGTAAATATTCAAACAGATCTGTTTGCACTCTCACTGCTTTAGTGTCCACTTTGTGTGCTTTAATTCTGTAACTTGAATAACTATTTCTAAAAGAACAATGTGTAATGTATCAACTAGTGATTTCTTACTGTTTATCTTCTTTTCTTGAAATTCTGTCATATTTCTACCTTTTTCCTGTTTTTTTTTTCCTCTTTAAATAAAAAAAAAGAAGCCCCAAGGGAATGAGCATTGATTAGTAAGTGGTTAGTGTTAAATTGCTGCTAATTTGGGTCTTGTAACTGAAAGGAGCTGGCAGGCTACAGAATGGTGTTGACAGCACTTTGCGAAGGGAGGAAATTTGAAACAGCTCTTCTGTAGTTCATCTTTCTGTGGTAAGAGACAAAATCCAATTCACTTGACTGAATTAACTTTGTGACTTGAACTTCCTGCCTCCTCTTAAAAATGACAATTATATATTGGGTAAAAAATCAGTGAGAGTTCTTCTTGAAGCTCAGTTTCAAATGCTACTTCTAGGAGTACAAAATGTTTTTAAAAAGACAGGCGAAAACTGAAATTTTTTTGTTCACTTAATATCATAGGATTATAAAACATAGAATGCTTCTTAAAGGTAATCGTGAGCCTCCAATGGGAAAAAAACAATAATTCACTAAGAGTACATGATATTTAAATCCACACCTATAGTTTACTTTTTGCTGTAAAATAAAACTCAAAGCATGATAATATGAGGTGTTTATGGACCTCATCCAGACAAATAACAATACAAGGTGAAAAATGTTTTCAAAAACCTCAAAACTTGAAGTCTCTGGAAATTGCCCTAGACACATACAACAAATGGAGAAAGGAATATTCAAATAAATCTATTCACTATTTTAAAGAACAGCAAGAGTCTGTGACGTTTTGTGTCATCCCAGCTGAGTGTATGGAGGCCCTGCTGGGGACAGGTGTGGCCAGGAAGCCTGGACCTCCTTCTGCTCCCAGCTTCTTGTCAAGGACACGGCATCTGTCTAGAAATGGCAGGCCACCAGCAGGCCCACTCACTGTTCACTTCCTTTTGCTGCAGAGCTCACAGGTTTGTGATGCCCTGGTCAAAATCCAGGTAAGGGCATGGAAGAGCTCAGGAATTGCCCCAGTCCCTAGTCACAGAGGAGAAATGTGACCCAGGTGAAGCCAACTGAGACTTATAGGAATACTGCAGTCACTTTCAGATAAAGGCTCATTGTTAGAGACACAAGCCTAGAAGAACAAAGTCTACCACTCTTCACTGTGTCCTGTTTGTAAATCTGAGACTTCAAGAGAAACAGGCTGTTCAAGAGGGTGTTTATGAAGTTTCTGTGCCATTGAGTTTCAAGTTCATTGCACTGTGGTCTGATTATATCCACAGAATAACTTCCAATCCTTTGCACTTACTTAAGCATATCCTATGGACTAGAATGGTGTATATTTTGGAGAATGTCCACGTGCAGCTGAGAAGAATGCATCCTGATGTTGTGGGGTGGAACACTCTGTAGACATCTACTCAGCCAACTTGTTCAAAAGTTTTGTTCAGTTCTGACATTTCTTTGTTGATTTTTTTGTCTAGTTGATCGATTTGTGATAGTGAGGTATTGAGGTCTCCCATTACAATTGTATTATCTTTCCAAAAGAATTAAAAGCATGGTACCAGTAATATAGGCATACCTGTGTTTATAATAACTAAATACTGGAAACAGCCCAAATGTGCATCAACCCATGAACAGATAGTTTTTTTTTTTTAAAGAGGGGGGAAGCAAAACAGAAAAAAGGGTAGAAACAATACAGAATTTCAAAAAAAATAAACAGTAAGAAATCACTATTTGATACATTACATATTATCTTCTTGGATATAGTTGTTCCAGTTACAAAATTAAAGCATACAAAATGGACATTTGAACAGTGAGGCTGCAAACAGTTCTATTCACCAATCCAACAAAAACCTAGTAACATGGTTGTCAATCCTACACACTTAAGGTTACATATAGTTATCTCTTTTAGAGCACTTTCTTTTCCTCCTCTTGGTTTTTTTTTTAAAAAATTGTTTTATTTAAAGAAAAAATTTTGAAACGGAAAGAGGGTAGAAACAATACAAAATCTCAAAAACAAAACAAAACAAAAAAATAGTAACCAGTAAAAATCACTAGTTGATAATTATATACTTTCCTCTTAGATGCAGTTGTTCAAGTTACAAAACTAAAGTCCACAAAGTGGACAGTTCCATAAAGAATGATAAGTTTGAGACCTTTCTAGCTAAATGGAGACCCCTTGAGACCATAGTCTTTGGTTAAATAAATTGGACACACATGTTTAAATATCACATGATTTCTCTGGTGTGAGAAACCAAAAGTGCAAATAAAGAACAAAATGTATAATAGATATTGGAAAATAGGAAGAAAATGTTCCATTAAGAAGGGGAAGAAGAGATGAGACTCGGAAAAGAAAAGGAAAAGAAAAAAGAAATAAATGGAAACAAAGCTGTTGTAAATAAGGAGGGGAAGAGAGGTTGAAGGGAAGGGAATGGGAAAAATAGAAGAAAGTGTACCATGCACAGGTGCAGATTCCCTGTGGAAACGTTATCAGTATGCTTTTCTCATGGGATTGTACTCTGAGTAATTTTTCATTATTCTGAGTCAAATACAAGGCTTTAGTTAAATGCAGGGCTCAAGATGGCATCAGTTATGCCAAGCACAACAGCTTCTGGCTCTGTTTAACTCCCGGGAAAAACCAAACTGCACTTGGGTGTGCCCTGCGTGGCTGCCAGTCTGCCATTCTTAACCAAGTCTGGAAGGTGGCGTTTGGCTGATTTGTTTCTTGTCTTATTCATGGCCTCCATAAGAGGAATGCAAAATCTTATGAAGAATGAAAATATTTTACATTTTGGTTGTGGTAGTGCTATAGGAAAACAACGTGGAGAATTTTTAAATAGATCAAATCTTGCTGAGTGTTTCTAGTGGGTGTCTGTGCATTGTTTCGAGGATACCAGTCTGAGTTACTTGATTAATGTTGGCACTTTTCCATTTTCTTTGAACTTTTCTTCAACTCTGGAAATTGTAGATAATTCATAGGCAAATAACTGTGTATTTGAATGAAGGTTGGTCAGGTAGAAAGCACTTGATTATTGCTGTGTAGCCATTCACCAGTTTTTCATTCATTAGCACATTCATCTCAGTGATACCTCGGATGTTGAATTCAGTGCATTCTAAATTTGTGTTCAAGCACAGAAAAGTTTGCGATCTGAATGGTTTTCCTTAAGAAATAATGGACAACCAAATAATTGGATCTGAGGTCCAAAGATTGCACTTATAAATTTATTTTTTCCAGGACCTTTACAAAATTTGCAATGATTTCTTTAACTCTATCATGATTCTCACAGTTTTTTTCTTACTTTTACTGCTGGTATCTCTTTCTCTGGAGCTAAGATCATACGTTATGTGAATAAAGTGTAAAAAACAAACACAACTGCTGAATATCTTAACGCACTAACACTAACACTACATGTTGTCTAGGTGGGACATGGGATGGCTCACTCTCAGCTAGACAAGTTTTTTTCAAGTCAAATTTTCAATTAGACTATCAAACCAAGTTACAAACACCAAGCAGATTTTCTTTTAACTTTTCTGTTTGAGTAGTGGAAAGTTCAAGCTTAGAGTCATTTGACAGCTGAGGTATCTCTGTATTTCTGAGGGGATATATGATGTAGATTTAGATACAGATACAGATATAAATATAGGCATATAGGTATGTAGGAAGGCAGGTATAATACTCTGACATTTTGCCAATTCTCCCTGAGTTAAGTAAAATCTTTGCCAAATGTTCATGTTAGATGATAGTCATGAATTTACCATTGAAAACACATCAAAGTATACACTTAAATGACTGAATTTTAGGTAGCCTGCATACCTTTATTGGCTGGAAACACTTTCACTTCAAAGAAATCTTGTAAGACAGTAAATTGCTAGTAATTTTCCCCATCACATTTAGAACATCTTAACTGTTGAAATATCTGGCTCTCAAGTTGCTGTTTTTTCACTATTTCTCCTTAATTCTCTGGACATTTCTTATTAAATAGTCTTCATAGGACTTGATTACCAACATCAATTCCTGAAATATTGGGATGGCTCCAAATCCTCCCTTAGATAATTTTCTTACTTCGGTGACTTTCTTTGATCTTGTCTATTTTCCAAAAATGGTTGATACTTCTCGAACTAAAATGAAGTCATCCTTGTAATAATTAATAATTTCTTACATTCCATGTATGGAGTCTTATGACTATTGTGACATCGATTTATTAAATCCTCATACTAACCAAAAGGTACTTCTATAGTCACTATTGCTGTATAGGCAGGAAGCCTAAGATGCAGAATTTTTAAGCAAACTCCTAAGGTAGTACAGCAATAAATGATGAAGTTTAGATATAAATTTAGATAGTTAATGCCAACATCTAAAGGTTTAGCCAGTATGAAATATTTCCTGCCTTCACCTTTCCAGAATTGATTGATTTTAAATCAATCTCTCTCTCTTTTTTTCTCCTAAAAATATATCTTTAATTGCTGGCCTCCTGTGTTGTATGTCATTCCAAAACATTGCTATTTCTTGGATTCAGTGTTCAGCTCTGAGTAGCTAACTGGCCTTGACCAGGCTATTAACCCTAAGGGCAGGTAGTGCTCACACCCTTAATCTTACTGCCCTTGATCCTTGCATTACACTGTGAATCAATCTCAGCATCACACACTGAATCATTCCAGAATTATCATGGTTTTATTTAGATTTAGGCAAATTCAAATGAACTATGGAAACAGAAAAATGCTTTGTTATTTCCCAATCATGGCTTTATTCAGTGAAATTTTATTTCTTAATTAAGGAGTCTAATTTTTTTTCCTGTGGCAACAGATCTTAATCGAAAGGTACAAATAAACTGTGAAACCAAGTTTTGATCTACAGTTCCCCTCTTTCTCTCATCTGTACAGAACAACTGACAAAAATACAATAATTATGGTCCTAGAAATGTCACTCACCTTGACCTCAATTTTAATAATTTTTTTGTTTCAAAAAAGATGGACTCATACGGCCATGAGGAGTTTATGAAGAATTCGTTACTAACTGAGTCAGAAGTTCATCAAGTACCATAATTTCCTATCAGTATGCTGAGATCCTACTTTAGGATGTGTGTAGAGAGCAATCTGGCTGTGACTTTTAGTGCCTTAAGAACTGCATGTTCCATGGCTTCAGGAGTCAGGAACGTGTGCTAAAGTTCTGCCCAATGATATGATGGTGCACTCTTGAGGCCAGAACTGGAGGAAAGTTCTTAATCACCCATTTCCTTGCTTTATGAAGGAGGCCTTTTAACTTAGCATGCTATACTACGGACTAGGATCATTGTCTTTTCATAACATTTTTCTATAAAGTCATGATTACAAGCTCATAACCAGCAGCTATAAAAACTGCTAAAAGATGACATTAGGGCTGGAGATTTAGATCAGCCGCATAAGCACTTGTTTTGCAAGTGCGCAGTTGTGAGTTCGATCCTCGGTACCAATAAAAACAATAAAAAAAAACCACTGTAAAAGGTGACATTAATTTAGGCATTAGAACTACTTTTTTCTGATGGAATATAATTGAAGAAACAAGTACAATCTACTCAAGTACAATCTACTAGGATAACAATGACTTAACTTCTATCTTGCCAATTTCTTTTCTGCTTAGCTGTTCTTTTTTTAAAATTTTATTTAAAGAGAAAAAAAACAGACAAAAGGGTAGAAAAAGTACAGCACTTCAAAAAACAATAAACAGTAAGAAATCACTAATTGATAAATTACATATTTTCTTAGATTTAGTTGTTCAAGTTACAAAATTAAAGCATACAAAGTGGACATTCAAACAGTGAGGCTGCAACAGTTCTGTTCAACAATCCAACAAAAACTCAGCGACATGGTCATCAATCCTACACACTTAAACATACATGCAGTTATATCCTTTAGAGCATTTTCTTTTTCTCCTTTTGCTTTTTAAGCCCATTATCTGTTTAGTTATGTCCTGTTTCAGGTTGCTCAGTAACTTACTGATCTGTTTCGTTGTTGTTATTTACTTTTTAATCACCTTATATAATTCTGTTGCTTTGTTTTGAGTTTTTCCTCATCCAGGCCCCATGGATCAGCTTTGGGGCAGTTGGGAGTTTTTGGAGGCATTTTGTTACTTTGTTATCTCTCTTTTTATTATTATTATTATTATTTTGAAGATAGTAAAATACAGTAGAACAAAACAGAACAAAGCCAACTGAGACAGTGTAGTGAAACTGGTACAGAACCTCACAGTAGGTTACCAGGATAACAGTAATATGTACAATAGTATATCTTATTTTCTTCACAATAGTTGTTCTTTCAATCAGGTACAGCATAATGGAAGGAAACACTGAACTTATAAAACAAAATATTGAATAGAGTGATACTATTAATCAGAACAGAGCAAAACAGTGACAAAGATATTTGCCTTCAGAGAGATGGTAGAAGGAAATCCCCCTTATTTGCTATATTGCATACATTGATCCTCCCAACAGATACTCAGATCTCTGGCTCCCATTTGTTAACGGGGGGTGGGGTGGTGGTGGATATTTGATTCTTAGCCTGTGCACTGGAAGGCTCACAGCCACTTACCAGAGTGGCGAGCTGGCTGCTTGTTTTCCCAGTTTCCCAAGTTCCAACATGGTGCAGAGCTTAGAAAACACCGATGGTTCTTGCTCTGGGGACGCTGCAGCTTGCCAGGCCACAGCCACTTCCCAGAGCGGTGAGTTGCCTTGGATGTTCTGTATATGCACACTCGTTTATAACTTTGAAAATCTTTCTAAAATAATAGATTAATTCCATTTTTTAGTGCCAAAGTCAGAAATACAGTAATAGTGTGTAGACTTTAGAATCTTATTTCCTTGTCTGACACTTTTATGAGGCATGACAAAAAACCACCAATATTTATATTTTTAAAAATGTATCATAGAAAAAGGTAGATTGACCTTAACCCCCTCAAATATTCACCTTTATTTTGAGCACACTTATGCCAGTGTTCTTGCCCTTGTCTAAAGCAGCTCTTGAAGGCCTCTTTCATGAGTGTTACATGAAATGTGATTAAAAATATGGTGGATACTGCAGCTAATGTCATGTGGTAGGAAGGTAGGCTCCTGCAGACTTTCAGGGGTGTTGTCGTTGACTTCATCTGGTACCATGGCTTTTCTGGTGCTTCCCCAAATTCAGACTACCGTGAAAGGTAAGTATGAATCGATTCAGGATATTGAAGCAGCCAAAATAGTGTAACCGAAGACACGAAAGTCTTCCAAAATTGCTTCAGAAAGTGGCATGAGTAATAGGGTAGATGTGCTTGAGTAAGAGGAAATATTCTGAGGGTAATTAATGGCAGTGTGCCTTTTGCTATAATAACATTTTTAAAAAGTTAAGCCTTCATGTTCATGATGTTTTGATCATACCTTGTATCTATGTGACTTTATCCAAAATATTAATTACTCTGTACCTCAGCTTATTAGTGAGATTTTTAATAATTAGAAAAATAAAAAGTTTTTATAAGAATAAAATGAGTCAATATAAGCATCAAGTTTAGGGTGGAATCTGGTCTGTAATACTCTATAAAACTTATCTACGACTACTAGTAATGAGTACATTTCACAGAGATATAAACTTAGTACTTGATGACAATATTTTTCAAAAATACAAATTTACTGATGCCAAATCTCCATTATCTCTTCATTATTATATTACAAAAAACTTGTTTTATTCTTATAATTTTGTTTACTGTATATACCATAATGAAGGGAGAAAGTAAAAATTGATGAGTCTTTAGTATTACCCATTTATTAACCTAAAATAATGTATTACCAGAAAACTATGTATGTGTATATTTAATATAAATAAGTACATAGTTATTTCATGCAAATATATAAGTATATAAATTTTACCTACATTGGAATAACTGGAAGATGATGATCATAAGGTCCTCCTAACCTAACAACAGGTTCCTACTTAAGGTGTAAATCATGTACTGGAGAGCTGGAATTCAACTGTAGTTATCTTCTGTGCTCTACACCAATGTACACCACTGGTGCATAAATCAAATTACAAGCATATGAAAAATCTACAAGACTAATTACTGGGATTCCTGAGTCCATTACAGCCATATTTAATCTATATTTTGCTTCTCAGTTCTTTCTCCTGAAACAATGTATTTCTCCTCCAGAATAGGCAGTGTATCCATGTATTTCCTTAGCAAATCATAGGTTTAACTGAAGGGAAGAATTACCTGAATAAAACACTATCTATTCTTGGCTACTCTTTCAAAACAGTGTAAATAGAAAATAGTCATTGCTGCCTCCGTGTTGGAGAAATGATACAGTGCCAGGGAAATATGAGAGAAAAGCTTCAGTTATAGCAGGGTTTCTTTCTCTAAGGCGAATGTGCTCCAGGAACCCCTAAAGAATGTCTGAACTGCAGATAATGCCAAATCCAACCTGTATTATGATTTTTCCTACACATATGCATCCACAGTAAAGTTTAATTTATAGATTAGCTACAAAAAGAGATTAAAAATAATACAAAGAACAATCCATTATACAGTAATAAAAGCTATATCAATTCAGACTCTTTTTCTCAAAATATGTTACTGTACATTCATCTTTTCACTTAAAAGAAGCACTCTGGGATCTCTGAATTGCCAGCATCACCAATGTTGTGCTTTTGGCTCACTATTAAGTAAAATAAAGTTCGACTGCATACAGTCATTGCAATACAGCAGCAGTTAGCTTGGTAACTGAGATGGCTACTAAATGATGAATAAAGGGCAGTATATATATACAGCATGGGATGTACTGGACAAAAGAATGGCTGATCCTGGACAGCAGGAACATCAATCATGCTACTCAGAGTGATGCATAATATAAAACTTATTATTTATTTCTGGTACTTTCCATTTACTATTTTTGAGCTGTGGTTCACAATGGAGAACTGAAATCATGGAAAGTGAAACTTTAGATGGGGAGGGAAGACTACAATAATAGCAGAGATATTATCTTCTAAAATAATATACACAAAATCTGCTTGGAGGAATAAGGATTTGTTGGTAAAAATAAGATAATTTTCATAGCAGTTTCAATTAAAAGGGATGGAGATGTGACATCCAAGAACTGTTCACACTGAAGTTCCAGACTTGTTTCCAGGCAACACGGACATTATGCAATGTAAGCACAATTTGATTTGACTTGATAAAGTATCCAATTCCTTACCACAATGTCTATGAACAAGTTTTTGGAACTCTGCCTTCGGTAGCTTGGCAACAAAGTGAAATTTTTCTCCAGGGTTGGTCAGCATTCAGTTACGAGAAATAAGTCTGAGTGATATAGGGAATCTGACTTTTGTGGGATGAACAGTAAGTACTGAGGTGATTAGATTTTGCCTATTACAAGTGACTTCGGGACAACAATTATGTCTCTTGGGCTACTGAAGTTCTGGTGCTTTTGACTGGAGAAACATTTAGATGTTTGTATCTAAATTCAAGACAGTTCTCCAACCAAATCTTCACGGTCAGCTGCCAACCTAATTGCGAGTACTGATTTTTCAGTAATGACGTTCATTATGAAAGGCTGATGCATCAGACAGATGCACAATTGCACTGTCAAATCTAATGCTCCTTCAAATATTTGATTTCTAGAACACATTGGAAGGAATGTTTGAGACTTAACTGAGTAATCCTATATTGGAATTTAACTTGTGATGTTCTCATTTCTCTCATGATTGGTAATGAACCTCTTTCTGGACTGCAAGATGCTGATACAACTTAGATGCAGTTTGAGCCTTTTGCTGTTTTAGACATTGCCAAGGATGAAAGAGAGAAATTTAATGTGATCTAGTTTGGGAAACATTTATGTGGCTAGATTGGCACAGAATAGAGGGATAGAAATAAGTCAGACACAGACACACAAGCTTAAATATCACATAATTTCTCTCATGTGAGAAAGCCAAATTATAAACCAATTAAAGGGCAAAATAAAAGGTAGATGAAAAGAAGCAGAGAGATAGATCTTTTGCAAATGGGAAGCGGACCAAGAGATGGAGGGAGGGGGAAGGAGAGAAGGGGAAAGGAGACATAAAAAGACATGTTATGTACATATACCAAGTTCCCATGATGAATTGAATCATTATGTGCTTCAAACATGTAGTAATAAAAATAAAAAACAAGAAAGAATATTTCAAAGAATGGGTCATATTAAGACCTGTAATACATTTCTCATATCTTTTTGTCAAGCTTTTAATTTTTTACCAAGCATAAATGGGTAAAGAGTAGTTTTGGAATTCTATAAAATTAGATATAGAAAACAAGTGGACCCTGCTACTCTGTGTGTCTATTTTCTTTCCCTAGAGACAGTTACACACACCTGACTTTAATGAGGCTAAAAAGGTAAGGTCATCGTCATGTTACAGGAAGCTGAGCTAGACAGAAATATAAACAGTCAGACAGGGCGAGGGACCCTCAAAGGCACCAGTGCAGAAGCCCAGATTCCTTGTAACTGTGGGGGAGGCAGACACCTCTGCTGTGGACCAAACCTCAAGACAAAAGATCAAACAAATGCACCCCCATCCTAAGGATAAGCACCAGGGATTAAAACTGAAAATAGGTCTCTATCACCCTGAGAGCCAGGAGTCACCCTCCCAACCCTGCAAGAAGAGCCACGGCTCTTTAAGCAGGCCTGCTTGCTATGGGACTTGCTTCCTCATTTGTCCCCTATTTAATCAATTTTACCTGAGCAGTAAATCTTATTGGTTAATCATGAAGTTCTGTCCCACTTCATGCCCACCTTGGGAGTTCCCATTTTGGACCTGCCTCATTTTGTGGTTTTGCTCTATAAAAGTCCCTAAAAAAGGGAGTCTTCAACAACCCACTCGGGACCTCTTCTGTCTCTCAGACAGAAGCTTTGTTTCTCTCATTAAATATATTCTGCTCTTATCCTCAGTTGTTCTTAAAATTCACTCTTTGATTTTAGAGACCATGAACTCATACCGGACACATAAGGTTAGGAGTTTCTCCTATGTCCATTATATAAAGTGACTTCTAGGAATCTGTCATTATTTACAGGTAAATAGGAATAAAAGATAATCCCTAGCAAATAAAATGACAAACAACCCCTTGACAGAGTAGAATAAATAACATGTATTTGTCAAATTCAAAATTGCTAGGGATTTAGATCAAATAATTTATTATTATAAATAATACTTTAGTAAATATCTTTGTAATAACTTTGCACATTTATACAAATCAGTGTTTGAGACAAACTTCAGGTAATGAAATACTGAAAAATTAGAATGAGTTGAACATTTAAAAATTTATAGTGACAGCGGGGCATGGTGGTACATACCCATAATCTCAGCACTCAGGAGGCTGAGGCAGGAGGATTGCCCATGAGATCAAGGCCAGCCTGGGCTACTTAGTGAGTTCAGGGCCAGTCTGAACTACACAGAGAGCCTATTTAAAAAAAATTATAGTGACAAGGTTTAGATCAATTTATATTCTCATAGTGAATGAGGGTGTGTATTTGCACATTTATCAACATGGAACATTAACATTTTTTGAGGCCTTTAATTGGCAAAGGTATCTTAGTGAAGGTAAAATATATGTTGTTTTAATAAGGTTTGTTTTAGTGATTAAGCACGCGAAGCTTATGTACTGCAGTGTCCAAATAACGGCAGCCCCTCCCACTGTGTGTTTCTCCTTTCCGCCCCCTAGTGGACTCAAACTGCTCTTGAGAAGACCCCATTTCCAATAGAAGTCATACATTATTATAATTCAGATGCTACACCCTGGACATGCAGTCAAACTGTATGCTCTCATCCATTTTTCCCATTTCAATTACCTTGCATTTTAGAGCCCTTAGCTTTCTCATTAATTTGTTCACTCCTCTTCTAGGCAAAAGTTACATCTCATTTATCTGTATAGTTGACCTAAACTTAGGGTCTAGTGCAAAGGGCGATACATATTTTATTTTGTGTTTGTGAATTGACTATCTCCTGCCGATAGGTTTTCTTTCAGGAGATGAGTCATTGGCCCATGCCCTGTACCCAACTGTGTCAAGCAAGGGTCCTTTTCCTGTGGGCCACAGTTTTCTATCCATACAATCAGGGATTTTAGCTAGTTGTCACTCAAGTTTATTTATTTATTTTTAAAATCAAGATTCTACAATACTTTCCTTTTAATTATAAGTGAACAATTTTTGTGCATGTCATAAAATAGCATTTTGATAACATGCAGTATAGTTCCACGCTTCTCCCTAACAAATCTACAGAATGTTTCCTTTCAAATGTGGCATTAGAAAATGGAATAATTCAGACAGTTGTCACCTCTTGCAGTGTGTTAGCCCCACCTAGTGAATGATTAATGAACTCTCAGAAGCCAATAGCAGATGAACAGTTTTAAGCCATGGCTAACTCGCATGTCATCTTGTTTCTAGTCTTTGAGCCTTTACTACAAGGGGGAATTGAAAAAAACATGACAAGTGATTAAATTTTAAAAATTATTACAGTAAAAGACTCACTGTCATTAATCCTCCTCGAAAGACTCCCTGTCTCTTCAAACACACTCATCCCATTGTCCCCGCCACTTTGGGAAGCAGTTCTGGAAGTGTTTTTCCTGAGCAACTGCAGGAAATGTGTTCAAAGCTATAGTGACTTGTGTTCTGGCCTACTAATCCAAGGCAAGGTCTTGTGAAAAATTATATTGTGTTCTCATCTATCAGATCTGGCACCACGCAACTTCTGGCTTTTCCTCCACATCAAAATTACCATGAAATCTAAACATTTCAAATTGAGAGAGGACATGAGAGTGGACCTAAGTGCTCTCTTGAAAAAGGACTTCTCCACTATGTAATAGTTTGAAAAATGTAGATTTTAGCTTCCCCCACACTAAATGAAGCTTGGAATGGATGCTGAATGACAACTTACTGTGTTTACCACATGAAAATCAAAAATATAATTTCCCTTTTACCCTGAAAATTCTTGGAAGATGCAAAACATGGATGAGCCAAGAAATAGTGAACCATGAACAGAAAACGCAAGTGCTGGAGTTTGTTCCAATGAGATATACAAGCAAATTTCAAATGTGTAAATGAAGAGAATATAGAACTTTGTTGGAAAGTAGTACCGGGAGGAATCCTGGGATCCTAGAGTTTTCCTAAGTGTGGTGACTTCTGGGTAGAAGAAAACACACTAGACCTTTTTTCTTGGTGATCTGGTTTGGAGCAAAGCTCTGAGTGTCATTCCTGAAAACCCAACCTACACCTGTTTCTTCAGTCATTTCATAGCCTGCAAAAGGGCTTACTGCTAACTATGGCTCCTGCGTGGAGCATAGAATGATGTGTTTCACATGCACAACGTTGAACATATATAGAAGTCTAAATTTGAAATTATTTTTATATAAATGTCCAGTGTTCCTGTTGCGAGATACAAAGCTATATTTATCTCTGATCCAAAGTATGTGTCATCTGTTCTTTCCTTGGAAGATTAAGGAAGCTGGTTGTTGTCCCTTGTGTTCTAAAAATCCAAGATACTATGGCTGGGTTTGTCTGTTTCCATCCATGGTGGAAGGGTCTTGGTGAATGCTTTCCATGTGGAAACTCATGTTCTCATTTGCTGACATGCTTACTTGCTTTAGTGAATATTTCTTGTTCTCAGATTCTTTTATTTTGGAATCATTATATTTTTTAACCACTAGATTTAATTGACCAGTTTAATAATTTAGTTTTTTATTTCATTTTACTTTCCATCTTTTAAACACTTTCTAAAAGCAGGTGTCATGAATCTTACCTTCTGACTTTGGAATTGATATCTTAAAACACATAACCATTATGTTTAAAAGATAGTATTCCCTTTTAAGTTTTTATTGTGGCATTTTATCTCTTTATGCATATACTACTAACTGCATGATTTTTGTGTTCTTTAAATGGCTTATCTTTGTCCTTTGGTTTTGTCCCTATCTTTCAGCAGAGATTTTCTTCAAGAATAGAGTTATCTCTCCTGGCTGCTCATTGGAAACAGGGAGGAATGGGGCCGATTGGGACCTGTGAGCACGCATGTGGGCTGCTCCTCTGTGAGCGTCAGCAGTGTAGGGTGCTCCAGGGGGGCTGCAGAGCTGTGTGCTTCATGCTCCTCACTGTAGAAGTTGTTTCCCTATGGAGGACAAACGCTGGGCATCCGTATTCTGGGACCCAAGAGCAGTAAGTTGGTCAGTCTGTGTCTTTTATTCAGTACTAGAATTTAAAAAATTGTCTCTAATGTGAACCGGATCATAAATCCCCTAATACATGAGAACACTGTTTCCCTTCACAAGTAGCAAAATTTTAGCTTTTGCCTTTGAGGGGTGGGGCAGGGAGGCTGGAGATAGGACTGCCCCTTAAACAGTCTTTCAGCTAGTCCTCCCGTTGAATAATAAAGGGTTCTTTTCACCCCCTCTTCCAGAAGGTCTGATGTGGTTGTATTGTTTGGTAAATTCAGTTGCTTTTGGTTTTCCTCCTCATACTTGAAGGCTTGAATTTTTTTCAAATATGTTTGCTTTTCAATTTGTAATATTGTAGCTGTTTTCTCTTTTTACTCCTTTTCTGTTTATTGGTCTTTTAAAACAATCACCTTTTGTGAAAATAAGGATAGGAACACATCCCTGTCCTCAATACTGAGAAATCCCTTTCTTAGTGTTGGATTGGATTTAACGTATACTTACAGACACTATATATCATTTCACAGATGAATGCAGATATACAAACAATACATATGTATGTATGGTGTGCATACCTACCTCTAGATATCTAATTCAGGTGATTCACTGTTTAAAGTTTTTCTACTAAAGTAGAGCTTGAAGCCAGAGCCTAACATATGCTAGACAAGTCCTCTTGCACTGAGCTATATCCAAGGTTTTCTTTTCAAATTTGGTAGCTAGATCTTTCTAAATTGTTCAAGCCGGCCTGGAACTTGCCATCTTCCTGACTAAGTTGCCTTAGTAGCTGAGATTTCAAGTGTGCACCACTAGCCCTTGGATCTCAATTATAACCTTGATCTCACTGAACATGAGAGAAAGTGGTTTGTGGAGAAGGGTTTGTGATGCCACATAATGCAAAAGAGGTAAAAAATCAAGGAATAAAAGGGAACTTTGTATTTCTTGCTATTTTATGTTAGTGGTTTGGACACTTTTCAAAGAAGTTGCTTGTTTTTTTTCATTGTCACAAGGGTACAGTTTGGCAAATTAGTCCTTTAAAGTGTTTAAGCACTAAACCTGCACACATTTACTGAATGAATAGGTTACTAACTAGCATGTAGACAACTGGAAAAGTGAATACAGCCTCTTACAATGTAGTTTGAGAGCAGTGAGATTTACTGCAACAACTGTATTTTAGCAGAAAAACTGAGAAAATGAAGATAATTATCTATTAAAATCTAGTCAAAAGGTCTTTCATATTAATCATATAGCTAATGATCTTGCGGTTTTCCTCCTCATACTTGAAGGCTTTAATTTTTTCAGAGACAAATAGAATTAAGTGAGACAAATAGTACATAAAGAACCTGCATTCATTTGTCCATCAATGCATATCACAAAAATATACTAACACTTAAACTAGACAAGGGAGATAGAGATAGATAGATAGATAGATAGATAGATAGATAGATAGATAGACTTCTCCAGCCCTTAGTTTCTTCTCAAATTGGTTTTTCTCTCTGGTGTCATTGCTGGGCAAATGTGCTGCACATGGGAATAGGGTGGTCACGGTGGGTAGATGTGAGCACACTCTTCTGTGGCTCTAGAAGAAAAGCACAATCCTCTTTGGACTAGAAACTATGTCAGTCCTCTAAAGGGATTCTGGTTGTCTTTAAGTCCTGAGCTTACCCTCTGTGCGAATCATGAGCCTCACATAAGTAATCCTCTAGGATTAGCTAGCCTGGGTCAAACACGTTTGCATAATGGACAACATTAGGGGGGTATGACTGACAGCTAAAATCTGTTAGAGTTGATGGATGGATCAGTCTTAAAAGTTTCAAACCTTACAAGATGCGAGGGAGGTAAAAATACATATACACATAGGAACACACAGACATACAGAGATAATGAAATTTAAGGATGAAAACTTTGGAAGCTTATTTCTCTTACAGAAATTTACAAAAAGGACTGGTAGTGTTCTAGACAAATCTGATCCTTGATGATTGCAAGTTGCCTTGAGAGCAAAGAAGAGGTAGGGAGATTGAGGATGGTGCGGTAACAGAGGGACAGATTATTAAAAAATGTGGTCAGGGTGGCATCTTGCAGGATCAGTGAATCTGTGTGATATCAGTCCAGGTGAGGTTCATGCAGTGGCCAGAGTGGGAGTGAATTTTCCAAACCAGAATGTACTTGGTTTATCTCAAGCTAACATCAAGGACATTGGGCTTATTCCTGGTACTGATTCTGATGATACTAGAATCCACTTGGAGAGCTCTACCTAGCTCTCTAGTGGTTTTATGTGTTTGTCTTGTGCAAGGGAACGGACTGACGTTACTTGGGAGTAATCATGGCTGTTCTGAGAGTCAAGGTGGCTGTAGTTAACCAAGTAATAGAAATAAGACTCGGTATGTTGTCATTTTAGAAAGTGATTACAGTCTTAGAAGCAATTCTAAGGCAGACATGTGCTCAGTAAAATAACAATAAAAAAGGCTTTGTGGGACCGGGAACTGGCTTTAAAGGCAGATGGGCAAGGTGGGTACTGTGAATGAAGCTCTTTTTCATGTGAAGTCTATCTTGTTGGATTAACTTCTGCAGCAAAGGCCCTAGGAAGAAGTTAAATGTCCATTTGGTTTGGATAGGCTCAGCTGGGGTAAGCTAGTTTAAGCTGCAGTAATAAATGGCCTGTCTTTCACTTAATCAGGAAGATTTCTTTCTTTCTTAAGCTATTCCTTTGTCATATGTCACCTGGTGAGCTCTGTTCACAGTGGTAATTCAGAGATCCAGCAGACAGAGTGGTCCTGTGGTGAGACTTTTTAGCCTCCCTAGAAGAAATTAAAATAATTCTAAATCATGTTCAACTCATGGCCATTGGTTGGACATGCCTGTGTTACAATAATTTTTTTTTAGAAAACAAAGTTTCATTAATTCTATACATTAGCTAAATTATGTATTTTATAATGTGGCCCAGGAAAACCTCTTCATTCAATATGACCCAGGTGACCTAGGTGTGTACCACCTGCCAGCCCTGAGCTAGACATGCCCACATGGTTTCACATGTGTCACTGAGTGCTTTGAGCTGAGAGGGACATGGGGCACTTTTGCTTATACCGTATCTGCCAGAAGTAACCATATCCTTTCTCAGAGGCATCGTGAATTTCAACACCCTGTGGACCTAGAAAGAGAAGACCCAGGAGCCTGGTAAACATCACAGATGTCTGACACAAGCATGTGTGCGTTGGATTCACTGTGTCAAGGGACTACAGGAAAGAAGTACACTTTCTGCAGAAAGAAGAGAAAATCCTGATATCTAGTACTGTCAATGGGGTAGAACAAAACCCATGGAAAACACTAAGGAAATTATATTTAGGGAAGTACAGAAATATAGGTTAATACTTTATTTTCTTAAATTTTAAAAATATTTTAGAAATTATTTCACTTGGACATTATAAATTTTTGTAAGATAAATGTGTATTTTTACCCTAAAATATATTTACCCTATACATGTGCTTACCTTGAAGGTATATTAACCCTTTGGAGACTTAACTACACAAACCTGCAACATAATATATAACTATGAATTATTTTAAATGAACAAAGAAACAGTTCATTTATGATAAATAGCTCTTGGACTCTGGACTGAATCCATTTTTCACTTTATCAACCCATTCAGAATAAAATATGCTTAGAATACTCCTGAAAAAATGTTAATGAATATTGCAAGAAATTTTTGCTGTTTTATTTTTAAAAAGTAGATGAATTAAGACAATGTCAGTTATAACACAGAGAGAGCCCTTCAGTTTCCTTTCGGTGGCATCTCATGTTTTTTAATAAGATTCCCTTCTTATCACTTTAAACCTCTATCCCATTTAACTTCCAGAGGGATTACAAGTGAGTGACTGGCAGGTAATTTGCTCTCAGGTACGTGGCTTTGTGCGAATGTGGGACAGAGCATATCTCTGTGAGCACCTGATGTCTGCTGAGCATAGCGGACCCGGGGCACTTCTTGAACCTATCCTGTGAAGTTCCATCTGAGTCAGTGTGCTTGGAGCTCATCCTGTATGCGGAACAAAAGCAAAGGAATGAAGGATAGATTTTCAGGAAGGTCTCAGCATTGCCTTTGAAAGGTTCAAGGGTTTACAGTCATGCCTGAACTGTCTCTTTGGTCATTTGAAATAATTCATAGTTATATAATATGTTGCAGGTAGGTAAAGGTAAATAAACTCTCTAGCAAATTATTTAGTATTTGAAGACTTTTAACAAAAACCAACCCCTGTTCATGACTTAGGGAATCTTAAAACCTTCAACATGCAGAGGATGCACGTTGTTGTAAGGGATGATAAAGTTGTTTTTTCAATCGATGAAATGAGTGTCCTTTATGGTAGGTAATGGATGAGACAGGTGCAGATCCCACCCCCTGCTGGAACTAGAATCATGCAAGCCCAGCAGCACTGTGTGAGTGGTCTAGAGCTCTGTTAGTCCTGTGCTCTTCTGCACGGCAGTGGATTCTCTCATTTAACCTTACTGCACACTGGCTGCTCCTGCTGTCAGCTCTTCATGGCACCCTCTTCAGAATCTTCTCATGCAAGATGCAAAAAGGTCATGTTTGGAGCACAGAGTGGGTTTTACTTAACAAGTTACACGGGTATTTTTATGCTTGTTCCTTCAATGTCAAATAAATGCAGAACTGAAGCTGAGACGTTATTTCACTGCAATATCCATGGCAGTGGGTGATCTTCAGGCAGACACGTGTCACTCTCACTTACCAAAGACTACAGCTCAGCCTGTGCATATCACCTGGCCGTATAATACCACTGCTGATGTGTTGGTAAATAGCCATGACCTTGAATTCCCCCACCAGTACCCTTATCCTAAACCCCAACTTCGATGTCCCATTTCTCCATGATCCAGCTACTAGAAATTAAACATTTTGAGCTCTTTCCACAAGATATAGAATGTGAGAAAGCATTTTAGGTAGGGTAATAGTATGATATTCTCCATCCGGACAATGTACGCACCCTACCCAAGGTTATAAATGGCACTACAGGTAGGATTGAAAGTCAAGACTGTCTGGTGTCAAAGTGCTTGAGCTTCAGTTACTCTGAATAGCTTTTTAGGGAAAGGATGGAAGAAATGTAAAAAAAAAATTGTAGGTGTCTTTAACCCATCCAGAATAAGAGAGAAAACAGCCCAAACAATCATTAAAAATTAATCATTTTTTCTTTTCTATTTTAAGGTGACACAGAGCTACTACACATTATTTTAGAAGGACAAGGAACATTAGAAATCATCTCATACAGTGATTCTCAAACTTTTGTATTCAGGAACCCCATACAATTACTGAGATCCCAAAGTGCTTTTACTTAATGGTTTAATATCTACTCATACTAACATTAAAACAGAAATTCGTAAGATAACTCCTTATTAATTCATGTAAAAATAATAAGCTCATATAAGTTCAAGTAAATAGTATTTTACTTACAATGACTATATTTGTTAATTCTGGTTTTCTTTTGGTAATACAGGTTTGTAGGACATGAAGTTTCATTCAGCTTGGGGAGCAGGTGTGCACACAGAACACAACTTGTTCTTTTTTTATTATCCTCTTCCCCTTTGCACCCCACTCCTGGCCTTTAAATCCCAAATCATTCTTGTCATTATTACTAGTCTTGGCTAATGCTTATGATATGTAATTTCTATATTCGTTGTGTGTGTTTTGCACTCTGTGTAGAATATTTTGAATCTCTGTGTTTTTCCTTCCCCTCTCTCTAGTATCCTAGACCCTTCCATTTGTAATCTCTTAGTTTCTCTTATTTGCCTTCTGCTCACCTATCTTTTATTTTGCTTTTTGTTTGGAAGATGAAATATGGTGTTTATTTATGTATCTTGTTTATTTCACTCAACTTCATTCAAGTTCATGCTTTTTCCTACAAGTGTCTCAAATTTATCCTTCTTTATGGCCAAGTAATATTTCATGTCTGTAGATAGCATATTTCATTTTTCTTTACCCATTTGTTGATGGGCATACAAGCTTCTTCCAGGATTTAGCTATTACAAACTGTGCTATTATACCCATTGGCATGTATTTATTACTGTAATATGATGTCTTTAACTCTTTTGGGAAGACACTAGAGGAGAATAGTTGAGTCATACAGTTTCTAATTTTGTCCTTTGAGAAGTCTCCATACTGATTTCCATAGTGGATCTACTGGTTTACTTTCCCATCAGCAATTCAGAAGAGTTCTTTGTCCACCAAAGCCATGCCAGCATTTGTTACTCTTTGACTTTTTTGATGATTGCCATTCTTTCTAGTGTAAGATGAAAGCTTACTGTTGTTCTAATTTGCATTTTTTAATGATCAGAGATGTTGAACCTTTTTAAAAATATATGTTTGTTGGCCATTTTTACTTCTTTTGCTGGAAAGTGTCTGTTCATTTCCCTTGCCTATTTCTTAACTGGGTCTTTTATTTTAGGTTATCTAATTTTTTCAACTTCTTTATATAATCTAGATATCAACCCTCTGTCTGAAAAGTAGCTGACAAATATTTTTTCTCATTTACTGTATTGTTTTTCATCTATTAATTGATTTCTTTGCTCTTCAGAAGATTTTGAATTTGATGTAATCCAATTTGCTGATTCTTACTATTACTTCTTCCACAGTTTGAGTTCTGCTCAGAAAGTCTTTTTCTACCTCTATGACTTCAAGTGTTTTTCAGTGATTCCATGGTTCTGGGGAAGGTGGCTGTGGTCACATGCATCATGGGACGTGGAGCTCATGAATAGAAGCACAATTTTGCTGGACTCTTCCATTTGTGAACAGAACTATTTGCAAGTAGAAATGCTTTCATCAACCGAGATATTACTGTACTTATTTTATCTTCATTTGGCTCAATGTTCTGTTTTAATGTTTAGATCTCTGATACATTTTGAGTTTAGTTTAGTGCATGGTGTTGGGTATGGGTACACTTCATTTTTCTGAAGACAGTTTCCCAGTACCATTTGTTGAATAGGTGACCTTTCCTCCAATGCATATTTTTGGATGCTTTGTACAATGACTGTATCATTAAATTTTTTTAAAAAATGGTGGGAAGATTGGGACAATTTTGGAATTTTACAAATCTTTTTCATAGAAAACATTATATTTCTCTACTTGGTGCTCATGTATTCAGTATGCTCCTATATGTCACTTGGATTTAAATGCATGAAGAATATTTGATTTCACTTAGAAAGAGTTGGAAAAGAGTAACTGTAACAGATTCCTGAGTAATTTCAGAGACCTACTGAGGAGTGGTTCACATATATAACCCGGCAACATTCCCTATGAGGGAAGCCTAGGCCATTCTTTGAAAAAACAACCTATGAAGCACCAATTTAAAGTAGTTTATTCGTTGGGTTTGGGTCCCATAGTAACACAAGCTGACTACTAACTGTCACTGTTGTGAAGAGAGGCTGTGTTAGCTGCTGCAGTGATGGGGAACAGGAGGGAAGGCTAAAGTCACTACGGAAAGTGCTTTCAAAACACACTGTGCAGACAGTTTGCTTTTCCAGGAAAGGGGAAATGGAAAGTGGGTGGACAGTGTTCCCACCTAAGCCAAGGTTCAAATTTTGCATATTATATAATCCTCTCCTACCCACGCAAAATGCTAGCCTCCCAATTTTCCCTTTCTACCCAGCATTGACAACTCATGTCCTTCCACTTCTTGAATCAGTCTCATTACTATGGAAACAGTCTGAAATTCTTTCAGTAGGAGTTATTATTTAATGGGTTTGGTGAACCGCACACTTAGAAAATGGTTCTAATGGTAAATTTTATGGTATGACTACTTTTACAATTCAAAAGGTAAGAGGGAAATGCTCTCTCTTGACCTTCTTCATGTACTCTCATTTACAGAAAATCTATTCAAAAGCATTGCCAGGACTTGTCTACATCTCACCTACTGTTTCCTTTCACTCATTCCAGTAAGACCTTGATTTTGATCATTCTACTGAAACTACTTTTGTCAAGGCGAGTGGTTACCTTGGTGAGATGGTGGCTGCTTCATCCTCATCTTCCCAGGGCGCCCTAGCAATGCTGACAGAGTCACTTGCTGTCTCCTTGAATCATTTGCTTCACTTGACTTCCATAGTACCAAAGGTTTCATGTCTTAAATTTGTGTTTTCATTTTTTTTTTTTTTTGGTTTCTGATTCATACGCTGATCCCTCACATTCTCCTTTGCAGAGATTTCTCTTTGGAATCTACATTTTTTAGAATGCTCTGGGGTGCCGTACCTAGATCCCCTGTTTTCCGTCTCTTAACAGGTCTTATTTATACCAAAAACTTAATAACAGTACCCATCTTTTGTTCCTACCAAACTCCAGGTGTGCAGTGTATCCAAACAATTGAAATGTCTATGTGTAGCTCCACTGGCTTATTAAAATAAGACTTCTAGCAGGTGGTGTGCAACAAAACTTTGATTTTTTTGCTCCTCCCTGCAAAATGATGCTGTTCCTTTATTAGTCTTTTCCGTTATTCTGTTCAGTGACAAAATTTTGGGTCACCCTTGATTCTCTCCTTTTCTAGTACACTAGATGAAATTTATCAGTTGATCTTTTGAGTTTTCCTTTGAAACTATTGCGGAGACCTAGCTTTTCCATTACCACCAGCCTTGCCGAAGCCCTTACCTGATGTCTTGCAGTGTCTCCTTCTCAGACTATACCTTCCCTGATTCTACTTGGTCCACTTAACTTTATCCTTCATTGCTCTCCACTCACAGCAGTTAGAGTGATACAGTCAGTCCTGTGCTCAGTGCTAACTCATGCAATGTATCATGATTCTTGTCAATGTAGATATTACGTGAATAGCCCTACTGCACATACAAAGTGGCAATTTACATTTTACAAGGAATGATATACCCACCGCATTATAATGTACAACTGGGATGGTGAAAGGTAGGCATGTAGTGAATAAAAAAGAATAAAAAAGAAAGGTGAAACAAGAGTAAAGTCTTACATAGATACACAAATACAGCGGGAAATGGCCTAAGATTGCTAGAACATGCAGCATTTGTTTCAAATGTTGTTAACTCATTATTTCAAACTTGAGGTCTTACATGTTATTTTCTTCTACTGAAAAATATGTTTCATTTAACATATTTATGTGAAAATATTATTCCAAAATAGACACACGTTGGTTTTGAGATTGTGTCTAATGTTCAGTTTGTCATAGGCCATTAAGGTAATTATAACAAAATATCATGAATTGAGTAGAGATTATATATTAGCTGCTCTTTCTTTACTAATAAAGTTATTGTAACCTCATATCTTTTATATATGCCAGATTAAAAACTAATTATTTCCCTACTCCCTTTTACTTAAACATGAAAATTTCAAAGGTCGGATGTACTTGCAAAACACTACAGTACAAAAGTAGAATGTGATAAAACTAGCTATAATTAAAAGCTTGGTGCTTACAATCTTTGAAAATTATAGAAACAAAATAAAACATTTGATATATGCATTCTGTCTAATCCAAATGAAAAAAGACACATTTGTAATAGGATACTTGTGTGCAGTGAACATACTAAGCCGAATTCTTTTAACTCTTGAATAAATATATAAAATGTCTTATTATTTAGGGCAATGAAAAGTATATTTTAGGCATTTAAAATCATTAAATAATATCATCATGAAATGCTATTAAGTATTAAAATCCATTTTGTTTCAAAGCAAATGTAGGGTAGAGTTACTGGCTTCAAGGGAAATTAAATTCCTTTTTCTATCAGCAATTTACTATCTATTAAAGAGATGTTTCTGTGTTATAGACACTTGGATGACTATTACTTTCTGAGTGGACATTTAATAAATAAAAGTTCATCAGCTGAAGGAGATAGCACAGACTGTTATATTTTTTTAAATGAGAAGTTTGACTCATACAGATTAAAGCTGCTTGCTTGGTAGATGTGGCTTAGCTTAAAATTAACTTGATTTTCAAAACTTATGCATCATTGTACATGCGACATGAAAATAGAACCAAGAAAATAGCTTCGGAGTGGAAAAACACTAGCTGCCATTTATTGGGTATGAAAGCTTTGGTACTAAGTGCTTTATAGATTGTGCCTTAATTTCTACCACCTATTTAACACTGGTATTTGTAGAGGTATTTTACATGAAAAGGACCCATGTCTTGAGTAGTTTGTTTCTCAGTTAGAAAAATTGAGGTGAGGTTCAATTAGCATCTCAATTCTATCACTAAATTCTCTCATCCGTGAGTCTCTGGACATTCTAATTTACCTTTGTTGAGTATATGTAGTTTTACTTTTTATTTGGCCAAAAACTAGTAAGCCATAGAATAAAAGCTCTGATAAAAAGATGGTATCAGGGATAGCACATGTTTAAATAAAAATGAAAAATTTTATTTATTATTTGAATCCTTAATACTTTGTGACAATATCCAGATACTTCCAAATATCTTATAAATATTGATCTGAATTTAGTGTTTTTTTCAGTTATATTTTATTATTATAGAATCTGATATAAACTAATACATGGTTTTTGATTGACCACGTATGAGTATTCATTCCGTAATTTTACTACCTTACTGTACTATGAGAATAAAGCTCTTCTACTGACTTTTCCTGCTAAGTGGAAAGTCTCAGCTCTTCTGCTCATGCTGTGATACAACCTTATGTAAGATCCAATCCTCGAGTCTCCAGAAGCAGGCGGAGTGCATTCTGAATTTGTCCCTAGATAATAGCTATCTGCTAACCAAAAGACTAAGAAATGCAGGATCATGCTCCAGAACTAATCTAATGAGGAAAGAAAGAGGTAATCAACAAAAACTGCTGGTGGCAGCAGGGAAGAAAGAAGTAGTCTAGAGATGCCGGAAAGAGTTAACTAGGTAGCTAGACCAGGGCGAGGCAAAATGGGCAGAACTCACAAGCCAGTTGGATGGTAGAGTTGGCAGGGAAGGAGAACAAGGAAGGATTTTAGAGTTTGGGGACATTTATAAAAAATGTCACTGTGGGAACACTGCTACTAAAAAAGTCAAATAAATGTAATTAGATGTCCTGCTCATTTTTCAGTATAAACTGAAGCATAGTAAGTTATTAACTAGACATGGTAAGTAATAAAGGATTCTAATGGCCAGCTGGGTATTTCCTGGATGATTATTGGCATAATATCTGTAACTTAGAAGAATTATACTGTGACTGATGGAAACAGTAAAGAAGACACATAGACACTGCTGTCAAGGCTCACTCAAATGCAGTTTCTGTGTTGGTAAAGTTCCTGTTTATGATTTTTCAGAGGCAAAAAATAGTAAAATGAATTTTATATTTTAGAAAAAAATATTTTTAGTATTTTTATTAATAAAAATTTGCGTAAATTTGGGAGGTGCATTGCCATGTTTTGTTATATAATATGCCATGATTGGATCAAGCTGTTTATCGTATCTGTCATTTTGCATTCCTTTCATTTTTATGGTAAGATACTTGAAATTTGCCTCTTAGTTAAAAAGAATTATACAGTGTATTTTGCATTACATTTTATTGACTATAGTTACCCTGCTGTGCAGTAGATATCAAAGTTTCTCCTCCTACCTATCTGAGAGTTTGTACCCTTTGGCCAATCTCTCTAGTTCCCTCTCCCCACAGACTGCAGTAACCATCAAATTACTCTCTAGCTGAAAGAGTTTGATGTTTTCAGATTCTATGTATAAGTGAAATTGTGCTGTATATATCCAGTAGATTTGAAATAAAAATGTCAGAGATCTGTATATTCTTGTGTTCCTTGCAACATTATTCACAATAGCTGAGATGTGGAATCAATCTAAGCATCAGTGGATGAACGGATAGAAAAGTGTAGTGTGTATGCACAGTAGATAAACATTTTGATGCTATCAAGTGGAAGAAGATAAATCAGTGTGGGATATGGGCTTTCAGAAGACCAGTAAAGGCAGAATCATCTGGAAACAAGACTATGTTGCATAAAGTACCAATGTATCCTTGCCGGAGGGACATACCTTTAATCAAAAACTATTTTATTAGAGTCCACAAGAAATAGTGAAATGCTGCCTTTTTGACCTTCTTGTAGCACAGGATCAGCTGGATTAATCCATTTTCCGCTCCCATGGAAGCTGAGGTGAGAGGAAGTGTGCAGTATTACCTTTTGATTGACATTCTGAGTGACATGGGGTAGAACTTGGTGTGACACTGTGTTAAATTTTTGTTATGAGGATGGATATTCAAGTAGCAAATTACAGAAAACAGTGTCCTGGGAAACACTGGACTGAGCACTGCCGGTTCTGGCTCAGCATAATTTGCACCTGGAACTCTCTAGGTTCATTCATACAATGACAAGGGCACCAGTACAAGTAATTTTTTTCACATTTATAAAAATGTAATATATTAAAACAAAACAAAGACTTCTCAGCAATCCAAACAGAGGCTATGGATATTTTGATTTCATGCATAATTTATTCTTGAAATTCTGAAACTCAGAAGAGATTTTTCTTATAAATAATACATTTTAAGAATCAAGCACAACAAATGATCCTTTCTCCTAGTAATTATGGTCAAATAAATGTTCTCACAAAGTCTACCACAAAAAGATAAACAGCAATAAACAAAGAAAGAGGCAATTAATTAAACAGTAATTTGATGACATGACACAAAATTTTGAAAAAAAATAAACCAAACATTCAACTGAGTAACATTATATCATTTCACACATGGCTTGGAAGCTCGTTCTTCAGGGGCCCCTGGTGTGGTGGTAACCACTATGAACAGCAACGCAAATCTCTAGGCTGTTCTTCAGGACCTTTCACCTAGAATCCATGATGGGTTGGACCTAAGAATCTGCATTTCAAAAAACCTTACAAGAAAGTGATCTGTCTGGTCTCCTGGTGTGAATGTCAGTAAATCAAAGTTTCAGACAAATCCATCAAACCTCCCTGCCTACTGAGCACATTTAGAAAATAGAGAAGAAATTCTTTTCATAAATATGAAAGCAAGCATTGTAGCGATGAATTGCCAAGCTTTGTCTTTGATTTCTAAATTATTTTTATTTTCAAACTGAAGTATGAATCTTGTTAGCGCTCTCATTCTTGATGTGAAGGAGTGAAGGTTAGTTTACCTACTATAATGAATTCTATTCTGATTTTGAAAAAAATACTCATTTTATTCTTAGGTAATCAAAATTGGAATAAAATCTTGGTTTTGTAACACTACTTACATCATGCCTGTGTGTATTTGCTATCCTGTGGAGAGAGGATGTGTCTGGGGCAGGCGAAATTCAGAATCCCTCTCAAGTCTCAGTTTCCTTCCCAATAAAATAAAGAAATCATTACCACCTTGAGAGTTTTGCAAGTGTTAGCTGAATAGTGCATATGAAACTGTGAGCTGGTACCAGACACACAGTAGGTGTCCCGAGATGATACCAATTTGTGTTCAGTGGGGAGCTACTGACATGCCTTCTCCACAGTACATGGCTTTTTCTGCACAGCACACACAGGTGGGCATTCTTGGGTTTGTACCTGTAGCGACAGCCTTAGCATCTGCCTGGCCTTCGCATCTCTTAGACGGTTCCATCACACCATAGATATTTAATCAGAAGCATATAGTTTCTTCTAGGTTGCTGTAGCTCTTTACCATACCCTGCTTCCCACAGCATTTTACAGTTCTCGTTGGCAGTATGTCTCTAGCCATGCATTAGAGCTTTGTGAACTTTGGTGTCTTTTCTGCTCTACTTATCCACATCACCAAATAATCATTTGTGTATTTCATTCTACTTGTCTTTATTCACACTTTTAAAATATTATGCCCAAGATTTGGTTTTATAGCAATTTCTCCTCTTGTGAAGAGTATCTGACTGTAGTAGAACTGCTTGTAAGCAGGAATATGATGCTCATAGCATGCTGATGGCTCATATTCAGTATGGTATGATAAAGTATTAATCAGAAATTAATGCATGCTTTGTGTACATTATCCGTCACAAATGCAGACCACAGGGTGCTGTACCTGCCCTTTCTCTCACTGGGTGGAGGCTTTGTAAGGGGTACAGCCATCCAAAATTCTTAATCTACTTTTTCAACAAGATATATTTTCAAGTCTATTTGCACTCAACAAAAAGAACAAGCAAAACTACAATAAACTACCAAGAATCAGTTTATGCCCAATTCTATAATTTCATTAACAAATTTAAGAAGATTTTCAATAAATTTTCACATAATAGGTTGAAACATTAGTTGTGGAACTGTAAGTTCTTATCAATCTTTGGCATTTATCATTATTAAGCAGCTCTCATTCTGGAAGATACTGGGGCTGATTCATAATAAATCAATTCTTAAATGAAAAGAAGAGATTAACAAAAGCCAGTGTGATTCCTACTCAGGACTCCTCCATCACAGCTGCTGTAAGATGTTCTAACAGGAGGCGAGGTTGCATACAGCCCTTTAAGAAAGCACATACCACTGTTACATGTCTTCTATTTGGAGATACAAAGGGTTTTAATTGGAGTGACAATTTCCTGCCACGTTAGCCTCCTCAGAAACAGAGTTTTGTTGTTAGAATGTGTCTCACTGATAAAAGCCTTTTACGAGTTCGGGGAATGGGGCCTGTTCTATTTTGTTTGGAAACATTAACAGATATTTCCCAATTTAAAGAAATTGACTTTTTGAGACTAATTCAGTGCGGTGAAATATAAGAATTTAAAAATGGAATCCAATTATCTCTAACATGTACACTTTGTTGAAAAGCTATTAAATTGGAAAATTTTTGAGCTGTTGCAAAAGCCACATTTAAGCTGTCTGTTGGCAATAAAAGAAACAGAATTTAAGAATGAAAACTTTGACAGACGAGTCCCGTCTCCTTTACAATTGAGCTCTCATATGCACACGAAACCAGGCTTTGTTCCTGACCCAGACATTTATAATATCCTTCGTTTGTGACTTGTTTTCTGTTTATCACCAAATATAATTCCACATAGTTCAGTCACTAGGTGGCTCCCTACAGCTTTTTAAAAAACAGTCTTCTATGAAAATCTTTTTGGGGAACCCTTTTCCTTCTTTCTCATTTGTCTCATAGACTTTTTGCTCTTCTTTCACAGTCTCTGTAGCTGAGTTTCAAACCATCACTTGTATGAAATTCAAGTGTATGTTTAAAGTGCTACCGACTTTTCTGTCTACCATAGAAAGAGGTGACACATGACAATCCTACGTGACTGCTGCTGTTGTCCGAATGCCACTGCACAAGGCCCAGGTTTTTAATACAATTATTTCCAACCTCCCTTTTTCTCACTGCAGAGCTTCATTTGAGTACTGTATCATGACCCTCCTAATGGGAGAAATCCCAAGAAAGGGTCAGGAATGTTTCTAATGCCCCGAGTACTTCTGATTCAATCGCTGTGACTGAGTGGGAAATGCCCTGGACTCAGAAGTGGAACAATTGGAACCATTTTAGGGCTTCCCAGAAAGTTAATTCAGTTTTCTGCCTGAATTGGTTTCCTCACCTATCCAGCGAAGGGGCTGCATTATATTCCCTTCACAATCCCTTCGGGTGTTAATATTTAAGCTGTGTGACATGGCTGATGAGATTCCTTAAGTAGGGATGCTTCTGCATGTAGATGTTATTTCCTCCTAGATAATGAACTACTGAGGAAAATGAAATATCGTTTCTGTAGTTCCTGTTCCCAAAATATGTACAATAGATATTCAACGTATGTATTTACAGAACTAAAGAAATAAATGAACTGCCCGAGAGTGTTTCATGATGGAGGCTGGAGACAGCAAGGACTCTCTGTAGTCTTATTCTATCTTCTTCCCCTTTACTGGGCCTCTTGTCTCCATCCTTAGGGTTAACAAGTGTCTGTAATGAAGGCATGCCACCTTACAATACACTTGTTCTTTCCAGAAAGAAGATGAGGGAGGGTGGGATATCCCCATTAATATTGGTCTATTGTTTAGCTGGGAGAGCTGTCATTCTACATACGTTAGAAAGCAAAACATGCCAGATTTAATGTCCTAAAGTACAGTAAGGCCAAGGTCCGAGCTGATAGCATTGGTTAACTTAGGCTATTGTGAAGCTGCTGGGATCGTCAGGAAGGGGCTGGTTTGGGAAAACCAAGTCGTAGGTGTAAGCTGAGTGTTGAGAGAGGGCTTGAAAACTGGTTGAGAATCTTGTGAAATGAATGCTTAGTATATTTTAATAGAAATGGTAAGTAAAGCATAGATAAATACAAAATATGTATTAATCACATACAGAAGAAGTTGTGAAGCTACCACTTTTGTTAGAATTGTAAGTATTTTGACAGCAAGCATTTATGGGCAAACTAATCCAAGCAGCTGGAATTTTCTGAAGAGAACCTTTGGAAATTGCAAAGGGAGTAAGTGATTGTCTTCAAATTTATAGTATGGAAAGAGTACAATCCAGAATATGATTATCTTAAAGGAATGCATACAATAGATTAAAATAATATGCACTGTTATTCTGATGCATGTTTTTCATGTACGATCTTTCCAGTTTCAAGTGATCTGGAAATGGATTTATTCATGTGACATCACAGAACTCTACTTGATTTCTTCTTCTCTCTCTCTCTTTGTATCTGGTATCAAACTCAGGACCTTACTCTTGCTACACAAGCACTTACGCCACTGAGCTAATCTCTAACCTCTACTTGATTTCTTTTTGTGCTCCTCTTCCATTATACTATATAGTATCTAAATCACTTCATCTACTTTGATTTTTGTCCAGAAAAGAAAAAAAATATCAACTAGGTTTGATCATTCACTGCACAGATACTTAAGAGTTTGTATCATTTACCAGGGAATACTATTAAATACCTTTGTTGATTGTAGAAGATTCATCATTGAATGATACTTGCTGGCATGTGGGTCACAATATAAGTTTAATATAGAGAAATGGGTGATAAGGTTACTACAATTTTTAATAAGAAAAATGTCCCCAGCTGATGATTTTGAGATTTTTGCATAGATGTTCTTAAAACAAACTGTTAAGAAATTTCAACAACATATCAAACAAAATCCCTTCTTCTGATGCAAAGAAATTTGTCTTTCACTCAATACATATCTGTGCAGGCTCTGACTGATACGCTTTCTCATGTTTGGAAAGAGAAGAATGGGAGACATTGCTTACCTTAAGGATGAGGGCTATTGTCTTTGTTTCTTCTTGTTGGCGACTAACAACAGAGAAATCTTGAACCCTTCAAAGGTTATGATATTAGAATAACAGGCTATTCATCAGTTAATGCAATGAGATGCCATGCTCCGCTAAAACTTCCTGACCCTAAGACCAGACTGTCTGTAAATCAGCAGGCCCTGACAGTTTGGGCAGCAGGTCCCCATTTCACGGAAGACAACTTCGATGGGGCACAGAAGGAACAAGGAAGTAGGGGTTACGGGTTACTCGATGAAGAAATGGGATGCTCAGAGGAAGGAAGAGTGGCAACTTCTGTCCTGAATTACACCCCCTCTTTTTTCTGCAGTGTTCTAGGCCACTACACCACATAGTGAATTTGAGACAATGTTCAAATCAACGATAATTTAGGCTTTGGAATTCTTGACTGGTCTGTATAGGTTCAGAGGAAAGAAGGCAAAGAGAAACTGTGTGCGTCTGTCAGGATGATGGAGAAAGGGCCAGGGTGAGTGGGATATGTATATATATATATATATATATATATATATATATATATATATGACTCAGTGTAGTTCTTGTTGGAGGAGAAAATTATGGGATCCTCTTTCTGTGTTTCGTCTGTTTCTCTCTCTGTCTCTGTCTCTCTGTCTCTCTCTTTCTCACACCCACAACCCCCCCCAACACACACTTTGATAAATCAGCTAGATTATCAGTGACTATGAAATTACTTAATCATGATTTGGGGATTTGCAATCCCCAACTTCTTTCACCCTTACCACACAATGTTATTTTCTGCTGAAAAAGAACTTCCTGTTGCATACATACATTGATCCTTTCAATCTCTCATACACTACAGAGATTCCCTGAATAGTGATATATTTGACTTCAGATAAAGTTATTACATATCTTTACCATCTTTGATTTTTATCTTAAGAGAATTATTTGGAAAGCACAATAGTGTGGAAGAAAAATCAACAGCTAAGGAGACAAGGAAGGTTGATTCCTGTTCAGTCCTTAATGAGACCAGTATTAACCCTTTCACTTTAATGCCTTTAGTTCTTTCATGGAGTAGTTTGTCTCTAGAAAGTACGATGATTCTAGCTTCTTTGCCTGCGATAGTCCTGGTTTACACTTGTTATCCTAATGTAATTGGTAATATCACCCCTTTTTACTCTCAAAAGTATTCTGGTTAAGATAATAAATTTTATGGTTACTTCATCTCTAAAGATACTTTTGAACACTACTATTCTCTGATGCTGTCTAGAGATGAAATGTGAAATCAGATGTCTGAAAGCTGGGTATTGAAATTCTGGTCCTTTATTTTGAGCTATGGTGAGAGAAATGAAGGCATTAAACTTGATATTTCCCAGATCATGAAATTCTGATAGTTAAATACTTAATTTTATACTGGAGCTGATCAAGAAATTTTTAATCAGAAGAAAAATGAGCTATTGCTTTTGCTATGTTAGAAAATAGATTTTTAGAGATTATTGCTAGAGATAGCAAGTCTACAATAATGTCAGTAAGAACTAATAGTAATCTTAAGATAGCAACAGTGGAGAAGAAGATTGAATAATAGAGAGATAGGTGGTACTCTCTCTAGTAGGTAGTGAGTGACTGAGGGAAGTCTACAGTTCGTCTAGGAGAACATTCTCTCCTATGATGAGATTTGTGGAAATCAGCACGTTCATGGGACACACAAATGGAAATATACAATGGACATTTAGAGACAGGAGAAGAACCTGAAAATTTGGGTTCTGCTCGGATGATGTAGACTTGGGAAGGATCAGTACATTTAAAGATCCTGGACTAGATCTAGGAGAATATAGAATGAGACAAAACTGAACCAATGAAAGAACTATGAAGTGCCTAATACTGCTGAAAGAATAAGTAAGTAGAAACACCTGAAAGGGATATTGATTAGGAACCAATAGAAAAGTAGAATAAATCCATGGATGTGATCCCTTAGAACCATGGAGTTAAAGATTCTATTTTAAAAGCACACACATTATTTTTCAATTCCTTATTGCTCAAACTTTTGACCTTAAGACGTCTTTTACATTTGCAAATTTTTGAGAAACAAAACAAAGCAAAAGCAAAGCTTTTTTGTTTGCATAGGCTATAGCCACTGTCTTTTACTATATTAGAAATAAAATTGAGATATAAAATTGTATCAATTCATCTGACTTAAACCATGTTAACTATGTTAAGAAAACAGCATACTTTTATGAATATAACTATATTTAAAACATTTTAGTGAGATGAGTGAAAGTATTTTATGGCAAACTCTTTAATGGGTAGATTAACAGAGAGTAGGCAGATTCTGAAATCTCCTTTAAGATTCAATCTTTTTGCAACATGAGTTAAAGAATATAAGGAAAATAGGACTAAATACATATTTAGTTGGAGAAAAGGGGAGTATATCATTGATCATTCTGATAATTGAAAATTTTTATATTAAATTAGACCTTGCCTATGGATACATTCCTAAGGATTAGTTCAATATGTTGACATTATATTAACTAATTTATCACACTCTACAATAATTTCCTGTAGTAGAACTTTAAATGGCTTTAAATTGTGCTTGATTCTGTATTGCCTCACAGTGGTCATTAGGAAAACATTAATGAGTTTTATAACTTTTCCTAAAAGATGACATGTTTCACTATATTCTACCAAAACCCAAAATCAATATCACTGCTGTTCTTATGAAAAATATGTTTAAGTATTGAAAAGCTGTCAAGTTCTCAGTGGAAGACATGCTTTCCAATCTTCTAGTTTTCTCTCAGAAACTCAAATTTTATCATTGGCAACATCTATTGTCAGTTATTTTCATTGAAGTGATAGCTTCATTGTACTTATTTTCAATGAAATGTCTGCCCAATACCCAAGTCTAAAGAACCGTGGTTTATCTGTGATTTGTTCTTTCAAGTGAAAATCATGTTCCATGAACAAGTCAGCTAATTCACAAGCTTGCAACTTATTTGCACAAGGGCTTGTCTTCCAAACTCAACAGACTTTCTTCGTGTGGAGTTCTTCATTTTACAGATGAAGAACATATATATGTAAGTACTGAAATTTAATAAGATTAGTAACTTCTGCCTCTTTATCAAGAATATCAGTGCTGTGGTTTATTTAAATGTCCCCCCAAAGCTTCATTCAGTCTTGAAGGTGGCTGAATCTAGCATTTGTGATTGGTTTCTTGTCTAGTGCTCGGATTGGTGGTATGAGTGCTTCACCCGCCCAGGGGTGGAGCCAATGTAAAGGTGGGAAGAAGGCGGGTCTTTCTCTTTTGTTTTTGCTTTTGTTGTTTTCAGCAACCATGAATGGCTGCCCCACCGTGTCATGCTGCCGCTTGGAGCCAACTGAGTATAGACTGAAACCTCCAAGAACTTAAGAATTAAACTTTTCCTCCCCTAACTTTGAGCATCAGGTATTTTGTCTCAACAACAAGTAAAAGGTAACTAAGACAATCAGTTAGTGAAAAAATTTTTTTGTGTATGAACTATGCTCACATTATGATGAAGAACAACATGGTACAATTTTAGGCTTCTGCTTTGGCTTGTAGTACATGCCAGCGCGTTCATCGCGGCAGATTTTGTTCAGCCAATACAATCAACAACCCAGAAAGAAGAGCCAAGAGTACCTTAGTGTTGATGTGAAAATCATTTTGACCTTTTAGATGCCTGGAGTGTGTCTTGGCATCTCTGGGACACCCAGGTCACAGTCTGAGAACTGCTGCTTTGAATACTACTACTTTAAGAAGTTGCCCTCATGAAGTGCTGCAGGAACATAGGACTAAAATTCCAAAACGCCTTGAAAAACTGAAGGGTTTCTACTGGGATTTACAAGAAGGATATGGGCAGTCATGTTGAGAAGGGTTTCAGGGTTTGTATTTTCCAGGTGAATGTATCCTAAACTGTGTGGAATGATATACAGAAAAAAAATGTACTCTGTCCTACTTCATTGTATGCATTTGATTCACTTCAAATAGAAATGCTAAAACATATGAAGGCATTAATTATGGTTGTCACCAAACCTAGACAAGCATAACAAATTTCTCTGACTGGAAACAGAATGTCTTTTCCCTCTTTGAATTATGGATCTAGCATGTAAAACAATTTGGCATGTCATTTATAATAACTGAGGGGGAAATGCAGATCCCAAATAAGGGATAGTCAGAAGTGAAGCCACATATCTGTGGATACAGTATGGAGGTTATACAAAATGGTTTGACATTTTATGTGCTTACTTTAGAATGATTTGTATAAAGTGATATAAGGTTATTTTGCATCTTATAGGATATATGGAAACTCTAAAAATATAATACACATATGAAGGGTAGGTAGTATGCTAAGAAAGTGACATTTATTCACTGTCATCTCTGGGCCTTTTTGAGTGGCAAATATGACCTATTTCTTCTTATACATATAATCCATTCAAAATTCGTTAAGCCAAATACTATTAGCCCTTCCTTAAAGACCACTAACCCTACCTAAAACTATTAACCTTATCTAAAGCTTAATCTGAAACTGAAATTAATCTGGATTAAATGATTTGCAAAGGTAATAGGATTTTGATTTCCTTGATTAATTTTATTTGAGTGAAATCAATTTCCTTAAGAAGTATGAATTTGTTCTTCATCAAAATATTTGTTTAGCTTTGGATTCTATATTTAGGTTACTGCTTGAAGACACCAAATTGCACAGTTTTCATTTATAAAGTTTTGCAAGTTTTCGTTTATGGTTTTGCAAATGCAATTGAAGAAAAACTGAAGCAAATAATATTTCCATCATCTCTCAGGATCTTTTTCCATTTTCTTTTCTTAAATTGAAATGGGTCTCTGTATTTCCGAGGCTGTTCTTGAACTCCTCAGCTGATTTGTTTCTCCTACCTCAGTCTCCACAATAGCATGGATGATAGTAGAAATGCTTTACATTTCTGTGACTAAACTAGTATCTTCAAAGTGATATTGTAGCACATACCCACAGATATGCAAAGTTTCAATGACATAGAAATGTACTACACTGAAAAACTGACGTTTTAGGAAGTTGGAAAGAAATGAATTAAAGGTCAAGGATAGAAAAGATGATGTAGATAAGGTGGAAAATTCACCCTATTTGATAACATATGTATCAGCTTAAATTTAGTATAATTATTTCACAAGAGATTCTTTAATGCTAATATCTCCCCTTGTTCCCATTTAGTGACAAGTGCTTACAGGCACTCTATCATTGAGTATTTGGATCCTCAATAAAGTGGAAATTTAAATTGCAAAGCTTTAATGGTTTTATTCCCACATTTACAAATGAATGCTTGCCTACATATGCACCAGAGAATTTCTTTCCCAAATATTTATCTGCTTTTTCTTGGAGTATAAGGGAATAAAAATGAAATGTCATGAACATAAGATGGAAAAACATTAGCTATATAAAATAACAGTGGAAAAGTACTTCAAAAATCAGTGTAATTTCTAAGTTGCCTAAGTTTCTTAGGTAAATTTCCTTCATTAAGAGTTTTAAAAAATACATGCATTCAACATTGTATAGGCCCTAATTAAAAAGTTACTGAGAAATTAAATGTGGGATTGTCAACATTCAAATGCTGTAGATTGTGCCATTTTAGAAGCACTCAGTAAAAGTAGTTGTAGGAAACACGGTCCAATTACATGACTGCTTGATTTTGAAATCATTTCTGTTAAAGATGATAATTAAGATAGTCAGTTTCCTATTGAGTGAAGGTGGTAAGTAGGAATAAGAAATTCGAATAGAGCATCAGAAGGCTTAAATTTTATATTTATAGTTTCAACCAGTAGATGAAACTAAAACTGTAACCAAATGCAATAGGTATTTATTTTACAAAAGAAAATGAAACAAACTTACTTTGTTTGAGTTTGCCCCTGACAACCTGTTAGTCATAAACTGAGACTTTGAATACAGCACTGATTTTTTTTAAAGTGAAGGCTATTACTTTGGAAGCCTTGAAACACATAACCAACTGCCAATCAGTCACCCTAAAATTTCAGCTCTACCTGAACTTTGTCATATGTTGATTTTTTAAATCGAAATTCAACTCAAGATTTAAGACACTGACCAGAAAGTATTTCAGATGGATAATACAAAATGTTTTATGTAAGGAGGATAATTCTTTTCTTAACAATTGTGAGTGAAACAAGCTGTATTTCTCTACTCATGTAAAGTTTTTTGAGTGATCAAGGATTTTGGGTTACATCAGTTAAGAGTTCATCATAACTCAATTTAAAACTTCCTTGTTCTGGGTCTAGTATGCATGTTAAACTTTAAATTGAAGATGTAAAAATTCTATAACATTTTTCAGACAATTTAGTGTAATTAAGAGTGCTAGCTAAGTAGCAAATATCACTTTTTCTATATATGTGCGATCTATGTAATGTGAAATATCGTTTCTCTTAAACATCATTCAAGTTAGGTATTATTTAAATTTTACAGAAAGATCAAGAATCAGAGTTTCACTAACTTATTAATGCTAAAAAGCATTAGAAAAAGCTAAGATTTACATCTAGTTCAGTTTGAAGCAGAGAGCTCTGCTTTTCCTTCCAAAACTGCTTAAAATGTTTCTGAGCTTTATCTGCAGTCTAAAGCACTCATATTTGCCATAAAGTCTTTTAAATACTTAACTATATTCTTAATACAGAATGAGAAATTAAACAAACTTATTTCTTGATTAATTATTAACCAGAAGCAACAAAGAATATGTGGAATATCCAATCCTAAGGATTAAAAGTGTCCTAACTATTCTAAATTAAATAACCATTTAAGGTTTGTATCTGTATTTATGTCTGGGTGCGTGTAAATAAAACTTCATGACCATCATATAGCCTTGCTGGAAGAAGCATGAGCTAAAAATTGAATCATGTCTCCTAAATGCGAATCACTTATATGAATTATACTTAACTGTCTAAATATTTATATACAATCAAACTGGATAAGAAGTTGGTGGGACAGCTAGGTGCTAGGACGCTACAATCCCCACAGCATGTGTAAGTTTTTACTTCCCAACTTATGTGAATCATCCTCTTTAATCATTGTATAGCTTTCATCAATAGTGAAGCAAAGGGCTATTAATTGAACTGATGTGCCACGACAACTTAAGAAATTATCTATTGAATCTCTTGTCTCAGTCAATGTAAGAAAAATGATTCCAGAAACAGAGAAACAAAGTCATAGAAGGGTGATTAGAATCTGTCCTATAGACTCGTGGGTCAGACCCATGGAAATATTCATTCTGTTCTGTCTAAAGCTCCGTGATAAAAGCATAATACATTTAGAATGAAATTCTAATTTTTCTTCACTTCAAGGTTTATTGTGTTCAATTTTGTCTTTTGGAAGAAAAGGGCAGTGTTCCTGCTATTATGCACACTGTTTTCAACAGAGAAGTGAATCCTTGTATCAGAATGAAAAGAATCACAGGTTCGCTGATAGTTTATAAAGATGAGATATTGACATAAGTATGGTAAATCAAAATTCATGAAGATGGTCATAAGTGAGACAAAGTAGAAAACAGAACTTCCATGTGTGAGATGAATGGGGTGAGAATTTAGAAATAACAGATTATCCTAAATAATACACTGGAGGAGATGCCGCTGTCTCATTCTGCCTTGAAGCAATGGTGTCATGAACTTCCCTGCTCCTTCCCACATTAGAATCTAAATCAGTCCCCAGTTATAGTGGATTCTTCATGGTTTCTTCCCTTGAATGTCTACCATGTATTAATTTCTTATTACTGATATAACAAGTTGACCCAATCATATTTTCATAAAACAATACAACATTTTCATCTTATTATCGCAAATTTTATAAGTGTAAATCAGGTCTTGCTGGGATTAAGTGACAGTGTTTGCAGGTCACATTCCTTCTGGACTTGTAAGGAAGTCAGTTTCCTAGTGTGTGTTGGTGTATAGAGGCTTCTCACATAACTTCATTCTGGACTTATTCCTCTATTTATTTTTGAAGTCCTGTATTGCTCTCATTGTTTTATTTTGATTGGTTTTATTCTGTTTCATTTTGTTTGATTTTATTCTCTTTAAAATAAAATTTAAAAAAAACATGAAAGTAAACTAGAAGCCTCTCACTGATCTCAAGAAATTTTGGAAGATAGCTAGACAAATATTAGATTTCCATGTGTGAGAATAATGTTCTGTGGTTTGTCTATAACCTTGATCTTTTCTTTCCTTACTCATGAACAGAAGTCTATGCTTATGGCTGAGTAGTTTCTCTTTTTCCTGAGCCTCTTTCTTCTCTGCACTCATTAACATTCATGCTTGTAATAATGGTATATTTAAGTTGGTGTGGGCTTTTAAAATCACTTTCTTAAATTCCTTTCATCCTCTTCCAAGTGCACAGTTTCTCTCTCTCTCCTCTTTCTTTCTTTCTTTCTTTCTTTCTTTCTTTCTTTCTTTCTTTCTTTCTTCTTTTTTTCTTTCTTCTTTCTTCTCTCTCTCTCTCTCTTCCTTTTTCTTGTTTTTTTTTTTTTTTTTTTTTTTTTTTTTTTTTTTTTTGGTACTGGGAATCGAATCCATGACGTTGCACCCACCAGGCAGGCTGTGCCACTGAGCTATATCCTCTGCCTCTTCCAAGTACACAATTTTGAAGGCTCCTCTACACGTCTGGAAGTTTGTTATAATAACAATCTTATTTGTATTGGTTTCCTACACTGGGCATATCAAATCACCACATTCTTATTACATTAAAACAATGTATTTTTATTATATGACAATCATTACTACTACTGTCTCTGAATTTTATTACTTAATCCTAAGACTATTGCAGAAGAACTCTATATATTATCTATCCTCTGCATTTCTATAAACAGCTTCACTTATCACCATAAACAAAATCAATAGCATTTTTAAAAACCTAAACTTGGATTTTTAAAAGGTTATCTAATCTATAGAAAGTAGCAGCCCTATATGGTAGTTTTTTTTTTTTTTTTTTAATGAGACAAGGTTGCTCTATGTAGTTCAGGATGGCCCTGAACTCATGGCAATCCTCCTGCCTCAGCCTCCAGAGTGCTGGGATTGCTGGTGTGAACCACCATGGCCTGCTTTCATTCTTATATTACTTTATAAATGAAGGAGTTGAAGCAAAGTGCTATGATGTAGGTACTACGTCCGTGCCATCTGATTGGTCAGTGGATGGATGTCCAGTTCCTTGCCAAATAACTACTTTTCTCAAATATAGTATTCAATTCTCAACTCAAACATGCTTTCCCTTCATTGTTATTGTTCTCTTTCAAAAAATCTGACTTATAGCATAATATTGGCAAAATGTTGGTCAGTATGCTGATTTTGAATTTTTGTTCTCTAAGTATTCTTTAGTTTTTGCCATGTCTTTGGTTTTGTGCACTGGAAGACATTTTTTCAGTTTATCTACCCTTAAGTCTTCCCCTTTGAACTCCATGTCCTTCATGACCTTTTTTCTTTTTTAACAGTTTATTAATTTCCATAAAGATTTGTAATTATATCATTCAGTTGGTCAATAGCTCTGCTATTTTAGGGGATGTGCTGGTTACTTTTCTCTTGTTGCTGAGACAAAATACCCAACACCCAAAATGAAGGAAGGAAAGGTTTATTTAGCTCACAGTTTATGGAGGTTTTAGTCCATACTCAGCTGGCTCCAAATCAAGGTGGCATGTCTGAGGGGCAACATGGCAGCTATGGCAGATACCAGAAGCAACCAGAACAAAAGGGACAAAAGAGAAAAGCACACTTCTTTCCCTTTCTTCTGTTGTACCCAGGCTACCATCTCCTGGGCAGGTGCAGCACTCACAATGCCAATCCCTATGCTAGACAAGGAACCAATCACAAATGCTAGACCCAGCGGCTTTCACAGGCTTCCCCCCATGACCGCATGAGGCTTTGAGGAGACATTCAGACTCAAACCATAACAGGGGATGTAGCATCTATATTTCTCCTTTTTTATCATAAAAATTTATTGGTCTATTATATAAAGAAAGGCTTTAAACATATTAAGGATTAACAAAATATTCTGCTTAATCCACATTAAATACCCATTTGAAGTTGATATGTGTGTGTGTGTATATGTGTGTGTCTGTAAATAAACGTTCAAAAACCTTGTTATAGGATAACATACAAAGGATACAAAGAGATGAAAGTTCCAAAGTGCTAAGTGATTGGTACACTTATTTATTGTAGGCTTTTATGGAACCTATGTATTCAATTGACACTACAATGCTGTAAATTAAATTTAACTGTTGCAATCCTCAGCATTGTTTTCTCCGTCACAGAATTGTCCTGCTTGTTTCGTTATAGCACACGTCATTCAAACTCATAAAGTATCATCAGGAAAGAAAAAATGTTTTTTTTGCAACAGTGAAAGTCATTTAAATTAATCTTCCACAGAATATAACATAAAATTTCATACAGTGCCCTTTAGAGCATTGATTCTCCAATCATGGTCGTGACCTTTCATTAAATGTTTTCTGCATTCACCCATAGCTGACATAATTCCATCAATGTCTAAGAATGATTTAAGAAAAAAAAATCACATATTTAGACCCCATAAGTTGATAAATGTTAGCCTCTAAAGTAACGGTTTGAACTTTATTGTTCTTTCTCTTTAGCTGAAAGAATATCTCAGAGCAAATCTTCTCAATTTAAAGAGAATTTATTGGTGCTTAATATATGGAAAACACACCCATGGGTATATCTATAGGAGATATAGATATAAAGATTTTTTTCAAATAATTAATATTTTTGGGAGGGAAGTAAATATTTACAAAACTTTAAAATAGGTTACAGTGTTTTAACCATTATGACCTAAACTCACACAAAATATTGCAAGTGCTCCAGAGGATGAGCAGAAGAGAACAGAAACTGGTTCACTCAAAGAGTTTAATAAAGAACTGCTTTTGTGTAAGTAGGCAGGAAGGGGAGAAAAGACTCCTGTGGGGCCACACTGTTTCTGCCTTGGCTTAAGGAGATGGATGGTGGTGATTTCACTGGAGCCCATGGAGAAAGAGAAAAAGAACAACTCAAGAGTTTTTTTCTTTAAGTGACTCAGACATAGCAAAATGTAGGACCTGGAAGAATAAGTACTCCCACCCAACTCCTTTATCCCTCTGATCTATCCCTGGCTGATTCCAAATGGAGTCAGAGTTAAAGGAACCTGGCCAGGGAGGGCAGGTGCAGAGACACAGGGGGTAAAGGAGGACAGTGACCTATAGGGACAGAAGGAGGGTGTCAGCCCAAATCCCATAAAAGCACGAGGGAACAAATGCTTAGTTACTGCTGCGTTTCTTGAGAAAAATTTGCAGATTGGTATTTAAGTGGGATCATGAAAGATAGAGTGTATTTTAGCTGGAAGAAAAGGCATCGAAATGTCAGGTAACAGATAAAATGTCATGTAAGGAAAGACATTCTCGTGCATAAATTTTTGGATGAGTTGGAGATTCTGTGTTGAAACGATCAAATTTCAAATGTTTGCATACATAAGAGGATAAAATGCAGGATTTTGTTGGCTGTTAGAAAAACAAAATACAAATCAGCACCTGCAGTTCTTACAGTTTTAAGTCTTCTGACGGATATAAATAAATAGGCATTTTGAGAAGAGATCAGGTGAAGCAACACCTGAACCACAAATAATTTGAAATTAAGATTCACATGAGTGTTTTTCTCTGATTTTCTGTTTCAGCCCTTGCCCTTTCTTGTTCTGGGGAATTCTATGGGAATAAAGATAGTTGGGAAGATTTCATGCAGGAAGGAAATAAGGAAGAAAGATAAAGAAAAGGATGAAAAGGTAAAGAGGAGGAACGATAAGGGAAGGAAGGAGGAATCTCCGGCGAGGAGATGAACAAAAGTGTCACAAGGACTGATGTGGCCTTGGAGTAAAAGGGTTCAGGAGACTGGAAGATGAGAAAGTTTAAGATCAAAGCAGGAATTGCCCTTTGCTAGCTATTTGTCTTAGAAAAATTTTATACAGAAACAGAAGGAATGAAAACTGTAGGCAGTGGGTTTTGGGGAGTGAATTTGGGAAGGTCACTTGCAGCAGGCTGAAGCGTATTGAAACATCCCTCATAGCTGTGAACTGCCTCTCCCTTTTATCCAAACCGCTCCATGGAATGGTTAGTTATGGAATTAGTCTGACATTGCTTACGTCTCTGAAATAAAAAAGCATTGTGTCATCCACATGAATTGCAAAGCTGTCGACTCTTTAAGAGAGAAGAAAACACCAAAAATCAACTAAAAGTCTATTTTTAATACCAACTTTTAAGCTGTCAGCAAGTAGTAGCAGAGTCAATTACAAAAAAAAAAAAAAAAAAAAAAACAATTCCAAGCAAAACAGAAGCTACTATTAAGGGTGTACTACTCCCTTGTCTAAATTAAAGTAGCAAGAAAAAAGAGGTTATTATTTCTACCTCTTTATACTAAGGGTAAGGAAAACACAAAATGCTTGAAAGAGAGTTTAGCAGTTACAAAGGGCAGTTTGCTATAATAAACATCAGATAGATGGAGCAAAGACTACCAGTGGGCTGGCAGAGCATGTATAACCCAAGAGGTCACCAGACACTGTTTCAGCAAATTTATGATTCTTAAGTTCAAAAACAAAGAGCAAAAAACCAGAAGACTCATTAGCGTTTCTAGAACACTTTGTGCTAAGAGTCACCTTCTCAATTCACAAGCAATGAAGAGCACAGCGGGGCAGGGTCCTGTTGATTCCTTGGGAGAAACTGTGTTGTTGCCTGGATCTCTGTCCTCCTTAAGTACACAAGAGCCACTGCGGCCTGCCGCGCTCTCTCTTCAGAGCAGTTAGCCTGGCCGTGTTGTAAGTAGGGCACGCTTAGTGTGCACTTAGGAGCTGGATTTTTCACAGTTCACCTGACTCACCTGCATTGATTTTCTACAGAGTAAGTGTCATTATATAACATAATAATTACCTCCATGTTTGTAGTCACCATTAGGTTTCGTTTCCTAAATATTTTTTAATGTATTTCCAGAGTTCTTTGTACATAGAATGTCTCAGATCTATCCCTACAATGCTATGTGACATACTGAACTGCTACTTTAAATATGCCACCAAACACTTTAAATTTAGTACAGTAGGATTGCTCCATATGAATTGTAAATACTGTCTTAGAGAAAAGAGAGCCTGCATTAACTTTTAAAAAGTGGGAGATTTTGTTCTTGTTTGATTGTTTTATTGCTTTTTTCAGCAAGAAGTGAAATTTCTCTCACATTTAGATAATCACTGAGATATTGGTTAGATCTTGAAAGTTAACTTAATTTTATTTTCTATAGTATTATACCAGACATGGTCCTTCAATGTAGCATGTTAAAAACACCAATTCTGCTATTTGTAAATCCAACTCCTTGAAAAGTTTGAGAGAAAAGCTGACTTTGATCTTAGTTTATTGCTTTGGATTTTTAATAACACACTTCAAGCTTTAATTTCTGTGCCATTTGTAGTACTTTAAGGTTATTTGGGCATTTATAGTTTGAGAGTGATGGTAAAATTTGATTTCTAAACTACTTTGATCCTAAGAAAAGAACAAAAATTACGGCAGAGGAGGTCAGTATTGCCATCAAGTGTCGAGTACTGTTATTCCGGTCAAAGTGTTATTTTAGAAATTAGATGCTCTTTCTGTCTTCACAGTTCACCAGATCTTTCTGTGAGCAAAACAGGACAATTACACCCTGTTATTAAAGCAGCCAGTGACTGCACCAATAAAGCTTTTTAAGAATAAGTGACACAGGTCAAAACCCCAGGAGAGAATGCATGCTAGTGGCCTTGACTTCATGGTTAGTACTGTCCTAGATACGACTTGAAAGGAGGATCCCAGATGCAATAAACTATCACAAATCCTTGAGTCACACAGACCACTTTCCATAATTTGAGCCTGTCATTTTGGATGGGCCTTGATGTTTCTTTCATAAGGACCCTCTGATATCTGTGTAGCAGATCAGCCTTTGCGAGAGTATTAAAGTTTAAGCTATTCAGGACCTGGAAAGATGTGCTTGGAAGACAAAACACTTCAATTTCACAAGAATCAGGAACCTGGACTCATAAACAGAAAGAAAGCAGATACAGGTCAAGTTTAAATGAATAAACACCCACGTAAGGAGGACAATGGGAGAGGCATGGGGCAGCCTGTCTCCTTAGTAGTTTGGAGTTTTTGACAATGTTTCAGCATTTTAAATTCCATGTATTTATTAATTTTAATGTTTAGGGATGATTATGTACAGGTTTTACAGTGAAAGTCCAGAGATTTGCTTCTGATAGATGGAAAAATCACCTACTTTTGAAGACTTACATTGAAATCCTATCTACTTTATGAAAGGCTCAACTTTATTCTCTTATCCTTCACTCAGTGCCTGGGATCAACCCAGATCCTCCTGCATGCAAGCAGGGCAAGCTCTCCATCCTGAGCTACATCCCCAACTCTTAGTTTTGTTCCTTTTCATGCTTTCTCTTCTTATTTCCTAATGCATTCTTCAAATCCTTTTCCCTTGTGTCTTTCCTCAGCTTGTTCTTTGAATTTTAGGGGTTTTCCAAAAATTAAACTAATACAATACCCTCTATAAACTTTTTTGAGAAAATCAAATATGCTTAAAATACACGGACTAGTAAAAAAAGTATGACATAAATTATATTGTAATATTCTGATACTTGTTACATATTTTGTATATTACACACACATACACATACACACACATATATATGTACTGTCTCATTGATGAAATTATTCAACAGCAAACATATATACATTTGCTGTTGAATAATTTCATGGTACTTTATAAAATGACAGCAGTTCAGCTCTAAACTAACAACTAACAACTAACATAAAGCGATCTGGTTATGTGACAATTCATTGATATGCTATCAAAGTTAAAAATAATTTCTGGAAGCTTTCTAAATAAATATCTAGTACTGTATTTCCCTAATAGTCTCCAAAATGCATTTCAAAGCGGAGTATCAAGACCTAGCCAAATATTGTTCACATCATTTATCGAATCTCTTAACTGTCTTACAATCTTCCGTATCTTCCCATAAGTGTATCTTTTGAACTGGCTACTCCTGTTGTATGTCAAAATGTTCCACATTCTGTATTTGTCTAATTTATCTTCTGATAATGTTGTTTAACTTGTTCCTTAACTTTTTTTTTTGTATTTTAGCACCATTAATCCATGAAACCTCTTGTCTGTTTGTCTGTAACATATCTATATTAGACTGTCCTCCATAGGCCAATATTCTCAGAAGATACCATATTCTTAGAAGGCACAGGCATGCTATGCCATTTTCTCATGCCCGAAATTCTTAGTCTATCTTCAAGGCCCTTCAGAATCTGACTTTAATATTCCTTATTTCAATAGACAACCTATTTTTCCATCTGTAAGTCCTTGGGAAATGTTTGACCAAGACAGAAAAAATGATGTCCAATCAGTCTAGCATGAAGGTTGAAAATGTTAAAACTTTTTAACATAAATATTAACATAAGACATTTTGATTAGAAGTAAAGTTTTTCCTCACCACAAATGAAACAATGCTGATTAGAGATTCCCAGTTAACAGTGATCAAATCTTATTTTGGGCATTTTTAGTCAAGCCCACATATGTATGACCAAATCTTCTGTTTCTAATCAGATGTTTGTTTGATCTTGACACATGTAAGATTTGCTCTTTTATTCAATTACCACTTAGCCAACTACATATTTTTACTAATATAAGTAAAAGGTATAATCTATGCTAAATGAGAAAGTACATTTTTGTATGCTTAAATTACATTTCAATATTATTTTAATTCTTTTTTCTCAAAATCAAGACTTTTCCTACTTTCTTTTCTCTCTTGCTTCTCTATGAGCATCCTCAAATTACATCTGGATTTTCTCTCTCACCTCTGCCCATTCACGCAGCTACTTGTTCAACTTAGTTCTATGCTGGCTTGAATTTTATGAGTTGCCACAGGAAGTCTTTTACTGGGTTCCACATCCAATCTCTTTCATTTAATTCACTTTACATTAGACACTTTTTGAAAAATGTAACTTCATCCCTGAAATATTTCATTTCTTACTGTGTCAGGGCTAATAGTCAAGGTACAAAATTTCATCTTTTATATAGAAAGATAGAATTAGGTCAACTGAGTCAGTCTGTGTTTTCAATAATAAAATCTAAATAATTGATTAAATTTATTTCCAAACCAAGAATTGTTTAGGATGCTAGTGTGTGTGTGTGTCCCTAGGACTTCATTAGAATTTGTGTGTGTGATGTCACCTGTTATCTATTATTCCTCAACTGCTCTGTTACTCTTTTAACTGTTCCTCTATTTTATTCTTGGTTAGCCCACTGCTATGTACTGAATAGGACCTCTCACCCAAAATTTATGTTCTGAAATCCTAACCTCTAAAGTGATGGTATTAAGTGGTGAGGCCTGAGATTGCAAGGAGGAGCCTTCAGGAATGGATCAGTGCTCTTCAGTAAAAAGACAAGAGGGAATGGGCTTTTTCCTCTCTCCTCTCAGCCCAGTGAGGATGGAGGATAAACTCCTGCAGTTGAGAAACCAGGTCTACTGGAACCTGATCTTGGGTTTCCCAGCCTCAAGAACTGTGAGGCATACATTTCTGTTGTTTGGACCCCACCGTCTATGGCATTGTTGTTACAAAATCTTGACCTGGCTAAGACAGGTATGATGCTGGACATATACTTAGACCCAAACTGACCACAAAGTTTTCTAGCACGTGCAACACTGGCTGAATTTGAGAAGGTACATCTGTTTCCAGGCGGTAATGCAGGAAAGCACATAGATTCTGTGGCTGTGTAAACTTTACTATGTCTTGAATAGATCAAACATTTCTGTTTCCATCTTCTTGCAAATGCAAATTTGAGAATAATTGTTTTCATAAAGTGATTTTATTGATGTTTTTATATTCACGAGTGATCAGACATTTTATATTATTCCTAGCAATAAAAGATATATTCCATTGCAGATGCTAGTCCTTACTTACTGTTCTAAAGTCTATCTTTTGCACTTTATTTCCAATACGATTTAAAATTTGCTTACAACTTGGAGAAGAAATTATTAGAAACTTCCTTCACTATGTAAATGTGTTTATGTCATACATTATTTATCAACCTAATTCTCAATATGGTTAGGCAAGTGTTTATTTTGTAATGTTTGTTTTGCAGACTATTTCAGAGAAATAATTATATTGAAATTTTTATTTTTACTCAGTTATTCATAGGAAAGTATGAAAATGAATAGAATCTTAAATTGCTGGTAAAATACCAACTTCCTCATAAATTGTACATAAATTCTCTGCAATTCAAACTTTTTAGCACAATTTCAATGGTACAACAAAGGTGATGTATTTCCTTCAATTTGAGGGAAATGCAGGAATAAAATATCTGTCAGCCTGAAGATTTTGATACCTTTGTTGTTATTTGCCCATGAATATTTTTGCTACTCTTTTCATTAATAACACTGAAGATAGTATCAAACATAAAGCTACTGGGATAGAGTAAAAAATTCTACATTTATGTTTTTATTTCATCGTTCATATTTCACAATCAAAGCTATTTAATTCTCTGCTATTAAAGACATGAGTCATTGTTGGAAACTTTAGACCAGTGACTGGATCTTTAATGAAAATTCACTACATTTATATTTGGCATTCATTTTGAAGAACAGTGCAAAGACTCATTCTGGGGACTATTTAGAAATGTTTTATTACTTTATCCTTTTAAAATATGTCAAATATATTTTATTTAACAATCTTATATTCTCTCTACTAGGAAAATGAATAATATAAACAATCATCCGAAAGTAGAGGGTTTTTTGTTGTGGATAAAAGTCTTAAAGGTTTGGATTTGGGTAAACTTTTAGAAAAAGAAGCATGTCTCCTCTATGTATCTGTCTATCCACCCATCCATCTATCTACCTACCATCTCAAACTCATCTGTGCAGATGTCAGGGAACCAAGAAATTTTTCTCTGTTAATTCAATATTTCACTTGACCTATTTCACTTCAGAAAAAATAGGTTGCTCATTTTAATCTATTCCTAGCAGATAATTCAAGCACATAAATTGACACTAACTTCAAAAAGTTTTAGAAAGTTGAGAAACAGGCATCCTTTTAAAAGGTTTCAAACTCTCTTAAATCCCATCACAAAGAAAAATGCTTGCAATGCTTATAATGGAGATAATCAGATTTTATGCTAGAGAAAATAGGTAGAAAATATGGATATTGAGACAGAAAATTAGAATACAATAAGCCAAACCATTCACATGTAAATACTTTTTTATTTCTTTACTATTGTTAATATATTTCCAAGTCAGTAAAATGAAGTTAGTAAGTCATAGGTCAGTTAATTTCAATGATAATATATGTTGAATGCTTTTGAAAAAATGCTTAGGTATTGAATTTGAGTGGGTGAGGAGAATAACATTACTGTGAAATACCTTGGTAATCTGGTCATGATTTGAAATTTATTTGCCCTTTTCCTCTGTGACTTCAAATTGAGCATAAGAAAGTATACTCTCTCCTCTAGATAACAGTGGTATATAATGTTGCCAAAAGGAATGTACTCAAAACTTTCAGTTCTTAATGTATTCCATTAGATAAGTCTCCATGATCTTTCTGTGTTTAGGAAAGATTTATGTTGTTTTTCTAAATCTGCTGCAGCAATTACGTACCCATGCATAGTCTAACAACAATCACTTTATTTAGATTGCTTCATTTTTCACTGTTGTTTATCAGCATTTTATATAAACAAATTATTTTCAGATTGTGGGAAAATTACATTCAGGGGAAGTTAATTCATTGAGCCATCTTGAACTAGCTTCTCATCTGTATATGTATGAGTGAAAGTATATTTTCATAATTAAATTGGTAGCACTGTAAAAATATGTTCTGTGATACATTAATAAAACTTTAGAGAGCTGTAGCTATCAAAGACATTTTCTTTGTATTAATATTTTACTACAATTAAGCAACAATATTGTTTAAAGTGTAGCACTTTAATATTATGAAAATGATGTAAAGATGGTTAAATTCTAGTATATGGAATTTTATCATAAATTAATTTGATTGTACATTACTTATATTCCTTTATAAAATTTTTATTTTTAATAGTACACATTATAGTACATAGTGACTTACATCATTGTAGTGAATTTGTACTTTAGTATTATGGCATTAAGGTACAGATGGTAAAATGTTGATATATAATTTTATTGTAACTTCATTTAAATGCACATTATTTATAATTTTTAGAGCTAGTGCTTGTAACCTGGAGTGTCTCAGACACAATAAACTGCAATTAACCAAATGTTAGTGCATTTCTATTCAACATACTTGGAAAATTACTATGGAAAAAGACTGAAATATGGCAAGGAATAGAATCCTGGCTCAGTCTTTTGTAAATCTGGGATGATAATAACATTATCAGTAAGCTTGTTTCAGCTTTAGGATATGAAAAAGTTGGTGATTTTGCTTGGAATGAAGACAGTGGTTGTGGTGGTAGGAATTTAGACGAATATGGTGTTGTTTTGCTTAGGTACAAGTAAAATTTTTAAAAAGCAAATTAAATTATTTAATATCATGGCTAAAAAGTTGAGAGAAATGTTGTCATTGTCTATATTTTACATAGAGGGAATTGATAAGCTATGCTTGCCAGTGGTCACAGTTATTATATGCTAGAGCCAGATTTCGAATATAAAACTCTCTAGCTTTGGAGTTTATGTTCTTCCAATTTCACATTACTTTCCTCATAATGAAGATTTTTTTCTTTGCAGACTTATTATTGCTCACAGCTCACCTCAACTATCAGTGAGTCCAAAGAGCTTTTCATTGTCAACCAGTACAAGCCAGTCTTGCTGCGTTTCCTTTCCCGAATCTATTGTTATTTATTCCATCTCACTGACAGCCTCACTGTGTCTCGGTGGAGCAGGCCCAGGCCCAGAATGTCTGGCCAGAGCAGGCCCAGAATGGCATAACACTATTAGCCAATAGGTCCTGCAGAACCAGCATTTGTTGAGTGAACCAGCACTATGTTTTGGTGCAGGGACATGCAGGACAGAGTAGACAGGCAGGGTTGCCATTTTATGTCAAAGGCTTTGGGTCAAACCTAGCAGCAGCAGTACCTGGTCACTTCACAGCTAAAGTCATTCGGTACAAGGAGGGAAGAGCTGTCCAGTCACAGTGGACTTCTAGGAGCTGAAAAGCAGACTAAGGATAATTCTGCTGAGAGGCAGGAGCAGGGACCACCCAGACACTTCTCAGGTGGCTGCCTAGGCCCAGTGGCATAAGCAAGCAGACTTGGCCTGTGATGGAACAAGGGCACTCCTCCTACCCTATGACCAGTGGGTAGAAAGAGATAGTAGTGTCGGACACAGGAAGCTGTGAAACTGTACATATGTCTGTAAGCAACCCCGGGCTCTCCCTACCCAAGGGTGCCGTAGCCACAGGTAGAGCACCATAGAGGCAAACACAGTAAGGAGGAATGGACATCCAAAAGGTTGTCAGGTGAAGACTAGTCATCAGCCCTGTACCAAGAGGCCAAGATCAGACCCATACACAGCATAATCCTTCTGAAAGCTTGATGAGGTTACACAGCACATTTTGGAATCCAACATGGACACTACCACAGAACTGTGAACACCAAGAGAATTTTACTATTTTTCTTGTTCTTTGTTTGTTTGAGTGGTTCTCTAGTATAGTTGGTGTGTTTTTTTGTTGTTGTTGTTGTTATATTTGCTTTTTTTTGCTGCTGTTGTGTTGCTTTTTTTTTAAACTAGGTTTCTTAATTTTGTTTTGTACTATTTGTCTTCTTTCTCTATTCCCTCAACGATCTCTTTTGATTTCATGGTATTTTCATGTGAATGAACATGTTTTCTTTTCTTTCTGGTTCTTGTCAATATTCTTTTGCTTTATTTTTCATTCTTTCCCTCCCTCCAGTTTCCATAAAATTGGGTGCTCATCCTTTGTCCTACAGTCTTGCTTCTACTATGTTTCTCTTTACTGATTTCCCTGTCCAGTTCCCTATTCCTCTTCAATATCCCCCAAAAAGAATAAAATTAATCTACCATGGGGAAATTCCTGGTATATGTTGGATTTTGTTATGTGACCATAGAACTCACTTCAGTTTAATGACTACCAAATTAATGATTACTAAATTAATGTACTACCAAACTTTGTTGGTTGCTAGGCTGTGCTTAATGCTATTGTTATTGCTAGCTGTACTACTTTAGCGAGGATGACATACATGTTAAAATTAACTTTTCTCCCTCATGTGACAATATTGTGATTCTCTGGAGAGAATCACCATAAAAAGAATAACCATATTCCATCACCAAAGGACAAGTTACTGATACAAATAGAGAGCAACTTCTCATCTATAATAAATTGGGAAGGCAGGTGCTTGGGAAAACACAAACACCAAGAAGTCTTCAAGAAGAAAATTCTGAGGAATAGTTATTTCTGGGGAAGCCTCAGTATTAGTGTTAAAGCTATCTACCATAAGAAATCTACAAGCACCAACACCAAAAATAAGACAAAGTAGAAAGTAACAAGAAGCAAAATGCAACCCTAGACCTCCAGCCCACCCAAGAAAATTCCAGAGCACATGAGATAGAAAAATTTGGAAGTCACAAAGTAGAACTTTCTGAAATAGTAACAGTAGAAGTAAAAAAAAAAAAAATGTAAGTGGCTATAGAAAAAATAATCTTTCAAGTAAAAAAAAAAAGAAATGACAATCAAAATGAAAGACATGCCCAATGAATCTAGAGTAGACTCAGATAAAAATAAAGGACATTAGAGAAGACAGAGATTAAAAAAATGTAAGCGCTTAAGGCAAACAAAGGAAACCATGAATGTCTAACATAGAAAAAAAGTGGTAACCAAAGAGATATCCAGGAGGTTAAATATTCCATTGAATTTATATACAACAGATTCAAAGACAAAGATATGATACCAGATCCAGAACACAGGGTTGCAATTGGAGAACACCAAAAGAAAAGTATCTTAAAAATAACAAGGGACAATGAAAAATCAATCTGAAAACTATAAGATGGAGCAAAGAAAACAACATAAAACTGATCTAAGTCAAAGAGAAATCTGGTGATAGCACAAATGACATAAAAAATTCTTCACAAAAGTAATGACATAAAGCTTCTGAAAAACATAAAGAATTTAACAAAAAAATAAGTGGTGCATAAAGAACTCCAAATAAGTGAACCAGCCAGTCATGCCTCTCCCCACCAACACCATGAGCCCACCAGCCACCATCAGGACTGGCAGCCAGGGCAGATGGGAAGAATCAGCCAGCTGAGTCCTTGCATGCCTGCCACTGCCAGGGAAGTCTCAGTGTAGCTCTGTGTGTCTGGAGAAGCCTGCCTGACACTCTGTCACCCCCCTGTGAACATAGGTTGGGAGAAACCCAGGTGCCTGGCCCATTCCCCTACACTACCAATGGGCAGCCAATGCAGGAAGTGTCTGGGACTGCACAATTAGCTCATTTAGAAGAAGGCAGGAAATATCAAGACAAAGGAGAGAAAGACAATCTCAGACCTCTAGCCCACACCAAACAAGTTTGAGAGAAATAGACATGGAAGAAATTGGAAGTTGCATACTTGAAATTTCTGAAAGAATAGCAACAGAGGTAAAGAAACAACTTCATGAGGCTGTAAAATAATCAGATCAGAAATATCTCAGGAAAAAGAAGAAATGACAGACATAATGAAAAAAATGCTGGACATAACTAAAGAAGACAGATTAAAAAAGAGTAGCAAAGGAAAATGATGGAAACCTTGAGTGAAAAATATAGGAAGGAATTATAATGTCTAAAATAGACTCAAAGAGCTATTCAGCAAATTAAAACTCCACTGTAGGCTGGGAAAAATGCTTGAAAGAAAACAAAGATAGATTTTCAGACCTGGAAAGCAGAACTACAGATAGCAATGGTGAAAGGAAAGATCACTTAAAAACAAGGAGCCAGAAAATAATGATTCATTGCCTGCAAGACAATGCAAAGAAAAATAATCTAAAAGTGACAAAATTCAGGGGTCAACACAAATGACATAAAAAGATTATTTACAGAAGTAATAGCAGAAAACTTCCCAAGCATAGGAAAAATAACTGACATACAGATAAGTGAGGCATATAGAACTCCAACTAGCCTCACCAAAATAAATCTACACCAACATATAATAATTAAGATCCCAGAAATTCAGAACTAGAGCAGAATATTAAAGGCTATTTGAGAAAAAAAACCACAGATCAACTGTAAAGGAAAACCTATCAGAATCATGACAGATTTCTCAACATAAACCATCAAGAAGAGATTGAAGTGTTACAAGTCTTGAAAGACAACAACTTCTAACCCAGTACCCTGCCAAACTTAATTTTTTCAAAATTAATGGAAAAATAAGGTATTTCCATGATAAAGAACAACTGAAGGAATTCATGATCACCAAACCAACCCTACAAGGACAGCTGAGATAGAGAGAGATAAAGATGACCATGGTTCCAGGAATAGCAGCAGAGGGGGATCATTGAGCAGTGCAGGCAATTGAATGGAGGGGAAAAGTGGAGGCAGGAGCAACAGCAGAAAGATAGCATGGCAGAGATGAGCCAGTGCATTTCACTCATAACCATTAACGTAGATGGCCTCAGTTTACCCATAAAAAGAAACACAGGGAGAATGGATCAAGAAAGATAATCTATCAGTATGCCATATACAAGAAGCTCATTTAACTAGAAAGGAAATTTACAGACTGAAAGTCAAAGAAAAGAAAATAATGTTTCAGTAAGGGTAGCTTGCCCATCAACCATAGAATGGATAAGAAAGATATGATATTTTTATACAATGGAAATCTACTTGGCTATAAAGAAGGATAATCTTGAGGCTCTTGTATGTGAATAGATGCAATTTGAGATCATGCTCATGGGTGAAATGGTTTGGACTCACATGAGCAAACATTGTGTTGTCTCTGTACTATAAAAAACTGAAAGAGTTAGTGGAATCCAAAATGTACAATAGATACTGGGAAAGTGAAAGTGGAGGGAGAATCTAAACAAGGAAAGTGGTAGTCATTGTTAATTCCCTATTATCTTGTTTTGGAGACCTGTGTTGCTTTCATTGTTTTGTTCTGTTAAGTTTTATTCTGTTTTGTATTGTTTGATTCTATTATGTCTGATGATATGGGCACTTATTTTGAAGATAACAGGATATATTATGGTGGCCATTGTTGATTTCCCATTATCTTGTTTTGAACTCCTACATCACTTTTATTGTTTAGTTTAGTTTTTGTTTGATATTATTATATTGGATGATATGGGCAGCTATTTTGAAGATAACAGGCATTGTGTCAGCCATTGGTGATTTCCTATTATCATGTTTTGAAGTCCTGTATTGATTTCATCTTTTTGTTTGGCTTTATGCTATTTCATTTTATTTGGTTTTATTCTCTTTAAAATTTTTTTTTTGTAAAAGAACTCCAAATAGTCATGACCAAAATAAATCTACACCAACACATATAATAATTGAGATTTCAGAAATTCAGCACAAGAAAAATATTAAAAGTGGTTACAGAAAATAAACAAATCACCTATAAAGAAAACCTACAAGAAACACAGCAGACTTCTAAGTATAAACCCTGAAGTCAAGGACAGCTTGGGGTGAAGTATTTCAGGTCAAAAAAGAAAAAAAATCTTGAACCCAGATTGATATACCTGCAAAATTATCTTTCAAAATCAATCAAGAAATAAGATACTTCCATGACAAAGAAAAACTAAATTCATAACCACCAAATCAGCTTTCCAAAATGAACTAGGATATTTTAGAAAGAGATAAGAGCCACAATTTGAAGAATACCAATTGAAAGGAACAAACAGGTAAGAAAGCAGTTAAACAGAAGAGAAAGTTAAACAGTGTATCATTAACAGGAAAATAATAAGAAGGATAAGTCAATAGACATCAGTTATACTTATCAAGGTAAATGATCTCAATTCACCAATCAAAAGAAATAGACTGGCAGAATGGATCAAGAGGCAAGATCCAACAATATGCTGCATACAAGAAATACATTTAACTCAAAAAGAAAATCAAAGACTAAAAGTTAGAGGATGGAAAGCAATACTTTATGTGAGAGGAACCCAGAAAAAAGCAGAGGTAGCTATTTTATTTGCAGACAATGTGAACGTAAGGCTAAAACTGAATCAAAGGAGACAAAGAGGGTCACTACATAATTATTAAGGGCAAACTCCAAGAAGAGATAGCAATCGTAAATATATATGCACCAAATACTGGTGCACTAACTACACAAAACAAGTATTAATGGACATGAAAACTCAAATAAGCACTAATACAGTTGTAATGGGGGACCTTAATATCTCACTCTCACAAAAAGACAGATCAACTAGACAAAAAAATTCTCAAAACAAAAACAGCAACAACAACAATGAAAACAACTCAGAGTTAAAGCAAACCTGTGAACAAATGGACTTACTTGATGTCCACAGAGTATTGCACCCACAATACCAAAATATACTTTCTTCTCAGATGCACATGGGACATTTCCCCAAATAGGCCATATACTTGCCCAGAGAACAATGTAAGCTTTCACTTTAAAATTAGTATCGAGACAATGATATCCACTATCATTATTCATATTTCATACAGTTCTGGAAATATTATCCAGAGCAATTGGACAAGAGAAAGAAATAAATGTAATAAGGATAGAAAAGAAAGAAGTTAAATTATCATTATTTTTAGATAATATTATACTCTACATTGAAAACTCCAAAAGGTTTGTAGATTTAATAACCAAATTTCCTATCATAGCTAAATACAAAGTCAATACTCAAAATTCCATAGTATTCCTGTACACAAACAACAAACATATTGAGAGAGAAATAAGGGAAGCAACACCTTTCACAATAGCATTGAAAAAAATTGACATACTTAAGAATCAATCTAACAAAGGAAGTCAATGATTTATACACTTAAGATTACAGCACTCAAAAATGAAGTCAAAAAGGATATCAGAAAATGAAATATATCCCTTGATCATGGGAAGAAAGAAACAATATAGTGAAAATGGCTATGCTTTCAAAATTGTTGTCGTAGTCAGGATTTACAAGGAAATAGATTTAATACAGGACACATAATTTATAGGATTATTTTCTAATATTCACTCCAAAAAGTCAAATGCAGAAAAATGGAGATTTACCCACACATTAGAGACCCAAATAATCCAGGTAAGGACCTGGGCCCCACAGTATTATCTTCTGTGAGTCTAACTGGAGGCCTAGAATTCATGCCAATGTCTCATACAAGTCTGTATCAACAATCTGCACTGGGAAGGCCCAAAGATCAATGATGGAAGCTAAAAACTAGAAACACCAGAGAGATGAAGGATCTGTATCAGTAGGACCCAAGCTCCTCCAATGATGAGAACAGCTGAGCACATATCAGGAAAACCAGTATGACAAGATTCTTTAGAAGAATAAACAGCATACCATCTCCACCTCCAGTTCTGCTTTTATGTTTTTGGCCACAATTCTCAGGTAGGCGTTCCACACTGAGAATCATACTGATACTCTCCAGTTGGATGTCACAAGTTGACCATTAGTTATACAGATTTAATGGAATCCCAATCAAAATACTATCAGCATATCTCACAGAACTAGAGAAAACAGTCCTAAAATTTATTTTGATGCAGAAGAGACTTAGAATAGCAAAAACAATATGAGGCAATGAAGACAAGGTGGGAAAACATCACAATCGCTGACTTGAAATTATACTATAAAACCACTGTTGTTAAAACAGCATGGTATTGGCACCCTAACAGACCTGAGGATCAGTGGAACAGATGAAACAACTCCAAAAATACTCAGCCACCTTATATTTGACAAAGGGGCCAAACATGTTGACTGGAAGAAAGATAGCCTCTTTAATAAATGGTTCTGGAAAAATTGGCTTTCTATCTGCCAAAGACTAAAACTAGACACATATCTATGCCCTTATACTAAACTAAAATTAAAATGAATCAGAGAGCTAAATATTAAAACCAAAATATTAAATCTTATGGAAGAGAAAATAGAACTCTTGAAGACATAAGTACAGGCAAAATATTTGGTGAACAAAACTTTGAGTATATGAAAAATAATACAAAGAATAAACAATTGCTATCTTTTTCTATTGCAAAGGTTTTGTACATCAACAGAAATTACCAATAGAGCTGAATGACAATCCACAGAGTGTGAACTTTTAACCAATTGCTCCTCAGACAAAGGACTAATATCTAGAACATATAAGAAACTGAAAAAAAATCAGAACCCCCAAATGTAAAGACTCAATCCCAAAACTTACATCTGTGATGAATACAAACTTTTCAGAGGAAAAAATACAAATAGCAAATAAATATATGAAAAAAAAATTCTACATCACTGATCACTTAAGAGAAGCAATGCTGAGATTCCATCTCACTGCAGAAAAAATAGTATCTTTAAGAAGTCAATCAATAATAAACTGTAGACTAGTGCAAATCAGTGTAGAAATAAGTGTAGAGATTCCTCAAAAACTAGGATTAGAAGACTCATTTGACCCAGTTATTTCCCTTGTAGATATCTTTCCAGAAGAACTAAAAAGATCATACCACAGTGATATATGTGCACTCATGTTTATAGCTACACAGTCATAATATTTAAGTTGTGGAGACAACTGAAATTCTCATCAACCAAGGAACAGATAAAATAGATGTCAGTTTTTAAAAAACCAAATGGAGTATTATTCAGCCATAAAGAAGGATAAACTTGAGTCATTGCTAGGCAAATGGGTGAACCTTGAAGCTATACTTTTAAATGAAATAAATCAGTCACACATGTGTAAATAATTATTTCTCTGGTGTAAGAAACCAAAAGTGTAAATAAGGACCAAAGTGTATAGTAGATATTGTAAAATAGGAAGAAATGGTTCAAAAGAGGGAGAGTAGGAAAGGGGGAGGGAAAAAGAAAGAAAATGTAAAGAAAAACAATAAAAGAAAGACAAAATAGAAACAAATCTTTGTAAATCAGGAGGGGAAGGAGGGTCGAAGGGAGAAAAGGGGATTGGGCAAAACAACAGAAGTCAAGATATATACAGGTACACATTTCCTATAATGAGTGTGATCATTGTGTTTATCTAAATTGTATCAATAAAACTTCATGACAATTTTCTTATAAATTACATTTCACCATTTTTTTTCTTTAAGACCTGTATGGCAATTATAACTATTTAAATTATGGTTAGTGTAAGTATGTATGCATGTATATGTGTGTGTTTTATCTACTTACCATTCTTTGTTCTTGCCCCAGAGTTTTTAGATCTATTTTTAAATTTTAGACTTCTATAGCACTTATCATCATCTAAATCTATCTATCTATCTATCTATCTATCTATCTATCTATCTATCTATCTATCTATGTATCTATCTATATCTATCTATCTATCTATCTATCTACTGACTGCTAAGTCTTTTTCCCACAGATTTAAGCATTTGGAGAATAAAAAATGTCCTGACCTTGTTCAATCTGTTCCCAGTACCTACAATAGTGACTAATGCAGTACAGATATTAAATAATGTTCATCTACATAATAAACGATTGAGGAAATAAATATGACATAGTTAAAATTAATTGCATTTTTAAAACAGTGAGATTGAGAACTGGCCAAAAGTAGACTTGAACCTTGGCTTTATGATCTTCCAGGTGTACATCTTGTGCCAGTTACTAAAAATCTTTAAAATTAGTTAATTAACTCTTTAAAATGACAGTATCTACTTTACATGGTGTAGTTGAAGCTGAAACCCAAAGCATTCATAGGCTTGTAGGATTTGTTATGCAAATCTTTCCACTTTCACTTATCAGTGGTAAGTTAAAGTAGTTCCAAAACAATTGTTAATAGCAATCTTTATGTCTCAGTTAAATGAACAACACATAGTTCTTCACAAAATGTTTGGTTTGGTTTTTTGTATCTGTTTTTAGTCATCTTGACAAAATAAATAAATGAACCAAATAAGTCATTTTTTTTTTTAAAAGAGAGAATCATCAAGATGGATCTCTAGGGTCTGGAGTGCAATGCAGTGGTTGAGTGTTTGCTTAACATGCATGGACTGAGAAAGAGACAAAAGGTGTGTTACCAGTCAATATCAGGCCATTGGGATGAGGGATGAGCTTGTTTGTGCTTAATATGCCATTTGCTATGTAGACAAAATGTCTGTTGGCAAAGAACCTGTGCTACCTGTTGAATAAATCCTTATCATCAGTATCAGCCACATATGGGAATAGAAAGATATAAAACTTCCCTCCATGAGGTAAACATTTTCAGCATAATAGAAAACTTTTACTTTTATACACACCTCTGGAAACTACAGAGTTTCAGTGTGTGAACAGGTAAGTACTTTTTGCTTACACGTGTCTCAAACATTTTTATTGTCTTGTCATTACAATAAATATGAACGGTGTTTGCAGTACTGTCAGTGGCCATTTACATGGAGTGTAGAAGTGGTTTCTTGTCCTTTTTACTAATTAAACATGAGTTGTAAGCTCTTATTATTTTTGAAACTGCTCATACTGCTGTTGCAGATTTTACATAACTCATCTTGTTCTACACATTCAAAACCTCTCCCTGTTAACATCCAGTGTATCACTCACTGCCAATTTGCTACTGGCCCATTATTTTCTCAGTTGAATTATCTTGTAGAAGGATCCAATTGTTTCATGAATCTTTTCATGAAAAAGCTTTGCTGGGTTTTAATTATTAATATTTATATTAAAAACTAGTATTAAATTTTAACAAACAGAAATAAACATTATTAAAAATGTATGTGTTACTGATTTTTAAGCTTGCTTCATTATTTTAAAAGCAAATTTTACCAAGAGGTTCTAGCTTGAGCCCACATTTTCAACAAGAAATGTACAATGTTTCTGTTTGCAACATACATTACATTATTGTTTTTCAGCCACTCTGCTTTCAATATCTCACTGAAACATTTTACTCCTAACTCTTAATATCTAAAATCAGTCTTTCTGTATTCTTTCATATCCTCTATTTTCCTAATTTAAATTAAATTTACTTTTTGATTGATAAATAAAATAATTTTGTATATAAGTTAGGCACAAAATGTTTTGGTAGATGCATATATAATATTCAGGTAAGATTAAATCCAAATTTTATTTTTTAAAGAAAATAATAGAGGGGATGAGACCCTAGCTGAGAGGGGAGCTAGGCCCATGCAGTGAGGTGAGTTCCAGTTTCCCAGTGTTGGCCCGGGGAGAGTTTGGGACATCACTCCTGGTGCTTGGGTGCCCACCCAGCCCCCTAGGACACTAGACTAGCCTTGAGAGGTTTTGAGGGCTTGAGTGGACCACGCCCATCAACTTTCATTCAACCAGGGGAGCCAGGCCTGCACTGTGAGTGGAGCCAAAACCTGTGAGTCCTGGGAGCTGAAGGTGCAGGAGGTGATTTCCAAAACACCCAAGGAAAGTTTTGGAACATCACTCTAAACACAGAAATATTGGAAAATGATAAAAGACCAAAATGCAATCTCAAGCCTCCCAGCCTGGGAGCCATGTACATAGAAGAAAATACTAGTAATACACCTGAAATACCTGAAATGATATCAACTGAAGTAAAAAAGCAAGTATGGGAAACTATGAAGGAACTCAAATCAGAAATAATCTCCCAGGTAAAATACGAAATGATAAAAGTAGTGAAAGAAATACTGAACACATCTAAAGAAGACACAGCTAAAAAATTAGAGGATCTAAGCAAAAAGATAGAATCCCTGAATGAACAGTATATGAAACAAACAGAATACATGATGCAGATTCGAAGAGATACATAGGAAATCAAAAATTCTACTGAAAGGTGCCAAAACCATCTCAATGAAACTGAAGATAGAATTTCAGACCTCAAAGATAAGATTGCAGCTAGTGAGCAGGAAAGGAAAGATCTTTTAAAAACAACAAGGAATCAGGAAATTCAACAGCTGCAAGATGATGCAAACAAAAAAAATTAAGATTGATAAATGTAAAAGAAGGAGATAACACAGATGATATCAAGAGGCTATTTACAGAAGTAATAGCTGCAAATTTCCCAAACATGAGAATGGAAACTGACATACAGATTAGTGAAGCATATAGAAGTCCAGACTGCCATAACCAAAATAAAACTACACCCAGACATATAATAATCACCATCCCAGAAATCCAACATAAGAACAGAATATTAAAAGCCATTAGAAAGAAAAAACAGATCACCTATAAAGGAAAAACCTATCAGAATAACAGCATACTTCTCAACAATGAAGTTAAGAAGTGCATGGAATGAAATATTTCAGATCCTAAAGGAAAATGACTTTCAACCCAGACTAATGTACCCTGAAAAACTGTCCTTCAAAATAGATGGAGAAATAAGATACTTCCATGGCAAAGAACAGCTGAACAGCTTCATGATCACCAAACCAACCCTGTGAAGAATACTGAAAGACATTCTAGATACGCATAGGAAAAAAACACTAAGCAAAACAGACAAACAGAATGGAAAGTTAAGATACAACATCAGAAAGATAACATGTAAACAATAAAATGATATATAACAGTTATAATTATTAATGTAAATGGCCTGAATTCACCAATTAAAAGAAACAGACTGGCAGAATGGATCTAGAAACAACGTCCAACCATATGCTGTCTACAAGAAACCCATCCAACCCAAAAGGAAACTCATAGACGGAAAGTCCAAGGATGGAAAACAATACTTCATGCAACAGGAACTCCAAAAAAAGTGGGAGTAGCTATTCTGTTTGCAGACAATGTGAACTTCAAGCCAAGAATGGTCCAAAGAAATAAAGAAGGTTACTTACATACTAGTTAGGGGAAAACTTCAAGAGGAAGCAATAACTATCTTAAATATATGTGCATCAAATTCTAGAGCACCCAGCTATTCAAAGCAAGTATTAACAGAAATGAAAAATCAAATAAGCAATAACACAATTATAACAGGAGACCTTAACATGCCATTGACACAAAGGGACCAATCAACTAGGCAGAAAATCAGCAAAGAAATAACAACTGAATCACACCTGTGAACAAATGGACTTGATAGATGTATACAGAGTATTCCATCCAACAACATCAGAATATACATTCTTCTCAGCAGTACAGGGAACATTCTCTAAAATAGACCATATATTAGCCCACAGAATGTATTTAAGTAAATGCAAAAGAATTGAAATTATCCCATGCATGTTATCAGATCATAGTAACATAAAACTAGAAATTAATGATAAAAGAAACTGCAAAAACCCCACAAACACATGGAAATTCAGTAATACACTCTTAAGCAATCAATGGGTCACAGAAGAAATTAAAGAAGAAATTAAACAATATCTACAAGCAGATGAAAATACAAACACAACTTACCAGAATCTGTGAGATGCAATGAAAGCAGTCCTCAGAGGAAAATTTATTGCACTGAGTTCCCACATTAGGAAAACAGAACGAATACAAACAACCTGACACTACACATCAAACATCTAGAAAAAGAAGAGCAAGCCAACAACAAAGCCAAAAGACAGGAGGAAATTATAAAGATCAGAGCAGAAATTAATGCAACAGAGACTAAGAAAACAATGCAAAGAATCAATGAATCAAAGAGTTGGTTCTTTGAAAGAATACATAAAATTGACAAGCCCCTAGCCAACCTAATTCAAAAAAGGAAAGAAAAGACTCAAATTCATGCAATACAGAATGAAAAAGGTGAAATCACTACTGACTCTGTGGAAATACAGAAGATCATCAATACCTATTTCAAAAACCTTTACTCTCATAGGTTCGATAACACAAGAAATGGACAGATTCCTAGAAACATATGAACCACCAAAGCTGGATCAAGTAGAGGTAAAACTGCTGAATAACCCAATTTCTATTAATGAAATTGAAAATGTAATTAAGTCCTTACCAACAAAGAAGAGCCCAGGCCCAGACAGATTCACTGCGGAATTTTATAAGAAATACAGAGAAGACTTAATGCCAACACTCTTCACACTGTTCAATGAAGTCAAAAGGGAAGCAATTCTCCAAGTCATTTCTGGAAGCAAATATTACTCTAGTACCAAAACCTGAGAAATACTCAACTAAAAAAGAGAACTACAGGTCAATCACCATAATGAACATAGATGAAAAAATTCTCAATGAAATATTGGCAAACAGGATGCAGCTAATCATCAAAAAGATTATATACCATGACTAAGTGGGATTCATCCTAGGCATGCAGGGATGGTTCAACATATGTAAATCAATAAATGTATCCACCATATCAATAGAGCCAAATGTAAGAATCACATGATCATTTCTATAGATGCAGAAAAAGCTTTTGATAAGATCTAAAACCCATTCATGATAAGAACTTTACAGAGAATTGGAATAGGTGGTCTCTAACTCAATATGATAAAGGCCATCTACAAAAACCTACAGCCAGCACTATATTAAATGGCCCCAAACTGAAAGCCTTTCCCTTAAAATCAGGCACAAGACAAGGATGTCCCTTATCACTGCTCCTATTCAACATAGTACTGGAAATACTAGCTAGAGCAATTAAACAAGAGAGAGAAATAAGAGGAGTAAAGATAGGAAAAGCGGAAGTTAAAGTATCATTACTTGCAGACGACATGATACTCTACATAGAAGATCCCCAAAACTCCATTGAAAGACTCCTAGATATAATAAGTAAATTCAGCAATGTAGCTGGATACAAAGTCAATACTCAAAAATCAATAGCATTCCTATACACTAACAACAAAATCACCGAGAGAGAGAAATAAGAGAAGCCACACCCTTCACACTAGCATCCAAAAAAATTGAAATACTTAGGAATTAATCTAATGAAAGAAGTAAAAGAGCTATGCAGGAAAAATTATAATACCCTGAAAAAAAGAAATCAAAGAGGACCTCAGAAAATGGAAAGATCCCTTGTTTATGGATAGGAAAAATAAATATTGTGAAATTGTCATTCTCCCAAAATTGTTATACAGATTCAATGCAATCATAATGAAAATACCACTAGCATACCTCATAGATCTAGAGAAATCACTCCTAAAATTCATCTGGAACCAGAAGAGACCTAGAATAGCAAAGGCAAGGCAAGGCAGGAGGCATCACAATCCCTGACTTGAAGTTATACTACAAAGCTACTGTAATAAAATCAACATGGTAATGGAATAAAAACAGACCTGAAGATCGATGGAATAGATTAGAAGATACAACCACAACTACAAACACACTCAACCACCTTATCTTTGATAAAGGGGCCAAACATGTTCACTGGAAGAACGACAGTCTCTTTAATAAATGGTGCTGGAAAAACTGGCTTTCCATATGCTGAAAACTAAAACTAGACCGATGCCTATCACCATGTGCTAAAATAAAATCTAAATGGATCAAAGAGCTAAATATTAAAACAGAAACACTAACTGTGTTGGAAGAAAAAGTAGGTAAAAATCTTGAAGACATAGGGGTAGGTAGAAAATTCATGAACAAGAACAAAATGGCATGGGAAATACTTCCCAGAATCAATAACTGGGATCATGTCTTATTAAAGAGTTTCTGCATGTTGAAAGAAATCTCTAGCATACTGAAAAGAAAACCCACAAACTGGGAAAAAATCTTAGTGAACAGTCCTTCAGACAAAGGACTTCTGTTTAGAACTTATAAAGAATTAAAAAAATCAGACCTCTGAAATTCAAAGACCCAATCCAGAAATGGGCATCTGAGATGAATACACAGTTCTCAGATGAAGAAATATAAATGGCAAATAAATACATGAAAAAACATTCATCATCATTGGTCATTAGAGAAATGAAAATTAAAATCACACTGTGATTTCATGTCACTCCAGAAAGAATGGCTAGGATCAAGAAAACTACCAAAAACAAATGTTGGAGAGGCTGTGGGGGGAAAGGAACTCTTCTGCACTGTTGGTGGGAGTGTAGACTGGTGCAACCACTGTGAGGTCAGTCTGGAGATTCCTCAAAAAGCTGGGATTGGAAGTCGTATTTGACCCAGCTATTCCACTTCTAGGCATATTCCCAGAAGAACTGAAAACCTCATATGACAGTGATACATGTGCACCCACATAGCAGCACAATTTGTAATAGCCAGATCTTGGAAACAATCTAAGTACCCATCAACTGAGGAATGGATAAAATAATTGTGGTACTTTTATACAATGGAGTACTACTCAGCTATACAGCTATAAAGAATGATCACATTGAGATATTTATAAATAAATGGATGCAACTTGAGACCATACTTATAAGCGAAATAAATCAAATTCACATGTATAAATACTGTATAGTCTCCCTAATGTAAGAAATGGTAAGAGTTCATAAGATTTTATGGTAATCCTTGTTCCCCATTATATTGCTTTGAAGTCTTATAATGTTTTCATTCATTGGTTAGAATGGCTTTATTCTGTTTTGTTTGACCTTAGTTATGAACAGCTACTTTGAAGAAAACAAGACATTGTGGCAACCATTGCTGATGTAATATCATCTTGCTTTGAAGTCCTACCATGATTTTGTTCTTCTACTACCATTGGTTGTATCATGTTGTGTCTTATTGGATTTTAATATGTATGATAGTATAAACAAAATTTTTATGGAAAATGAGATATTCGAGTAGCCATTGTTCATTTTCTGTTATTAGATTCAGAATGCCTTGTAATACTTTCATTCTCTTGAATGGTTTTATTCTATTTTGTTATGTTTTATATTATTGTGTTTGAAGCTATGCTCAACTATTTCAAAAAAAGACATTATGGTAGCTACTGTTGATATACAATTGTCATGTTGTGAAGTGCTGTGTTGCTTGCATTGTTCTGTTCTGATCTTCATTTTGTCCTCTTTTGTTTTATTCTCTGTAAAACAAAATTAAAAAAAATAAAAAAGAAAATAATAGAATGGCTAGAATGAAAACAAAAGGAATTGCTTCACATTGGAATGGACATTTGCATATCCCTGGATATGACACCCAAAACACAAAGAACCAAAACAAATATAGGAAAATATGGGGGAAGAAAAACTAACTAAAAATCTTCTACTCAGTGTAGGATATAATTATCAGAGTGAAGAGGCAACTTAAGAACTGAGAGAAAATATTTGCAAACTATACAACTAAAAAGAAATAAAGTTTTAGAATATAAAAGCAATCTCAAAAATTTGAAAATGAAAATGGACAAAACAAAAACCCAAGTAATACAATTTACAAGGAACAATAGATAGAAATAGATATCTCTTAAAAGAAGTATTGTAAATAGCCAACAGATATACGAAAAATGCTCAACACTAATCATCAGAGAACCGTGAAGATATAACTTCACTCTAGTAAGAAAGAATGTTGTAATAAAACAACCTACCCAAAAAAACAAAACCAACCCTCCCCCACAAACTAGGGATACCTAATCTTACCTCTGTGAGTGTGTGTGGGGGCGGGCATCTGCACTTTCTTGCTGAACACGTAAATTAGTATACCAATTATAGAAAATGATATGGAAGTTTCTCAAAACATTACAAATTAAATTCTATGTGAGCCTGTAACTCCCTTAGTGGACATATGTTTACTGTAGCACTCTTCACAAGAGCCAAGAAATGGAAACATCCTAACATCCACCAGCTGATTCAGGTATAAGGACACTTGGTACACACACACACACACACACACACACACACAACGGAGTATCATTCAGGCATAAAAAATTGGAAGCATTGTCATATGCTCAACATGGATGGACGTGGAGACCATTACATTCTGTGAAATTACCCAGCTCCAGAAAAACAAGTTCTGCATGATCTCACTCATGGGTTGAGATCAATCCACAGATGTTGATCTCATTCAGATTAATGCAGCAGAATGGTGGCTGGCAGAGGACAGGAGTGGGGGATGGGGAGAGGTTGGGTACTAGGTTATAGTTAGGAGCAAGAAGCTCTGGTTTGCTTTTCACGGCAGTGCGATGATGCATATATACTGTGTATTTCAAAAAGAATTTTGCATTTTATCACATGAAAATGCTTGAGCAGAAAGATATGCCTAACTTGATTTAGACATTTCATGATATATACATGCATAGAAAATTTATATGACTCTATCGATATAAGTAATTTTTGTTGTTATTTCAAATATTTAAAATTTAAACATAAAAATATGGTGGTTTAAATTAGTAATTAAATGACTGTTATGGATTAAAAACTGGTGATCAACTTAACGCCAGCTGGATTACATCAGCATGGCACTGAGTGTGCATGTCCCTCATGGAGAAGGAGATGCTATGCGGTGCGTTAGTGTGCTGAGGTGCATTGAGGTGTTGAAGCATTGTGGCATTCTGGGTTCTCCTACGAGTTGCTGTTTGAGCCGCTGGTTCTCCTGGAGAAGCTCTGGTCCTCACATCGAGCATTGCTTCCTGGCTCTGGAGGGGAAGACGTGTGCCACTTGGTCTCCAGGATGAACTCGTCGTGCTGGCTTCCTGGCATGTACTCAACTGTGCTTATCGTCGGAGGAGCTTGGAGCCTCTGTGTCACTGAGGATGGCTGTAGTGCTTTTCAGGACAGCCCTGGTCTTTGTTGTGAGTCTGACTTTTTGGCTCCAGCTTAGAACCCTCAACCTACCAGCACAGTTCCTTCACCCTGCTGCCATAGACTTCCTAGCTTCCACGGCTGACCTTTGGGCCTTCCCAGCACGGATCCATAAAAGAGACTGGCGTGAGTCCTCCTTGTGGGCTCTAGACCTCCAGTTGGACTCGTGAGAGGCACTGTCACGAGCTCTGGGTCTTCATCTGGACTCACATGGGACATTGCTGTGGGATCCAGGCCCTTAGCTAAATATTCTATGTCATTGGTGTTGTGGATAGATTTCCTGCATTTTCTTGTGTTAACTCTGGGTGACCATCATACAAATAATATTATAAACTCCATGTCTTGATTCTTACTGTTCTCCTCACAACCCCTGACTACAACAATGACGTTGTGTTAAAATAATGTGCATTCAAGTAAAATTGTGAGTTTTCACCTGATTTTAGTACTAATGAAGTACCATCCAATTACCTAAAATAGTCCTTTGAAAATAAAATTTTAAGTTTCCTTTCAAGCATATAAGAATAAATATTCTTTGTGGTTTTTTTTTCCTATACTTGAGTTGACCCTGAATAGTAAATGCTTTTCTTTAACAGTGTTATCCATTTATCAACAGTTTAATGACAAAAACATCAAAATAAACTTTTTCGTCATTTTTTATTGGTAGCTAAATTAAATATACTCTTTGATATTTAGAGGCTACTTATATTTATTAAGAATTTTTATACCAATGCTATTAATGTTATGGCAAAAAGATTCACACACACATACTGTCACGTAAATCTGAGTAACTGCCCGTTTTGAGAAGAGTAAGTTGTTAGACCTAAGTACTGAATTTAGAATTAGTCCAAATCCTGTTGTGTTCCAATCCTACAGCTGCAGTTTTTTTGTGGCGTCATGTAAATCACTTAAACTTTATTTTGAGATTCTGGATATCAAAATAGAGTATTTAATTTTCATTTATCTTTCACCTCTAAGAAGATGCACTTTAGTTTATAAATTTCCTCAAATATTGGCTGATGCCTTGCACACAATTATAGCTCATATATATATATGAATTTGTAAATAAAGGCCTCAATAAACAGAGACTCTTGCATGAACTAATAAAATAAGTCAAGGATAAGGAAGATCAGATGGCTATCAAGTGGATGACAACATAAATGTTCAAGCTAATTATACAGAAATGCAAATGGAAAAGCCATAAACCAACATAATGAGAAGTATGAGCTGACCTTTTTGGCAGGAATGGGGCTAGAGAACAAATTACAATTTTTTTTTTCTCAGTATGATAGCTTTTTCTAAATGTGAATTCGAGAAAAGTAGTTCTATTTACTTCTTGGTTGTTTTGACGTGAAATACTCTTTTTGTCTTTTGAACTTTAAGCATTTATCCTCTATCCTCCTTACCATTGTCCTGCTGTGTCCTTGGGTATAGTCCTCTCCTCAGGGCTCGTCTTAGAATTTCACCAAAGCACAGCAGCTGAGTCAAGGGGAGAGAAGGAGGAGTGACGTTTCTGGAGCTCTCAGTCAGTTCCTCTCTGATGACCTTGAAACTTAGGTAAGTTCCTTAATTTCTTTGTATGTCAACTGTCTCGTGTGTGAAACGGAGACAATAATAACCAAGACACATCATGGCATTATCATTAAGAGCTATGTATACTGAGTGCTGAAAAAAATGTGTTGTGTAATTAAAACTTGGCTGGTAAACCAAATATTACTTCTGAGAAAAATCACAGTAGGTTTTTCAGTGGTGCAGGGAAAACTTTAACCCCTCAAATATACTTCCAGATTCTACATGATTTCAGATTGCATTGCTAATTTATTTAAAACATTTATGAATATGACCTGAACAAACTTTTTTCTATGAATGATTTTTTGAAGATGGTATTTGGTACGTTACTCAACCTGGTCCTGTGGTCTTCGGCTCAAAGGATTCTTCCGCCTCAGTCTCTGAAGTGGCTGGGACCACGGGTTGCATACCTAGGTTGAACAATTGTTTTCCAAGATGTATCATATGCCAAGAATAGAGCAGATATTTCATTATATCAAAAAAAAATCTCAGAAATATCTTGTCATACCACTTTGCTGATGAAAACATGAACATTTGAAAAGTCATTTCATGGTATGTGGCAGACGGCTCTTACCATTAGGAATAATCAGAAGAGGAAAACACAGGAGAGGGGAGGGCCAGGAGGATGGAGACAACAATTTGAGGGACAAAGTGGTGGCCTCCCTGCAGGCCTGTGATGAAAACGAGGGCTCGGAAGTTGGGTACCTGAAGGAATTCACAAAGTAGCAATAGTAGTAGGTAGCAGTGACTGCAGAGATGGCTACAGTCCTGTTGGCTGTTCACTATTTAATTTAGACCGAGGGACTTCTTTGTGCTGCCTAGTGATTCCACTACTCTTTCTGTGACCTAACACCTGAGTTCCCAGCTTTTTGTGCCTAACCATGCTCCTGCCCTCTGCACTCTGGGTGTGTTTGCCCCTCTCTGAACACCTTGAGTCAACTCTCGCCCTGGCGCCTTGCACCTGCGGCTCCCTCCACACCTGCTACTGTCTCTCCACCTCTGTGTGATGGATCCCTCTCTCATTTCCTTCAGCACTGCTCAGTATAACCTGCAAAGAAGTCCTTCCTGGGTACAGCATTGCATATCACACTCCAACACTCATTATACATTATTTCACCTTTGCCCCCAATTTCTTAGTAATTGACTTGAATTTGGTATGTGATTTTAAATGTATTTACCTGTTTCCCCACAGTAATGTACTTGAGAAGAGTGGCTTTGTTTGGTCACTAATATATCCCCCCAAAATTCACAGAAGTTATTTTATTCTATAGTAGGCACTCATTTTTTGTTTATGAATGAATGATCTTGTTTTATGTCAAGGATTACTCCAAGTGGTTTACATATATCTTTGAACCAAATCAAAACTATTACAAAACTGTATGGGTTAAATACTATTGTTATTTGTTTCTTATATAAGAACAGCCCAAGCACAGAGACGCTAATTAGTGTGTGTGTGTGTGTGTGTATGTGTGTTACTGGAGATCAAACTCATGACCTTGTGCATGTTAGGCAAGAACTCTACCACTGAGAAACGTCTCCAGCTTGATATTAAATATTTTGGATTGTATCTCATAGCTGTAAGTGTTGGATAAGATAACCTCAACTATGTACACTGCTGGTAATAATCCCAAGATATGGATCAATATCTAATAGCTAAACTGCAAGATGGAAATTTAAATAAGCTTAACTAAAGCCAATCTGACTCCATACACCTTTCTGGTTGTGATTATGCAAATCTCTCAAAGTTTTCCTTTTAATTATAACCCTTAAAGTCTATTATTTTCTCTAATTTGCAACTCCTGAAAAGTTTTGTGCTGAGAAATGAATTTAGATTAGATAGTTTTAAAAACTACTTCTATTCTCAATTCACAATATCTATTGCATATTTTGGATCCTCACAGTAGTTCAGTTCAGTTCCTCATACTAGTGAGATAATATGGTGTTCACATATTTGGGGCTGATTTATTTCACTTATGAGTATGGTCTCGAGCTGCATCCATTTAAACATGGAATGGGGAAAGGCAGAAAGGTGAAAGGAAATATATTTCTACATAAGATAGTTAAAACAGTTATATAACTAGTTTCTCTTAGTTCTTTGAAAAGAAAGTTTTGTGCCAATATTATTTGGACAAGATAGCTTGCCTACATTTTGTACTCTAAATAATCACTGGGAAGAAAACAATATGTAATGTATCAACTATTGTAACTGTCCTATTAGCCTGTTTTGAAACTTGGTTTCATTATTATGTTTATCTTTGTTTCTTTAAAATAAAAAAAACTTAAAAAATACTTCTATTCTCAACCAATTCTTTGAAATGCGGGAACTAAAGTATGTAAGAATAGAACATTGGTCTTTCCTTAAGGTTTTCTTGCTGGTCTTAAAATCTATCACAATGAAATCATTATACAATGCATGGATTAAATACAGAATATATATATCCTCTTACTGAACAATTTATTCAGTGACTGTTCACTTACATGTAATTTAACATGAATAACATTTATAACAATTATATATACTGCTAGCTGCCTACCATTTAAGACCAGAAAATGGATTAATTCTCTAAATTGTCTGTGTCGTGTATAACCCCAGTTAATAAAATAATTAAAAAATCTACACCAAAGTATGTTTGTGCCTAGATTTTATAACCTGAACAACTAATTCTGAGATAACAATATGCAGTATATAAACTAGTATTCATTCCCTATTTTTTCTTTCTTTTTTGAAATTCTGTATCATTCCTATCTTTTTTTCTGTTTCGCCTTTTAAAGTTAAAAAAAAAAGAAAGAAAAAGAAAAATAGAAGAAAGTATCACTGCGGCAGTTGGGTGGGGAAAAATAGTCCAGGTTCTTGGGCTCAGAAGGAAAGAACTGCCCAGTGTGTATCTCTCATAGTAAGTGGCAGGTAGCTGTGTTTAATGAAGATCGTGGGATGGCGGCGGGAACAGCAGATGCAAGAGGAACTCCCAAGGAGTTTTTGATGAGCCTCTGGTTATATCTCACACAACTCAGGCTTCCAGTATTGAAGGGGTCAGACACCTCAAACTTCGGGTGCTTCTCATTCTGTCTCTCACTGATGTCAAAGCTAAAGGTCTGCAACCATCGGGACTGCTTAGGCTTAAACATGGTACATCACCACGGTGGTGCCCTGTCCACGGCTAAATGAAGGGAAAGAAGAGCCTCATTCAGTTTTCCTATTTCCATCTGTATCATCACCATATGATTAACTCAATAAAAAGTAATGGACCTCTTACTTTTTCTGCCACTTTATCATTATTACAACTTGTACAATTAACAAGCTTAGAAAACTGGATTTTTATGCACAATATTTCTAATACAGCCTCTAGGGATACTTAAATCTGGCTGGTAAAACATCACACAGTGCTTAGAGGAGAATAATTTCACTTAGGCATTGATACTAAATTTGATACATCTTTTTTGTATGATTACTCTTAATTTTTAAACAATAATTATAAAAACCGTGATGTTCCTTTTCTTTACATAATTTTCATTTTTTTAATTCATAAGGAAGTTAATTTTAGGAACTGCATATCTAGGGGACAGAAAGAGGATTGTGTGAGGTGTCTGCTGTGGGAATGGACCACTTGCTTCCAAAATAGATGTTTTCTTCAGTTCATGCTTTTTAACCACAGTCTCTGTTCTCTCACCCTTCCTCCTGAACTATGCAAATCAACGACTGAGTATATCGCTGCAATGCCTAATATGATTGCTTCTAACTTCACTCTTACTCTTGTTAACTCTTTTACTGAATGCCTATTATGTTCCAAGCATTATTTGACTCTTTCCTAAAATTAGCTTGTTTAATATTCCAATGAAATCTATGTGGTATTATAATCTCTATGGTGCTGAATGAGAAAACTGGGATAATTATACTTCGATATTTCTCAAAGTTCTACCATCAATAGCTACACTGAGGCCAATATAATTTGAGAGCCTAGAGTAGTTTCATATTTCACTTTATTACCTACTTTTAATTTAATCAACTGTAGTTTTCTAGAAAATAAGTTTTTTCAGTTATAATTCCAACTGGAGCTAGGGGACAATTTTTCTTAGGATATGAAGTTTCACTTGTCTGCAGCCTATTTTGCAAAGAATTATAGAGCTCATCAAAATGGTTATCAATTAGTAGGATTTATGCTTAAGACATTTAATAAGGATTGATCCTTCAAGTCAGTGTTACAAAGAAATTGCTGTGCATTTTACATCACAAAATATCTAACTTGAACTTTTTAAAAGTTGCTCAGTGACTCTAATTTGGAGTACACTGAAATTAAATGACTTTTTTCTGTTCTGTGTACTGCTGGGAGGTACACAGAACTATACAGAATGGGGTGACTTCCCATGGACTTTAGTTTAATGGAGGTGCTGAGCTACCATAGGAATTCTGTCTCGCAGAAATATTTTTAGACAGAATTTTAATAATACACTCATTGGTTGAGTTCCTATAGCCAAGAAGATGATTAAAATTACTTTAACACTTCTACTATACTCCTGCTATATATCCCATCCTGCTTGTTTTTTTCTTTGTTTCTTTTTCTTTGTTTCTTTTTTTTTTTTCTGGTACATGAGGCTTTTTCATAACCTCATGTTTACCAGGTTGTCTCTGTGCCACTGAGTTATATCTCCAACTTTTTGTTTCAGTATTAATAAGTATGCATTTCTCTTTTAGAATTGTGAAATTAATTTCATGTTAGGTCGATTAAGCTTTGTTGCCATGATTAATTTATATTACCTCTATTCCTTTTATGTAAACCCTGTTTAAACTTTTCTTGAAATTATTATGAATTGTAAGTCTAGGCTGATATGAAACCAATATGGAAGTTTTTGTGACACAGAAGATTAAAATATCCATCTTTCCTAAATGCAGTGGCTTTTCGCCAACACAGAGCTAGTGCTGGTGTGGTTTAATTTAACTCACAAAGGCCCTGGATTCTCTAAAACATAGTGGGCAGCCTTGTCACTCATCCAGGCCGTCAGCTCACGGAGTTTGACCTGTTCAAGAACAGACCTAGAAGGCTGCCTCCAACTGGGACTATGGAGATGGAATTCATTTCCTGGGTCACTGTTTTTCACTGAATGTTATTGTAGGTCATTGCTCTTGACAGGGTTATTTTTAAGAGTCAGTGTATGAAAGGAAATTCAACAAAAGGAAATTTAAGAATGCTTTAAAAACACTGATGTAAAATCACTTAGCTTCTTGAAAGCAATCTAATCAATGTCTGTGAAGTGATTATATCACTGTGTAAAAATGTTTTCTCTAAAATATTCTCTATTTTGTATTTTATCGTGTTATGTAAACCTATAACTACACATCTCCTGGTATTTGCTGTCATATTCTGTGTAACAAAGCAGTCATATTATGCAAAGCTGATGTGTGTTTTGAGTGTATAGCAAATCATTCCATGGACTTTGTGCCTTTTATGCTTCAAAAGAGATGGTTTCATTATTATCATATAGTTTTATTTTTATTGAATGTCACTGTATTTTGAAACAGTGATTACAAGGAATAAAGTACTTGAGTGATTTAGTGTTTTGAGTTCTTAGTAGGATTTCCTAACCTGGGACACATATGCATGGGAAGGTCTATAGCTGTACTCAGGGCAGCTGTGATCTCCCTGTAACAGTACAAAAAATAATGTGACCTTTGTATATGTCTCTGGAGAGCGCATCTACCTAATCATCAAACAGGTTGAGAATGTATTTATTAGCTCTTGATTTTATTCATTACTTTATTTTATACTTTTAGCAGGTATCTCCTCCACCCCTAATTGCATCCATCAATTCATTTACTGGTCTTTAATAATCAACTCTGTCCACTAGAGTGGTCAGGGGTCAGAAGGCATTTGTATGTTGCTCTGTGAACTCTGGCTGAGTCTTGCCTGAGTTTAATAGCTGCAATTGGGATCATAGTTTCCCCCCTCTGCACTTCTAGCAGATTTATGTGTACAAGGTGGCCTGCCTCCACCTGGATTTAGGCATCTGTTCTGCTTTGCTACAGGTAAATAATAGGAACTTTGTTATGTCAGCCTCTATATTTATACAGTTTGTCTATATTTACTGCTATTGGATTAAAAAAATAAATATATGCTATATTTGTATTTTAAACTTTCCTTGAGGTCTTCAAAATATTGAAAAGAATAAATATGCAAATGATGGAATGTCTATAGTTCACAATAACTTATTATACTTTATGAAGATCTAGAAGAGAGGAACTTGAAGTATGCAAACAAGAAGAATAAAGAGATAGCAGTGTTAGTTATCCTGATTTGATCACTACATATTATATGTATTGATATATCACACTGAACCCTAATAATTATTCATGTTAGTTAAATGTTTTAAAAATATTTAAAGACATGGCAATATTAACTACTCTAATTTGGTCATTACACAGTATACATGTATTGATTATCTCACCATACTCCATAAACATGGACAGTTAAGAATAAAACATTTTTACCTGAGGAAAAAAGAGAACTCCTCTTTTTTTTTTTTAAATTTTATTTTGAAGGCAGTAAAAATATAACAGAACAAGACAGAACAAAGCCAATTGAGACAATGCAGTGAAATTGGTACAGAACTTCACAGCAGGATACCGGGATAATGGTAATAGGTACCTTAGTATATCTCATTATTTTCACAATAGTTTTCCAGTCAATTAGGTATAGTGAAATCAAATTACAAAACTAATCAAAAGAGAATATTGAATAGAGCAAAACAATTAATCATAATGAAATAAAACAGTGAAAATGACATTTGCCTTCAAAGAGAAGATAGAAGGAAACCCCCCATATTTTCATACAGTCATCCTCCCAAGAATCCTCCCAACAGATGCTCAGACCTTTGCCCCCAGTTGCTAATGGGGGGGGTTGGGATGTTTGATTCTCAGCCTGTGCACCAGTAGGCTCATAGTTGCTGCTGACTGGTTCTCCTCCTGGCTCGTGCTGGAGGAGCTTACCAAGAGAGTGGGCGAATTGCTTTCTTGTGCAGCTGCCTAAGTTCCACCATAGCTAGATCTCAGGAGCTGCTGACTGGTTCTCCTCCTGGCTCACTCCAGAGGCACTTACCAGAACTCCTTAACTCTGATACATTCTTCAGAGGAAGAATTTTATGTAGTGGACATGATAGTGATTCATTCCTCTTCTTTATGACTGAGAGATTCTGAATTCAGTCCTGGTACCCTGCTGAAGGTGATGGGTTATAGACAGCCTTTGAGAATAATACTCAATTGCCTATGACAAACAAGCGGTACAACAGGTGCAGTTAATGACTTCCTCAGCTTACATTCTTCCTTAGTCTGATAACGTATCCTCAATTCACAGTGAGAATCATTCCTTTTTTCTTCTCCATCCTTATATTTAAGTTGGCACCATACCAAGTTCCTGGGATATGTTCCCATTAATATCTTCATACTTTCTGTCAAATTGTGACCCAGTGAAGAACAGACACATTGAGAATTTTCAGAAAAGCTCTCTTTATTCAAGTTCTCTGCCACTCACTTACCTCTGGAACACTGCTTCAAAAACCTCAAACCTTGAGTGATATACTGTCTGACAATAAAACTAGTGTGTTGGAGAGAGCAGGACTAGCAGAGAGAAATGAAATAGACTCTGATGTTTTCTTTTGAGACTTTGTCTCAAACTGTACCTGAAGATAGCTTTATTCATGGATTATTCAGTTATCTAAGGTATACATTTTCTATTTTTTCCCTTAAACCAATTTTGTCATGTACCATGGAGGGAGTTGTGGCCTGTATATGAGGACTTGATCTATGTTATACAGTGAATTTTGGCATACTTGCATCTCTGGAACCTCTCTCTCCCATACTTCCATTGCCTTTTGATACTCTTTTTCCAATACCATCCAGGGATCACAGGGTCTTCTTAATTCTCTGAGCCTCTCATGATGATGACTTCATAATCTTACCATTTTAGGCAGTATTTAAATAAGGGGAAAGGAGTCTCTTTTATATAACATAATTTTACCATTAATAATATATTTTTATTACCATATGTTTGTGTCACATGATGTTTACAGGTAGAATTACAAAGAAGATGTTATGTTGTGGAGACAATAATGAGTATAATATAGCTAAATTTATTTATTTGATAAAAGGGTTTCCAGGGTCTTAATCATAAATATATTAGACTTTGGTTCTCTGTGTTAAATGTACAAAGGAAGGCCATGTTGATTTTGAAAGTCTGTTATGGGATTTCATTAGTATACTTACATGACTGTTAATTGACCATTTGATCTTTGAGAGACACTTTTATTTATCTTGAATTCTGTATTGTTTACTTTTCTATCATTCCATAGATAAAATGCCCAATACCCAAAGTTGAAAAGTGAAAGATTTATTTAGTACATAGCTTATTGAGGTTTCAGTCCATAATTGACTGGGTCTAAGGCAGGGTGGGTTGGCAATAGGCCATGCCAGAGGAGAAACAGTTTGTGGTTGCAGACACCACAAAAGGAAGCAAGGGAAGAGAAAGGTGAGCCTCTTTTTGTACCTTGTATTGTATCTAGTCTGCCAGGATCAGAGTGGTACCAATCTAATCACAGGACTGATTAAGCAGTCACTCACCATTAGCCTCAGCACCCTTAACCCTAGCATTGCACCACAAATCAGTCACACACTGTAGGTTCACTCACCCATGAAAAAACCTTACAATTGCATTAGGTTTTGGGGGACATCTAGAGACAAAGAATAACATTCTACCCCTACACAAACTCATGCATATTTCTCTATGCAAAAGGCATTTAATTGATCTCTAAGGGTTGGCAAAGTTGAACCAGGGATTCAGCTCAGCAGCATAAGTGCTTGCTTGGCAAGCACAAAGTTGCATCCCTGGTTAAAAAAAAAAAGAGTTGGAAAATCTTAAAACAGTTTCAACATTGCAGAAATGTTTAAGTCCCAAGTCTTCTCTGAGATTTAAGGCAAATTGTATGTGAGCCTCTATACAGATGAAAAGTTCCAACATTCACTGGAACAACATATACCTTTCCCTTCCAAAGTTACTAATCAGAGATACAAAGGAATGAGACCAAAGCAAATACAAAGTCCAGCAGAGAAAACATTAAGTCTTGTAGTTTCATGTTCATCATCCAAGGTAATCTGTTGTAACATGCGAATTCCAAAGGGTTTCAGTGGCTTAGCCTCTATGGCACTGCTGGTGGTGGTAGGTCCATGGCTTTTCTTTTAGGTTGGCTCTGCTCCCTCCTTAAGTTTTCCTCAGATTATTTACATTCCTGGCTTCTCTAAACTTCTGGGGTCTCCTTTGCACCTTTGGGTTCACACTCACAGTTTCACACACTGCCCTCTTAAGGGCACACTGTCTGATCTTCCAGGTCTTCTTCTGAAATCTGAATGGAACACTTCCTGACCCCACAACTCTTACATTTTGCATGCATCTAAAAAGAACAACACGTGGATGATGCTAGTGTCTGCTGCCAGAAGGAGCAGTTGCTAGACTTTCTTCTCTCTTGGCTTTAGGGGTCCAGTGCCTGTGAACTAATGAAGAACAACTTCCTTCAGCTTCCACCATTCTGGAACATGGAACTCTGAGTCTCTCTTCTTTTACTTTTCAATTTTGACTCTGCAAAGGGTGGAGTCCTGCTGCTTCTTGTGATGCACCTTTTCTAGTCATCTATTTCTTCTTAGCAATCAAGATTTCCTCTGTTATATCTTTGCAGTCCAAAGCTTTACTACAGCTTCCTTTCTGGCCAAACTCAAAATATTTTAAATTATTTTTCTGGCCTCTTTACCCTTAATTCTTAACATAGATATGGCTAAAAGTTCCCAACAGTAGCCATGCCCCACCAGTTCAATATTAGACTGCCTTGAAATTTCTTCTACAAGATTAGCTAAGCTGCTATCCTAAATTGCCATCTCAGGCAAAGTCTCTGCATATGAGCAAAATGCAGAGAAACTGTCTGCCAAGCCATAGAACACCTTGTTTGGAGTCCAGAAGCCAATGTAGTTCTTCTGAGCAAGAATCTCTAGACCCTGATCTTTGTCAGTTTTCTAGTCTACTGAACTGTGAACAGAATCTCCCATACAATACAGCATCAGATGTTCCAGCTCTAATTTTTCCCAGCATCTCCAAAACTTTGTGAACTCTTCTCCTTCCCATAAGCCAGTTACAAAAGCTCTTGAGTCACATGATCAGATATAGTTACAGCAACAACCCCACTATTGGTACCAGATTCTGTTTTACTTACTTTTGCCTAGTTTCTGAGACAAAATACTTAACACCCAATGTTAAAGGTGAAAAGGTATATTTTGTTTACAGTTTGTAGAAGTTTCAGCCAATCATTGATTGGATTCACAGCTGGGTGACTTGGCAGTGGGATATTCCAGGGTAGTCTTTACTTTATATTGTATACATCTCCTGGGATTAAGGCAGTACCAATCCAATCATTGGACTGATGTAACAATCACTCACTCTTAACCTCAGTACCCTTAATCCTAACATTGTATGTACTATGAATCAGTCACATACTCTAGATTCACTCACCAATCCCACAAAGCCCAGTGACTTCATAATGTTTTGGGGGAACATATAGGAATGAACTATTACAGATTATTTACTTATGTTCAGTTTATCTTCTGTTAATTACTTATCTTGGATTCTCAAAACAAATACTTTCAAGGATTTAATAAATACCATTTAAACTACACAAGATTTTTTAAGGTATTAGAGTGAATGTCCATTTTCCAATAACACTTGAGTAATAATTTGTTTGTGTCTTTGGAACTGCACATAGGTTCAGTTATATTCAATAATGGGCTATAGAGCAAGAAAGGAATGTTTTTCCTGTCACTGGTCTAGCAGGATTTGGAGGATTTGATCCAAGAAGAACAAAGCCAAAGTCAAAAGTCTACAATTGTGCACAGTTACACAGCCTCTTAACCAGTGCTCAGAGCTCATATGCTTTTCTAGTGGAAACCAAGGCAGACACATGCAAAGGAGGACTTGTATTTTGAAGGGAATAGATTTATGTGGTACTCCAGAGGTCTTTCAAGAAGATTGGTATATATGGAGCCTGAGTGAATTCCATTGATATGTTTAACACTATTGTCACACATAAAATGGACCCCTTGTATTGATGAGCAAAAATATCAGGTTATGAATTAGTGAGGGTGATGCCTTATCTTGAAATTGAAGCATTTTAGAATAATACATCTTTTACTATAGTAATAAATTAATTCTCAGAGAATTAGGGTATTTTCTTCAAGAATTTTCCTTTAAGAATGATGTGTATTTGAAACAGCAAGAAAACTTTCAAAATGTTGTTTCCACTAAATTATTATTAGTGTAATCATCTACTTTTCACTATTTTCAAGACTGCAATTTTTTTCAGTAAGATTGAACAAACTGAAAGAAATTCAGTTGACTGAATTACCATCGATTGGCTCCTTGCTTTGGCCTAGTTTCTTTTCCTTGAAATACTTGTTTCTTTTCTATCCTGCTGAAAAACTGCTGTTTCCTCTGGATAATCAATCAGTGGGATCTTACTGTTACATCTCAGCAGGAAAATTAATTAATGCATTCTGGCCTTTCACTTTACCAGTAACCGGAATATCTGTTAATGACTAAATAATTAATTTCTCTAGTTTCAACAAAATTTCCAATGCTATCTTGTTGAGATAAAACAGATAGTATTTTACAATGTCATTATCAAGTCCCTCATCAAAGCATATACATATTGTTGTGTTAGACATTATTCCATGCAGTCTATTTTGAGGCTTAAATCTTACTAGGAAATAGGAATCTGTGACTGTTATGCTTAATTGTTAACGAGTACATTAAGAGACTCCTGCAGAGGTAATTGGAATATGATGGCACTATACTCAGTAGAACAATCCACTGAAGTTCCTGGCTGAACTTTCTGCTAGGAAGGGGATCTCAGTTGTAGATGGGTCACTGGACCATGACTTTGACGGTGTCTCTTTCTCTCCCTGGCTCTGTTTACCTCTTTGCATCCTGTTTTCAATGAACAAAGCAGCATTATTCTAGCTCAACTTTTTACCATGCTATTTTTCTGCTGTGGAACCACCCAACTATGAACTATACCCTTCAAAACTATGAGCAAAATTAAACCTGACCTTTATTAAATTGTAGATGTCATGTATTGGGTTTTCACTTTGGCCTTGCAGATAGGAAGCCTGATTTTATTTTATTTTATTATTTTTATAAGCTTACTTTTGTATTGATGCATACTTGAGATAAATAGTCATTACATTCATCCTGAAGAGTTGGTATATATACATATTGCATCTTGATTTTGTGTGCTATCTCCTCACAAAGCCTTCTCCCTGCCCTTCCCTGGATCATGTTCACTTTTCCATAACATTTACCTTAGTGTTTCCTACCATCTCTCTTTCATTTTGCTCTTTAAATTATTTATTTTTGGGTTTTCATATATTAGAGAAATCATACAATATTTAGCCTTCTGGATCTGAAAGTTTCATGGAATTATGGTCTTAAGATAGACCCATATTCCTACAAATAAAACTATAACTAGAAATCTCTTTTAACCCAGCTGTACCTCTTCCAAGGCTTTTTTGTAAAAATTGTAAGGTCTTCGTGTTATAGTGATGCATGCAAACTCACATTCATAGAAGCACAATTCACAGTTGTCAAATTCTGGATGTCGTCTATATGCCTATCAATAGATGAATAAAGAAAATGTGAGACATCTATATCTATGATGTATATGATGTTGACATAGAGATATAGATAAATATTTATCAGATATAAAGAAGGGTGATTTTACCTTCTATTTGTAGTATCAGGCATGTGTTCTATTTTTCTCTCATTGTTATCAATTCTGATCTTTTGATGTTGATCTTTCCTTGTGATCAATCTGTTATTAAATTTGAATATTCCCTCATAGGAACTCCATATCTTTCTATGCTGATTCATTTCTATAATCCTGAAAAATTTCAAGTCAGGCTACCGTCAAGATACATTCCCATATTTTTAAGTCCAATTCACAATGGCTCAGCTCTGAAATCAGCATTGGTGTCTGTCAACATAAGCTTGGATAAAGAAAATATGACATGTTTACAGAATCATGTGATAAAGAAGAATGAAATCATGTCATCTACAGGAAAATGAATGGAACACAAGATCATCATATTGAGGAAAGTAGGACAAACTAAAAAAGACAAATATCACATGTTGGCTCTCAGATATAGTCTAAAGCAATAGCAATGACAAAACAAAATGGAGAGAGAAGGCAAGAAAGCAGAGGGCGCTTATTAGGGATGAGGAAGACAATTTGAGGCAGTGGGAATGGAAGAATAAGGGGATAGTGGTTGTGGGAATTATCTAAATGTGTCACATGCATACATATGTCCCAAGCTGAAATACAATAATCTGTAAAACTGTACACACCAGTGAAAAAAGAAAGAAAGAAGATCCAAATCTTAATGTAAGGTATTATTTTAGGTTAACTTTCACAAAGATATCCTACAAATAACATTTGTTGGAATACAAGTGGTTCCTTTTATATCAATTAATACTCTTCCTTACTCTAAATACTGTTATTCTACAGGCAAGGAAATGAACTTCAATCAAATAGTGTTATGGGTTGGGTCTAGATGTCCCCTCAAAGTGTCCTGCAGTCATGGGAGCTGGCTTTTCAGAGGTGGCTGAATCTAGAACGAGTGATACTGGGATTAAGTGTGTCTGATTAGTAAATCAGTCCACCAATTGTTTTGGCATAGTTCTGGCTAGGATTAAGGGTGTGATTGCTTCACTGATCCTAGGGTGGATAGTCTACAGACAAGCATTTTTTCTCTCCTCTTGTTACTTTTGCTGTCTTCCATTACCATGAATAGTTGCCCCTCTGCCAAGGGTCTTTCTGGCTGGGAACCAGTGAATTTGGACTGAAACCTCTACAAACTGTGAGATAAATAAGCCTTTCCTCCCTTAACTTTAGGCATCAGGTATTTTGTCTCAGCAATGAGAAAATAATTAAGACATAGTAACTGATTCCAACTTTGACCTTAAATTTTCTATTATTTTAGTTCTCTGAAATACTCTTTAAATTAAAACCATTGAATCAACATAGTTCTTTTACTTAATGGGTCCTCATTGACTGCATACAATGGAATAAATTTTGTATTCTGATATATTCATGTTAATTTTAACTTGCACCAAACATAGAATTTGGAATTCTTTTCAGTTCACTCACTGAATACTTTCATTCTCATGTGATGAAAATCTTATGACCTAACAAAATACAAATAATGTTGATACAAGGAAAATGTATGCTTAAATTTAATCACAACAAAAGAGAGTAAGAAACTCTGAGACGTTGGAAATTTTTCATAAAACAATTAGATAAATTCAACCCTTTTGCTTTCTTCTTGAAAGTCACCTATCAATTGGTGCATGCTTCACTAAGTCAAATTCTGTAATAAATTTATATTTTCATTATTACTAACTCAAATATAAAAAGGATTTCTTGCATCTTTCTACATGGTTTTTCTAAGAGAAAATAGTATCAGTGCCATGTTAAGATAAATGAGTCGGTGAATAGTTCCATGTCTGCAGTGCTATGATAATGTGGAACACAAAACCACTTGCCAAAGTTTGCTGCTGCTATTGTATGGTAGAAGCAAGTGAAAATCATGTTCTTTTTAAAATATTTTCCAGCTACTACCCTTTAAATAATGAAATTACTTCTCTAGCTTACAGCCAATATTTCCTTCATTTTAGCTAGCCAAAAAAGCAGAAAGAACAGAAATTTTAAAAAGAAAGAATGAAAAAAAAAACCAGTCAGCTATTTCAAATGCCATAAAAAGGAATTTTTAAAAAATAATATTTAAAAATCTTAACCATCATTAAAAACCTCAATGATTTTCTATGAGTCCACAAAAATACACTTTTTTTTCTGAGGGTGATTGATGATTCTTATAATTCATAAATTGGCTCAATAAATATGGCTGTCTTTAAATTTGACATTGCATAGATATTTGAAACATTTATGCATCAAGTATACAAGAATATTTCCCATATTTAAAATTTTAACAGAGGCCAAGAATATTTTCCTATGTGTCTTTAAAAGACAGAAATGTCATTGCTATTTATTCTGCATGCTAGGAAGAGTCTGTATTAGAAAAAAAAATAATACTAGCACATCAAAATAAATGCTGCATTTGGTTTTCATTTTATCTCATGCCTTTGTCTCAGTGGTATAATCTATATTACTCCAGATTTGCTAATGTTCCAAACATGTTCAATTTAATTGCTGCAATTTCATTGTGAGATAAAAAAAAAAGTAAAAAAACTAGACTTTGGTAGCATTATTTCCTATACACCAAAAGTCAGATGATTTTATAAGTACATTAATGTGTTGTAGGAAATTTTATAAATAATTGCAATTCAAAATGTAGAAACCCATACCTTTGAAACAATTTTCATGCTATTGAGTAACACTGGCCTGTTCATTTTTTCCTAAGAGCATCCAAATGTAAGAGAAAGCTCTAAAGATTCATCTAAAAACCAGTGAGTTCAGTGAAATTCACTGATTCAGTGATGGAATCCTTTATTTGCAAACTTTCCAACAGGATATTAAGTAAATTGATAGAATTATTTTCCATTCACATGTCATTCTATAGAAATTACAACACACATAATTGTAATATGTAGGTTGCACTATGAAGTATTTGATTTTCTTTTTTCCTCCCCATTGTTTTTGAGATGAGCTCTCACTATGTTACAAGGACTGGCCTGACGTTTGGGATTCTCCTGTGTCACCTTCACAAACACATGTGTTACCACCTAATCTGACCTGATTTATTTCCAAGGGAGTTGCAAAGGAATAGGAAGAAATTAGTGTTATTCAATGTCATGGAAATTGGAGAGAGAGAGAGAGAGAGAGAGAGAGAGAGAGAGAGAGAGAGAGAGAGAGAGAGAGAGAGAGAGAGAGAGAGAGAGAGAGAGAGAGAGAGAGAGAGAGAGAGAGAGAGAGAGAGAGAGAGAGAGACAGAGAGAGAAACAGAGAGAGAGAAACAGAGAGAGAAACAGAGAGAGAGAAACAGAGAGAGAAACAGAGAGAGAAACAGAGAGAGAAACAGAGAGAGAAACAGAGAGAAACAGAGAGAAACAGAAACAGAGAGAAACAGAGAAAGAAAGGAGCCTACACTTTAAAATGAAATAATTTCAAAAATTCCCTTCAATATGCTAGTACAACTTTAAAATTACTTGACCATTATATGCACAGGTAGCAATACTGCAAAGAGCTAGTCCTTTCCCATGAGATTATAGCCATTCAATTGGGCTTATTTGGGAGTAAACATGCTACTACTTCTGTGATAGAAAAATAATTATGTGTCTGTTGGATAGTATGTTTTGCTATATTGTGTTAAGAAAACTAGTACAATTTACTTATTTTCTAAGAGGTAAGTTTATATCTGTGAAAGCCCACAACAGAAAAGCAGATTCCAAACAAGTAAACTAATGATGCACCTCAAGGCCTTAGAAAAATAAAGACAATGAAAATGTTAAACTAGTACAAAGAAGAAAAATTTAAAGATCAAAGCAGAAATTGATGAAATTGAGATAAAAATACAGATTTTATGAACTGAAGAAGCAGTTCTTTGAAAGGATAAACAAAATAGATAAAGCTAAACTTACGAAAACAAGAAAAATTCTCCTAACAATGAACTTAAAAATAAAAAAAATGAAATCACAATGGACACTAATGAATTATAGAAAATCATAAGTAATTACTTTGACAACATATAATCCAAAAGAATTGGAAAAGTTAAAAGAAGTGGAAAGATTTCTAGATGCATATGATTCAATAAAACTGAATTAAGAGAATACAAAATACCAAAAATCCAATCACAAACAATGAAGTCAATGCAGTAATAAAATTTCTCTCAGGACCCATTGGAGTCACCTCTGAATTCTACAAGAATGGAAGAGAAAGTCAATGCCATTGTTCCTCATGGTCCTCAATGAAATAAAAAAAGAAGAAACACTGCAACACTCATTCCCATAAGCTGTAATACTTTTATTCCAAAAGCAGACAAAGATGCAACCAGAAAAGAAGACTACAGGCCAGTCCGTTTAATGCACACAGATGTGAAAATCCTCAGTAAGATTCTGGCAAAGAGAATGTAACAGCTTATTTAGAAAGATAGTACTTTATAACCAAGTAGGCTTTATCCCAGGCACTCAAAAGATGTTTTAATGTAAATAAATCAATGCTTGTAATATATCACGCACACAGAAACAAAATCAAAAGCCATGTGATCATCTCAATAGATGTACAAAAGCCTTTGATAAAAATTCTACATCCATTTATGACCAAAAAACCTAAAGATAATACTCATAGAAAGACCTTATCTCATTTTGATAAATGTCAACCTGACAAGGCCATTGCTAGCATCATACTAAATGGTGAAAAACTGAAAGCTTTTCCCCAAGACTCAGGAACAAGACAAGGTTTTCCACACTTACCACTCTTAGTATATTACTTGAAATTTTAGCCAGAAGTTCCAGCCAAGAGAAAGAAATAAAAGGGATGTGTACAGGAAAAGAAGAAGCCCAGCTGTTATTAGTAGATAACTTGTAAGCAATTTATATGTGAAAGACACACAAAAAAAGAAACACATAGGTAAAATAAGCAAGAACAGCAATAATTTATATTTTGCTAATATTTGGGGATTTCACAGTAGGTAAAGCATTCTTTCTTCTATAGAGAGATTTACTAATTAAAAATTGGAAATATTATTATAACACCATATCTTCCCATGTTCCTTCGCACATCTAGGCACAGACAATGATCAAACTATTGATTTCACATTAAAATATAACACTTGTTTAAATTAATCTAATGTGACATAATTTTAATAAAGAGGATAAAGCTGTTTATTTGGTTGAGGTAACTTAATTGTGTCAAGCTTATTTAATATACTTTGAAAATAAAAGTAAACCAGGGTCACAGCTTAATAGTCCAAACAGTATCATGAAACTTTAGATTTCTAAATATCTAAAAAAATTAGAAAAAATAAGACTCACATTGCTACTGACACAGAACAGTTTTAAAATTGAGTTTCACTGAAAATAATTAGTTTCTATTGATTAATGCAGAATCATGTAGGAAGGCACCTTCCGTGGATCTATTTTCTTTGAAATGTATGTAGCTTAATGCACTGCAGAGTATAATGTTGTTAAAATTCTTCAGCTTTAATGATAGCTATTTTCATTCCATCTAATGAAAGGCCTGAATGGATAGTATGACAAAATTTGATTTCCCAATGTAGAGCATTGTGCAAGCACTGAAGTTTCAACTCTTGATCTGAAAACCACCTTTTTCTTCCTTGTCTTCTGTGTAATAAAATTGTTTAAGGTGTGTGATACAAACTATGGTCAAGGGATAGACTTTAAATTTGATTGTCAAGAATGTAAAAAACTAAAACAAAAAATAGCACCGTGGCTCTCACAGCTTAACAGACTATGACACCGTCTCTTCTGTCCTTTCGGACACCTCGCAGGTAAGTAATAGGACTGCACCTAAGGACAGGTCACATGGTGGACTGGATAGTCTTCTCTGAAGACCCCCCTACTTCTCTTTAATTATAGCTGACAAGTGCCATAGGGCCTGAAATAGAAGGAAGTCTAGAATGGATAGAGATTGGGTAATCTTGAGTGCGATTTTGAGACTGTCATTTAAAGAAAGCACTAGAAAAAAATAGTCATTTGGATGATGTAAAATTAGACTTAGGAAGACACTCAGGAATAGACCTTAGGTAACAATGCTATACCATTAGGTGAACTGATGAGTATCCTACTGGATATTTTCTTCATCAGCTTTTTAAATTATGCAAAACTGTGTGTCAGGCTGCTATATAATTTGTACAATTAGAAACTAATTCTGCCCTTTGTTATGCACATTTCCTTTAATTTTGATATATGTTGCTCATTTGAATATCTTGTCCTTTTCAAAATTTGGATGTATGTGTGCACATTCAGTAGCAAAGGCCTCGTCACTTTTCTTTGTCTCCTCACCTTGTTCCCATCTGATTTTTTTTTCCTATGGGAGTCTCACCTACATCAGTATTTTATGAGCAAGAATCTAAATCCACCATCACTTCCCTTCTGGTATTTTCAAGGTAAAGGCATATTTATGTAGTTTGGTTTTCTTGTTCCTCCATCAGGAAGAGCTTCTGCCACTGAAAAATTTTTAACTGTTCAAACAAGATACATTTCCTTTACCTAACAAGTAACCTTGAAATTGCCTTTCACTCATATTAAGAAACTGAACTTAGGTCAACAATGATTAAAGGAAGGAAGTAAAACAGAGCAATGCCACATGTTAAGCCAGCAGTTCTGCCCTCCACCCTTGCTGTGGGTTGGGTGAGACCACTGGCTTGGTAAATAGACTTTACTGTACAGGTTGGGGTTGTGTGAGAATGTGAAGGTTCTGACATTGAACCCACTTAGAAATTACACACATAATGATTTACATATACTGAAATACTTCCATATTGTAAATAGGGTTAAATAATGACAGACCTCATAAGATCTTTGAGCCAGAAGAAAAGGATAATGTGATATTTACCTATTCAGTACAACAGCATCAAAGTACTATTATATATTGTTTTCCTGAATCCTATTCCACCTGCATCTATTGCTTAAGAGCCAGATGGCAGATGGATATGAAGAATATGACATAAGAACTCACAAAAAATAAAAGCAAAATAGCCTTTATTTTATATAGAGCTTCTGGTGACCTGTTCATCTTTTTCTCCAGAGATAGAGAAATCATGCTGAATTTATGCAAGTTCACTCTGGGGAAGCAATGAGAATGCTTTACCTTTACTAACCTGGACCACCTCAGGGGAGGGAAGACTGTCTGAGATTTCCTGTCCTGAAATGCCTGCTTATATAAATCTGAAAGAGAGAAAAATAAACTCTTCATGGAGATTCTCTTCAGCTCCCTAAAATAGGCCTTGGGGTTTCCAAGTTCGGCATCATTATCTCCCCTTTTCAGTGATGCCCCTGTTATGGTTGGCATCCATGACCTAGGAGTTTGACCCTTGCATGGAAGACCAGCTCGGGATCTGTGCTCACTTCCCTTTCCAATTGCAGACCCTGAAGGAGGGTTTTCCTCTTTCTAGTTTCATGCATCTGTTTATTGCTTTCATAGAACTCACCCCTTACCAAAGATTGTCTCCCTTGGTAGGCCAGCCAGCATTTCTTTAAGTTGTTGATTAAATGTAACAGTTATATAAACGCATTGGTCAGAGTGTGATGTGTGAACACATGCATATAGTGCATACTGATCCAGTTAGGGGAATTAGAATTTTCATCTCCTTATAAGTTCTGCAAGTCTGGGGCCTTTGAACTCCTCTCTGCTAGTTCTTCATAAATTATATAACAGGCTATTTTGAACTCTAGTCACCTTATATTTCTATAAAACACTATAAATTTTTAAACTTCATTTCTTTTTTTTTGACTAAAATGAGATTTAAACTTTAAACCCAGAAGAAAGCATTCGTTTTTTCTTTCTTTTTTTAATTGGCAGTTACTTAGCACCACATACTGTATGGCCAGTGAGCATACAAATAAAAATTTATCACAGTTTTTGCCTTACAGGGGTTAGAGTCTAGTGTGAGAAGACAATTTAAAAATTAGTTGGAAATGCTACAAGTATATACATGAAATCAGTGTAAACTGAATCAGATGCAGTGGATTCATTTCGGCCACCATGAGTCAGGAAAACTTCAAAGAAGAGAATAACTTAAATAAAAAGAGTAATGGTGGTAGCAGGGGTAGCCGTTGGTTGGACCTCAACATACCTGAATATGTTAAACTACTTCAATAGAAAGTGAAAATGACGTGTTGAGAATACTGTAGATAATTGTTAAATAATTATTTATTTATTAAATAAAAAGACACTAATCAACAATGTTACTTCAAGTAGAAAATTAAAATGACTTATAGAGAAAAATCCAGATAATTTTTCAGTGTATTCGTTATGTAAAAAACTGCAATAATCGAAAATATTCTTTTCTTGGCTTTTTCTTAGAAAAATAATCAACTTTATTCATTTTTAATGAGTATTACAAGAAATTTGAAAAAATAATTTGTATATAAAGATTACATATGCAGAATTAAATGAGCACAGACAGTAACAAGATAAAAATAAAAAGTTTTCTTTTCTGCATTACCTTACTTGCTTTACATTTTCGCACATCATTTTTTATAAGCATCAACTAGACAAGAATAAGCCAAGTTCTAATTATTAGCTTAACATAATTACACTGTGACACTTCTTTCCTTTCTTTTTTTTTTCAGTACCTGGGATTGAACTACACTGTGAAATTTCTGCAACATCTTACAGCTAGAAAAATATGTGTCTGGGAACCAAGACCAGCGTACAAGTGCTGTCTCCACCAGGTCATCTCGTGGGTCAGCACAGCGTGGACCACTGACCCAGGAACTGTACTCAGGGCTGCAAGGGGGAGACCCCTGAGGACATGCCCAGCGCAATTCACTCACAAGCAGTCACGCGACCAGATGCGCGCAGCAAACCTGGGCTAAACTGCAAGCACAGTTCAAAAGAACCATAAATTATCACCAGAATTTATTATGGCCTGTAATAAGTTATGGTAAGTTAGTTGACCTGAGTCAAGGAAGAACTAATGATCATGCTCCTCATAATATTTTTAAAAGAATTCTTTGCAAAATGTGACAAATGTTGCAAAGAGTGCATTCAGTGAAAAATAGGGTAAAATTTTAAGAGTCCAACAAACTGCAGCGGTGGCAGCATGCTATTTTGGTGTACTCAAATCTTTGTCGTGTTAAAACGGAGTAAATTGTTCTAATTTTCTACTTGGCTAATAATGTTCTGTAAGATGTTCCCCACCCTGGGTGGGGCCGACCTTATCCTCTGATTCCTGCTATCTACACCCCTCAAGCCACTCACTGGCTGGGGCCTCTTGGAAGGAACTGAGAAGATGAAAAATGGGAATTCTAGGAAGAGCACCAGTGCCCTGCAAAAGACAGGCAAAATGAGATGTGACATTGGAGAAGGGTGAGCAGTTCCGTATGCAGGATGTGGGACTTGAAGAAAAGCTGGAGAATATGGCATAGAACTAGGGTCCAGGTTTATCAGATAAGGAGGTCCTAAGGGTCACAGTGAACAGTTTTAAAACTTTCTTGATAAGGAAATTCTCTTTTCTTTCAATGGAAGTTGGTTTGGTTAAAAATTTAGAACAATTGCTATAGATTAAGAGTGAGTGACTGGAAACTTCTCAAAAAAGTCACACTTAAAAATTAATGTGAGAAAGGAAGACAAGATGGCCAATCAGTGAGCAACAAAAACCAGAGCCTCCCGGGAGAAACAACTCATATGACAGAATGAAACACCCTGGAGAGACCCAGACAGAGGGAGATGGATCCTTCTGACACAGGAAGAAATTAAAACATAAAAATCTCGTCAAATACGTTGGGACTACAACTGGAACAGCTGGACACAGTGTCTTCGCTGTGACCCAATTTTACAGCAGACTGAATTTGCACCAGCCTGAATCTGCCACGGCCGGCAGAGCCGCCCAAACTCGTTCCCACCACAACTCATAGCAAGCAGAGCAGCGCTGAAGTTGGGGGTTTGTGAGCCTGAAGGAGAGCGGAGCTGGCAAAGGGACTTTCATTAATCCACGGTCAGTGCTGGGATTGGGAACCCCCCCCACCCCCACAGGAAGGGCATGATCAAATGGGCGACATGTTGGAATCTGGCAAGAGGAGCCTGAACTGGGAGCAACAGTGACTTCAGTTGGTTCCTGATTTGTGGGATTTGCTTGGATTGGGCTGTGCCCCTGGCTGGGACCCAATGAGCTGTGCAAAATCGATTCCCTGCGCCTAGCAAACACTAACCGGAGGAAGGCCTCTGCAGTTTGGTTGGCCCGGTGGGGAGGGGCAGGCTTAAGGAGCCACTGCTTGCACCTCAGTGATAAGAGCAGTCAGGAGAGGTGGGAGGACCCTCACAAGCATGCTTCGGAGGAGGCATGGCCAACAGGAAAGGGGGCTGGGATCTGCAGTGTGACCTGTGTGGAGGAAGCTGGGGCCATGACAGAAGACAGAGGCAGGAAGAGGCCCCCAGCCCAGAACCCTGAAAGCCCTTATCCAGGAGAGGGAAAAACAAGGGAGACTGAGGGCAGCAAACACACAACAGCAGGCATGGCTTCAATGGACATTAAAAGGTATTTGGGACCTTGTAGATGAGCTCAAAACTGAAATATTAAATCAGGTAAAGCAAGATGTGAGTAGAGTAATAAAAGAAATGCTCTCAGGGAGCATCTCTCAGGAAGATACAGACAGTAGAAGGGAGGAACACAAAAAGAGGAGAGAAACATTCAATAAAGAATATAAAGAAAATATAGAATACATGAAGCACATTCAAAGAGACTACTAGGAAATTAAAAACTCCATTGAAAGCTGACAAAATGCCTTAAAAGAAACTAAGGATAGACTATCAAAACTTGAAGACAAATTTGCAATGTGTGATTATGAAAGGAAAGATCCCTTAAAAATAACAAGGAAACAGACAGTAACAATACAAAGCCTAGAAAATGATAAGAGAATCTACAATTTAAGAATAAGAAATGTGAACAAAGAAGCAGGAATACATACAGGTGAATTACAAAGGCTTTTTACAGAAATAATTAAGGAAAACTTCCCAAGCATGGGAAAAGAAAATGACATTCAGGTATGTGAGGCATCCAGAACCCCAGCCACTTACAACCAAAACAGATCTACACCCAGACATATAATAATCAAGATACCAGAAATTCAATATAAAAACAGAATATTAAAAGCCGTCAGAGAAAAGAAACAGATTACCTATATAGGTAAGCCCATCAGGATCACGGATGACTTCTCCACACAGACCATCAGATCAAGAAGAGCTTGGAGTGAAATTTTCCAAGCCCTGAAAGAAAATAACCTCCAGCCCAGACTGATGTACCCTGCAAAACTGTCACTAGAAATTAGTGGAGAAACAAAATGCTTCCATGACAAAGAGGAACTGGGCGAGTTTGTGACCACCAATCCAACCTTACTGAGAATACTGAAGGATATTCTAGAGAGAGAGAAAAAAAATACCAGGATTTTAGGAACAGTGGCAGAAAGGCCTCAATGAGTGGGGCAGGCAGTAGAATGAAGGAGAAAAATAGACAAACAGGCAGAAAAATAGCATAGCAGAAATGAGGCAGAGAAGGTTGGCTATAATCTCTAAGATAGATGGCCTTGATACACTATATTGTTAATAGTGCACCAAGATTTAAAAACCCACATTACTCACACTACTCTGCTTAGATGTATTATATTCTGTTCCAGTCATTCTACCTGTGCTAGATTTGAGGGTACAAACAGTAATCCCGAAAATAACAGGATATACTACGGTAATCATCCTTAATTTCCTATTAAGTCAATCTAAAGCTGTGTAAAACCTACACTGTTTTACCATAACTGATTATAATCAAATCTGGTTTGTTAGATCACTGTTTTGTATTGATAGATTTTATTCAAAGCTGTTATGATTGATAGTATCAAGTCTGAGAGTATAGGCAACTGCACTTAAGATGACAAGATTCACTAGAATATCCACTCTGGTTTGATTATTACCTGCCTTTGAAGTTTTATATTGTCTACAATGTTTTATTTTTTACTAATAT
>PVLA01001523.1:34574-51619 GCA_004027455.1 Hydrochoerus hydrochaeris | reverse complement strand
ATGCTATATTCATTTATGCCTGATGATATAGGCAATTCTATTGAAGATAATAAGAAACAATACAGCAATCACTGTAGATCACCTTGTACTGTGGTTTTATACGACTCTTTGGTTTCATGTTTTTACAGGAATTTGTTTTGTTTTGTCTTGCTATGTTTTGTTTTTCCCTCTAATACAGAAAGGATAGAAATACATGTAGAGACTCATGTATGAGTAGCCGTTTACACTCTCACTGTTTGACAATCTATTTTGTATGCTTTAATTTTGTAACTTGAACAACTATTTCTAAGAGGACAATATGTAATTTATCAACTAGTGATTTCTTATTGTTTATCTTTTCTCTGAAATTCTGTATTATCTCTATCCTTTACATGCTTTTTTTCTCTTTAAATAAAAATTAAAAAAAATTAATGTGAAAGTACAGAATTGACTGAAGAAATTTACGTATAAGAGGAACTGGAGAGAGAGACAGAGATTGAGATTTATAATAGTTCAGATAAGAAATTAAGAGGACCTGCATTAGCCAATATTTTTAGGGGTACAAAATATTAAATAAGAGTCACTGAATATGGGGTGACAAGTTTCTGCTCATGGCATGACATGGTTGTTGATGCTGATCACTGAGACAGGTTGGCTCTGCCTCTGTTTGCCTGCAGTGACTGCTGTATCTGTGAAATGGACATCAGGAACCTACCTATTTCAGAAGTGTGGCGATTCTTAAACAACAGAGTGACACTACTGTGATTGACAGTTATTGCTGCACTGATGGTAGCATTTCCATACTTAGGTAGAAATTGGCAGTCAGTAAACAAATAATCATGTCTGAGACTGGGAAGAAAGTTTATGTGTAGCTCTAAGCCCTTGAGAGTAATCTTCAGATAGCAGGTGATTCTTCCTGACTGACTTTATTGCTTCTTATTTTGACTTCTCATAACAATTAATTTTCTGAATCGCTATTTTAAATTATTTTTGAAAGAAAACTGGTAATAACAGCTGTTGTCAGCTCAGTTCTACTCTGAAGTGTGACTTTAACACAGTACACACTTAAAATGAAAGTGGAATATATTTTAGGCCAGTTTGTTGAGAGTTAAAATGAGAAAAAGAGTTTTACTGGGTCGACCCGTGTGGAGATACACAGAGCCCAGAACCGGCACAGACATGCCTCAACTTTGTTCCTGCTTAGGCTCTAATTAATAAAACATGGCTACAAAATGTTGTTTGCTGTTTCTTTAGTCTTTGAAGGATGGTTTTCAGTCTATAAAAGGAGGGTGGTATATATCATTTGTAAACTTTCATCTCAATCAAAACATTATAGTAGTACAGAGCTTTCTTTAATTGAAGCTTACAAAGGGTGTAAGGTTGAGTGGAATGATTGATGGAATATCGAAATGGTAGTGATATAGGAGAAGGAAACTCCGAAACTACTAAATGTCTGGTATGAGTTTGTTTTCTCTAAAATCAAAGAATAAATTTTTGGAACAACGGAGGGTAAGAGCAAAATATATTTATTGAGAGAAAGAAAGCTGCTGTCTGAGAGAGAGAGAGAGAGAGGGAGAGAGAGAGAGAGAGAGAGAGAGAGAGAGAGAGAGAGAGAGAAAGAGAGAGATGCAAAAGACTTGTCTTTTCTAGGGACTTTTATAGAGTAAAATCACGAGGTGAGATGGGGCCAAGGTGGGGAAAACCTGGGAACTCACAGGGTGGAGGTAAGGTAGGGCAGAACTATGGTCAACCAATAAGGTTAATTGCTCAGGTTAAATTGATTAAATCAGGGACAAATGGGGAAGTGAGTCATGCATAAGTAGCCATGCTTAAGGAGCAGTGACTTCCTGTAGGGGGATGGGATGGTGAAGCCTGGCTTCCTTAAGGTGATAGAGATCTATTTAGAATATCAGTCCTTAGGATGGGGGTGCATTTGTTTGATCTTTTGTCTTGAGGCCTGGCCCTCAGCAGGAGATGAATGTCTTTCCCACATTTACAAGGTATCTGATCCTCTGCACTGGCTCCTTTGAGGATCTAGCCCTGTCTGACTGCCTATAATATTTCTTTCTAACTCAGTTGCTTGTAACAATAGGATTAGGTTGATTACAATACACTCAAGCAAGGATGCAGGTAGAACTTTGTCAGCAGTGACCTGAGATCAGACACAAAAGCAGAAATAGATACTAGGAGACTGATAATGAGCTGCAAGGCATTTCCAAAGGTCAGGTCTGATCTGAGCTTCCTTTCCTTTAGGGGACCCTAAGGCCAGGCAGAATGCACTGGTAGCATTTGGAGATATTTCCCCAAGATATGAAAGCCTTGTAAGTTTTTTTTATTTTTTCTTGAATTTGAAAACTAGTAAGATCAACCATAGAGGATTATACTTTCTTGGCTATCTTTAGTGTTGTGATTTGAAAAACAAAGGAAGCAAGGGGGGAGGGGGGAAGTTTAATTCAGGCACAGAAAACCCAGTGCTATACCACAGTGACCATCAGGCTCCGTCATCAGCCTGATTGGTGAGTAAGGCAGGCTTGTGGGTGTGCCGTGGAGGTCAAGGAGTTATCGCCTTGGAGACGGAGTGTGGACCCTCTTCCCTGCCTCCCTGGCACAGCTCACTGCTCTGCCCCTCAGTTGCTGTCAACTAAGCATCTTTAGGCTGCCGATCCTTTCTGCCTCCATAATTCCCCTTTGGAACCAGGTGACCATGGACTGAAACCTCTAAAACCGAAGTAAATCGCTTTTTCTCCTTTCAGTTGTAGCTGTCAGGTATTTGTGCGGGCAACAGGAAACAATGCATGCTATGACCATGTACTTTTGGAAAACAAAACCAAAATATTTTGATTAAGCACCTTTCACTTACACCTGTTGTTTCTCTATGTCAGATGAAGATTGAGCCAGTTCTCTTTTAAAAAGATTGATTCAAGAAATGCCTCTTTCTATCAATAAAACTGCTCTAACGTAATGTCACACTATGTTTCTTGACCTTTAGAATGAAATTAGAATGATTTTTTTGTTTTAATTTATGATCTTCTCTTGGGTTCATTATGCACAAATTAAAATCCTATTAATGGTTTATCTTTTAATTCAGGATGTAGATCAGAAATGGTCCTGGTATCATACGCCTCTTGATTTCAGGGAACACTAGTTAACAAACTCATGGAGTTATTCTAATTTGGCATTTCTGTTGAAGAAAAGAGAACTCTTTTGAAAATATCATCCCATTCTATTGCTTAGGTGGTAATGTAATAGCAGGAAAGTCACTCCTGGTACATAGGAATCAATGAGATGGAATCTCCACATCTGAGGTCTGTCCAAGGGAACAGCTATAAGATCTAGGTAGCTACTGAGATTGTAATTCGACTGTGTGGCTCCCAACCCAGTTGGGGGACCAGGTCTTATAGCAACCCATCCAGTAACCGAGTATGGCCAATCTTCAGAACTGTGTTTAATTACAACAAGCAAACATTTAAAGCTAAAGGAAGCAAAGGTAGACAATTTCCTGGGTCCGTCACCATTCTATTGGAGGAGGGGGATGGCTTAACATTTGATCTACTTATATCTTTAACAGGAAACAGGAGGCTGTAGGAAGAGAGGAGTGGGACTGTAGGTAGCTGTACTCTCTTCTAGAATGTTACTTCAGGAGCTTGCATTTGAAGAGGAAACGCAACAGGAACACTAAGCTTAAAGGGAGCGAGCTTTGAGCATTTATGGGCAGTGTGTGAGCAATAGGCCCACCTTCAGTTAAAGAACAGGATAATAGAAAGTAAACGGGAAAGCTTCGAAATTGAAAGCAAAGATGATCTTTGTGGGACAAATCAGGTAGGGAGTAATAGCCAAGTCCGTCTATTAAAACTTTTAAATTATTATAATGACAAAATACAAGTGAAATAGAATGTTATTTTTGGCTAGGAAAAAAAAATTATGGAAAACATTGTCCAGTGTAAAAAATTATACATTAATGCTAGTTGCATAAATTGGTGTAATTTTTATGAAAGATTGATAATAATTCTTAAAATTATTTATTGGCACTGTGATCAACTTATTTCATTCCTGTGTTTATCCTTCAGATTTTACGAGTAAATGTGAATATTGTACTGAGAAATCGCTATAAAAATCCTCTATAGAGTAATGACATGCAGTGATTGAAGAAGAAACACAGAGGACAATTTCAGAAACTGGTTACCAAAATATAACAAGATGAATAAAAGCATGTGACATGAACATGTCAGAACAGTCTGTACAGTATAGTTTATACTACCACACGTTTTTGTTCTTACAGGCTGTCTGTAATATACACTGTATCTCTGGAAGGTGTGTAAGAAGCTGGAAACACTGGTTACATCTGATTACTCTAAAGTCCAGCTGCAGCTCGATTTTCAGCTTTTTGAATGACAAGGCTTATGAATAGTTTCATTCCAGAAAGCAAATACTAAACAAGTAAATATATCAATGAAATTAATTCGTGGCCATTATAATATTTCTTTACTCATGAATAAATCAATCTAATATTACAGAATATTGCTGATAATTCTTCTCTAAATATTTACATTTTTACGTATAGAGAAAATGTGCATTTAGGATTAGTATTTCTTTCAATTAATCTTCCAAAAGAATTTCCCTCTGTTATTATAGCACTCCACAAACATGGCTTTCATTGATAATAAATGTCATTGTATATGCTGAATAGTTTAGGTCACTATGTATAAATGTTGGACGGTTAAATTGTTTTAAGATTTTTACTTGTAGAATGAACCTTTATGGAAAGGTTTTGCTTGGGTTTTAGGTTCCATGTTTATAAATACTTCTTGGGCTGTGGATTTAGCTCAGCAGCATAAGCACCTTCCTTGTAAGAACGCGGTCATGAGTTTGCTCCCCGGTAAAGATAAAAAAAAAAAAAAAGACATTGAAGCTCTATTGACAAGGTGTATAATAGACTTCTTGAAATGCAATTATTTAATCAAGTGTGTGTAGTTATTTCGGGTACTAGCAGTGTATAAAAATATAGCACCCAGCTCCTGGCCTCTTTCGAGCACTGACAAGCAAAGTGTGACACCTCATTGCCATTTTAAATTATCAGAAAGTTCAAGTATTTATTCATGTGTTCATTAACTATTTAAGCTTCCCCATGTGCATGCATCTTCGATTGGCTTTATGTATGTTTTATTTATTGGAGGCTTTTAATATCTTTCTTGTCAATGTATACCAGTCTTAATACACGTTGAAACTATTAATCTTATATTTACAAATCTTATATTTACAAATAATTTCATTTTTTCCTTAAGAACGTCTTTTTTAATTTTTTAAATTCATTTCTTGATTCTGTTCATATTCTATATTCTATTATTTGAGTTTTATATATGTAATTTGTTGAGCCTATGATGTGAGGCAAAGATCAACTGTAGCTGTTTTTCCAAAGACAGAGCCTTTGCTCACTATGTTTTAAAAACCTTTGCCTGTTTGCTTTTTATCATGATTGCATTTCTCTCTCTCTCTTTTTGGTTTTCATTAAGACATGTTTCTGGTACCTAATGGGGAATCTGCACTTGGACATTCTCACCTTCTCCCCGTCTTCGTCTTCCTGCCCTTCATTTTTTAGCCCAGATTTAAGTATTTCTCTTCTTCAGATGAGGAAAGCTTTATCCAGGTCCTGGTAATCTAGGAAAACGTCTTTCACTGTCATAAAGGAGTGTCTGGCTCATTTTCCTAGGGTCTGGCCTTGAGATGTAACAGAGACATGAAGGACAGTGCTTGGGGGTTCCTCCCTCATTTCTCTCTTCTACACCTCTCTCTTTGCTTCAAAGTGTAAGTGTGCACAGGCCATGGCTTTGACCTTCTTGTAGCTTCACTCGTGTGCCATAGATAAAATTCCTCCAGGATCTGACAATCTGTTGTTTAATAGTCCTTTTTCCCCTGGTGGAGTTCTTCCCATTTAATAGCATTTTTGATAGGAAATGGAGACATGGAAAGTAGATAGTGATAGGAGTCATCTTAATTCAGAATTTCCAAGTTTACATTAATTTTAAAAAATTATTTGAAATTTTTTCATTGATCATTAATCATACTAAATGTTGAATGAATAAGGATTACTTTTGAGGAATATCAGTTCTTTGAAAGGTAGGATTCAAATCAATTGAAATCAAAAGAGTATTATTTGTATTTTTATTATTTATTTAGTTTTCCTTGAAAGCAATTTGGAATTCCTTTCTTGTATCCTTTTATTTCATAAAGCCTTCAAGTGCATTTTTCTTATTTATTGGTAAACTTCCACCAATTTAAATGAAAATCTCCCTATTAGAAATTAACATTCAGGTATTTTTTTCTTGGTGCTCTGACATGAAGGGCTGGCCCAAGACAGCGTCTTCAGAAATCCACACTGTTTCAGAACAGTATTAAGATTTGTTGGTTTACTTTTTGTACTGAGGATGGTGCTCACACCCTTGCACTTGCCAGGCAGGCGCTTATGCTGCTGGGCTAAAACCCAGGCCCAAGATTTGGAGTTTTTTAACTTAACAAATAAAACATTTAGTGATTCTTCTTGCCTTGTTGAAATCTTCTGTTTTGAATTCACTTATACCCTTTAATTGCTTTTGCATTTTAAAATTATACATAAACTAAGAATGTTTCACTCATCACGCAGGGATGAGCAAAGGAGAACATCACAGTCAAGCCCACTGTGGTTTGTCAAATCTTTCTGTACTCAAGTTTTTGTCCCCCCCCCCTTTTTTTTGGTTCAGGACCTTGCACTTTCTAGGCAGGTGCTATGTCACCACGGAGCTGTATTCCTGGTCCTGTCAAATCTTTGTGAAAGAATTCTTCATTCTCATGAGTTATTTGGCCATGTTCACAAGGAATTAGCACTCAGATTTGGAGTCAAAGGATAACTGAGTAATATTTACAGTATATATGCTGTCCATAGTCCGCTTTTTATTACTACTTTGGCCCCAGTAAGTGCCTGGTCACAGGCTCTGAGTGGTTAGTATCCCAACTCACTAGTTTGCTGTGTCATCATATTTCATTTTCAAATAAAATCGATCATAAATATTAAAAGACTATGCAAATATGATATATTTAAGTGTTACACCTATGATACTTATATTGGCCATGATCTCCAAATAAGCCAATTAAATAACTCATATTCATGTTCCAATTCATTCAGCAACTTTATATTGTGTGTGTATTCTGTGTCAGTTATGTAGTAGAAGTATAGCTATTTCTACAGCTATATTTCAGTAGCAGGTGCTATTGCAGCAGTTACTATATTTATGTAAACTTTCCATGTGTGGGGTATGAGCTTTATTTCATTTAGGGTTTTGTCCTATGGTGTACCAATGTTATCATCTTTATTCTGAAGAGAAGAAAGTGGAGCTCAGAAACATTAAACAATATGCCTTATCATATAACTAGTAAGTGTTAAGAGTCAGAATTTGGAATCAGGGCTTCCCAAATATGAAGATCAGGTGCTTAACTATAATGTTATACTTGGTTCTGGAAGGGAAAAAGAAAAAAAAATATAGAATTCCTGTTTTTAAGGATCTCATTGGAGAGAGACAGAGACAGAGAGAGAGAGAAAGAGACAGAGACAAAGAGAGGGAGACAGAGAGAGAGAGAGAGAGAGGAGAGAGAGATAACTGTATAACTGTGATGCAAACTGCAGGACACCCAAGACTGCTCATGGATTTGATAGCTGTTTTTTGGTTTTTTTTTTAAATCTCATGGTCTAATGAAGGGAGACATAAAAACAATATGCCAATGAAATGTTTTATATATATATATAAACATGAGACCTAAACATGAGGTCTTCTTATTCATTTTACTCATTTACTCACTCACTGCCTAACTCTAACAGATATGTATAATACTTAATAATCCATTAAACTATTGAAAATTTCTGAAAGTTGTTTTTGTATAATCCAAACCCTGGAAATGCTCAAATATTTTTATAGTTGAAACAGAAAGGCCAAAAAAGGTCATATTTCCTAAGTATTGGACAAATTCTCTACTTTCTTTTTATTGATTTCAGTAGTCAAATAAAGTTTATCTTTTAAGTTAAATATTTTCTAATATGATGAACTCATCATCACAACATTGAATTTATGCATCATTTTGTTACTAGAAGTATTTATACATGGGTTTACACAATCCATCAAGTAACTAGAATCTTCAGGTATTTTTTGTGTATAGTTAGGCATGTTTTGGAACTCTGCCCATCTCCTTGGCTGGACAAGTTAGGAGTAACAAGTTAATAGTGGTCAAAGTATTAAATTTTCTAATAGAAAAATCTGTCTGAAGATAATGACCCACACAGTGCAATTTGTTTTTAGTATATCAATAAGAAAATAATTTTTAAAAAACATTGAGACTTCATCCAATTTCCTTCTCTATCTTTGGAAAAGTATTTGATATACATTTATGCCACTTGTGCCTTATAAAATGCCCCAAATTGGATACATTGGTCATTTAACAAAAAGTACAGCAATGAATATATTTGATATATCAATTGCTAATGGTTTGTAAGTTCATTGAATTATTATCAAAATATGGACTATTGGAATGAATTTTTAAAAACTACATGTTCCTTAGCTCTACCAGTGATTATGAGATTAGAATTTTTTATGGAATTCAAGATAATTTGCATTTTTTAGAAAGAATGACAACTAATGGCACTGCCAAAATTTGATAAGTGCCAGAATTAGGCCTTCAGCTACTTGGTTTACTCAGTACCTTGTCATTTTGTCATTGTCCTTTCCCTCCTCTGGAGAAGAACAAGAAACATTTTTTTCACCTTACTAAACAATGAGATTTATGCATAGCCTTGGTAATTTTGTGTTTGGGAGTCCCCAAAACGTTGAGATATAGGTTCTCAATCCTAGGATTAGGTCATTGTGTTCCCTGGCTCTTCCTCTATAGTTACTTGTTTAGATAGTTGTTTTTCCCAGGAAGTCAAATACTAAGGCATTGACAACAGAGGTCTTGTTTTCCTGGACAGTAATCTGTTTTTTCATACCAGTCCTATTGACATAATGTACTAAAGGCTGTGCATTGTGACAGTGTTGGAAGGTCTATGGTTGGTTCAGAACCGAGCGGGAAGCGGGCATATGGTGATGGAGATAAAAAAAATACTAATTTTATTATTTAAAAAACAAGTGGAGAGTAGAGAACTGTGTAAGAACAAGAAGTACTCAGTGGCCAGTGCCCCTGGGGAGTACAGTGACCAGGAGGAGATGGAACACTTTTGTTTTCTTTGTGAGTCTGGATTGACAATACAGAAATTGAACAGAACCTATCCAGTATATTTTTAATATCAATAATTAATCAATAAGAATTCTTTTCTTGTGGGAAGAACAATTAGGGGTAGGAACAGCAGGATATGGATACAGAGGCACTGTCATATATTGCTAATGGGAATATAAAACAACGCAACTACTTTAGAGAATATCTGTTCAATAAGACACATGTCCACATGAAATCTACATGTCAGTGTTCATAGCAGCATTACTCATAACATACCTGAGCTGGAATTAACCAAATTAGCTATCAGCTGCTGAATGGTAGGCAAAATGTGGTCTTCATATAATGGAATATAATTGAGTGGCGAAGAAGAAATAAGTCCTGATTTCTTCCTACAAAGTACATCATGAATGAACAGCACACATTAATAAGTAATCCAAACATGTGACCACATCGTAAAATTGCATTCATAAGAATATCAGAAAAGGAAAATTCATAACATTAGCATATATATATATATATATATATATATATATATATATTATTAATTTTATGTGCCCAGAATTAGGAGGGAGATTAACTGTAATTAGGCATGAGAGATCTAATTGAGGAGATGAATGTTTCTAAGTCTGAGATATGATAATGGTTGTAACACTAAATAAAGTTACTAACATCATTAATTCATGCATTTGAAATATGTAAATGTTACAGCACATAGAATGTGCTTCCTTATTGCTGTCAGAAACACGAATAGCTTCACCTCGTGTTAACCTGCTTCCTGGCATGTGTTCAGCTTGTGGGGCCTGCTGGCTAGAATTCGGTAAATCAGGTCATGTTTATATACAGTGATTCTGATTTCTAAAGAGCGATGCAGTATCACATTGTAGAGACAATTGGTACTTTTAGAGTCCCGGCCAAATGGTTCAAAAACATTGTTGAGTGTCATCAATTGAGGAATCCATGTACTGTATTTTAATTTTCTTTAGAGGCCCAGACTTACGTCTGGATTTGTGTAGCAGTTTTTCAGTTATCTTATTTCTATTTTTACTGTCTTTAAATAAAGTTACTTGAAAACTTTCAACAAGCTTTAGATATTTATAGAAGGAGCAGCTTTATAACAGTATCTAAATGTGTCTTTTGTGAGGAAACACAAGGACCTTAATATATTGTTCTTATCCCTGAACAGACTCAAATTCATGAGCAAAGATTCTAAAAAAGAGATTTGTAACAATCTGTCTCACCAGAAAGTTTACTAAATATCATGCTTAAGATCAGTTTTATGAAAACATTCTGGAAATCTTCATGGACCATGTCTTTCTTTTGTGGTAGTAAGAGATAATTACAACATTTTGGTACTGCACAATGCTGCTTTACAGCTTTATAATCTGCCTAAGATATCGACTTACTATTTCTGAAGGTTAAATAACAATGTTAATTGTCCAACTTGTTTCCCTAAGCCCAGAAAAACTGTAATGAGTTTATATCTGATACTATCAATATAATTTTGATGGAAGAATCTCTGGAGAAAGACACATTTCACTTCTCAGAAAACAAAAAGGATGATGAATCATCCACTTCCTATGAAATAAAAAATTATCTTGCAGCAAAAAATATTGTGAAACATATAACAAAATACTTTGGATTGTAAAACTGATTTCTGGAAAGGAACTGTCGTGAAAGGAACGTCTCCTCTTCATAAAAATAGTCTCTATACTTTTGATAAGTCGTTATATGACCGGGTGGCTGCTGGACCTGAAAAGCTGTCCAGCTGCCAGGGATTCCTGGGTTACCAGGATTTTACCACACTCTTGGGATTAGAAATGCCTGAAAGAGACTCAGTTGTAGACAAGAGAATTGTTGAAACACCATGGCTAAGAGAGCTGCACTGCACAATAGCTTCCTAGCTTTTGTGGAGTGTACAAAGCACCTTTCACAGTCTCTTATTACGAAATATCTGCCTGACTTCTCCAAACAGCCTGGTACCAGAATCCAACAGCCTGGAACTCTCTGAAACCTTCTGCTGGGAATTACATCAGATTCTACCTAGAGAACAGAAACATAAAAACAGCGCCTTTCAGTAGCCAAGAGACGAAACACAGAAAGAACGTAACAACAAGTTTAGGATCTGTCTGAAAGGAAATACTCCTGCATGTCTCCTTAGTTGCTGAAGGAGGAGAGTAAAAGAGAGTTTTATTCTTTGTTTATAACAGTTGATCAAGAAACCCTGAATTTGAACAAGGCAGCTATAATATATGTGTCATTGACAAGGAAATTAAAGTAACAGAATAGTAGTAGGTTTCAAAAACAGTAAATGAGGATACTAGTGCAAATCAGGTTCATGTGTTACTTCTTTAGCCAATGGGAATTGCCTACGCCTTAATTTGTTAATCTGAGAAATAAGAATCCTCTTACCTTCCCAGTTCTGACAGTGGATCATGGTTGATAATTATTTTTCAAGAAGATTTGGAAACTAATTATTAATGTGAAAAACATACATGCTTTATTTGTATTTATACACAGATATTAAAGTGGAGTAAATATTCAGAATTGTGATCAAATATCATCCATTAATTTGCCATTTGGCTATCGGAAAGTCCATCTTACTGAATTTTCATTTTTTTTTTCTCTTAGCAAATATTTCTGCAACTTTACTGAATATTTGGACAAGATAAAGAAACATAGGTGACTGTTACTAAAATAGCATATTAGTTTAGGTAAAGAAACATAGGTGACTGTTATTAAAATAGTATATTATTTTATTTTAAATAGGAAATTATGTGCTAGGAGGTACTTTCATCATGAGAATAAAAACCAACATCAGTAACATTGCAGTGCTATTCCTTGGTAGCTTTTCAGATCACTATAATCTGCAGACTAAAATGTGGTATTATGTGTAAAATCTGATGCATCAAGTGTGTTTAGAAAATTGAGGCTGCCTTCCACTAAAAACAGCTTTACCTTTCCTTGTGGTTCATGTGACCCAAGGTCTGATGTGAAAGATTTACTCTTATTTGTGCAGTTCTTTTATCAGGATGGAGGAGGAGAAAAATGAGTGTCAGGAGATTTGGGCTTTTGTTACACTGTTAGGTAACTTACTGACAGTGCAATTCCCTATGGATTTCATATTTTTTTTCTAATAGTTTTCTAATTAATTTCAATTAAGCTACACAGGTTTTTTTTTTTTTAAACAAATGTCTGGTTTTCCATGAGTGCCTCAGAGTTTAAATCCTAGCTTGAGTGTTCTTTGTGAGGTCTGCTATGGGTCATTCTTCATAAATCTAATTACTAGCATCTCTGTGGTCGTTTTCTATGGAATTTTGGTTACTTGGAAGATTGCTAGAGATGCTCAGACCATCTGTTTACTGTTCTCTCTCTAAAACATTCTCTGTGTCACTCTTGTCTACATTTTAACTGTTTTTTTTCCATTTGCACCAGGAATGGAATTCAGAATGTTGTGCTTGCCAGGCCGGTACTCTACCACTGAGCTGTTATCACCAGCCGTCTACATTTTAACTGATACATAAAATTTATTTATTTGTGCAGGATCATGTGATATTTTGTTTCACGTGTATATTGCATAATGTTTAAATAAAGGTAACCATTATATATATGCTCAATCTATCATTTCTTTATGGTGAGAAATTTCAAAATTTCTTTTTCAACTTTTCTGAAATACACAGAGAGAGGCACTAAATACCATGCAATAGTTAATTGTGATGTCGACTTGCATAAAATCTCCCAGCTCATTGCTTTATCACAGTTCTGGATGTGTCTGAATGACTGACCCATCACTGAGGGAAGACCCATCCTGGGTGAGGGAGGAACAGACTAATAGACTTATGACCTGAATGAAATAAAAGGAGAAGAAGGAAGTCTCACTTCTGGTCCTCTGGGAGAGCTTTAGTCTTCCTCACTGCGTTTGAATATCCCTCTCCAGGCTTCCAGCTCAGGTGCTTCAGTTTCCTTGTGTACTGGGTCCCAGGCCTTTGGCTTTTGACTAGATTCTGGCTCTTCAGCAGACAGACAGCCCTTTCACATTCTTACCTACCTGACTTTGCAGACAGCCATTGTAAGCCTACATTGCTTATGTGATACATATTTCATATAGATTGCTTAGATTAAAACTGTTCCTCTAGTAAACCATAACTAATACACCACGAACAATGAATGACACCGAACTTGCTGCCAGGGTCCCACTGATTGCATACCTGAGACACTGGGATTCCATAAAACCAGAACAGAATGGACACTATTGAATTGATTTCTCCCAAAGACAGAAAGATCTCACACAGTGGGAAATCCTGCAAATCCTGCCTACCACTCGTTGTCCTGCGTGGGGTAAGAGCCTCTCTACAAAGCTTGGAGGCTGCCCCGAGTTCTATATGAAAGGTTTTAAGTGAAGAATCGGAAGCAAACAAAAGTCCTAGTGCAGCAGAATAGAAAGAGTCACCTGGGGCTGAGGTTTTTGGCTGACATACTGGGGTAGGAGGCTTCTGGAGCCAGTGTGTGTGGAGATGACGGCATTTTGATATAGGGAAGTGAAACTCCCAACCTACTCTATGTGCAGCATGAGTTCATGTTCTCTAAAATTGAAGAATGAATTTTAGGAACGATGGAGGTTAAGAACAAAATTTATTTATTGAGAAAAAGAAAGCTTTTGTCTGAGACAGAGACAAAAGAGGTCCCCAGTGGGTTGCCAAAGACTCTGTCTTTTCTAGGGAGTTTTATAGAGCAAAACCAGGAGGTGAGGCGGGTCCAAGGTGGGGAAAAAATGGGAACTCACAAGGTGGGCATGAGGTGGATGGAACTATGTGTAATTACTCAGGTAAAATTGATTAAATTGGGATCAAATGGGGAGGGAGTCAGTAGCAAGCCGCCATGCTTAAAACATAGCGACTCTTCCTGTAGGGGGTTGGGATGATGACTCCTGGCTTCCTCAGGGTGAACCATACCTGTCTAGAATATCAATGCCTGCTGCTTATATTTAGGGATAGTAGGTTGGGAGTTTCATCTCCCTACGTAAAAAATATTATGGCAGGCGACAGGGCTATTCCTCAAGAAAGTCAGTGCAGAAGATGAAAACACATTGCAACTGGCTGGAGGAGCATCTGTTGAAGCCCAGGCCTCAAGATAAAGACAAAATGAGTAGGTCTAGTAACTCCCCCAGGGGATAAGATGATTAGCACCACCTGGTCCAGTAAAGTTTCGATAGACATCGGTTACCTTCCTAGGTGATCTGGACTCACCCCATGCACCCCTTCTAAGGAAGGTCTTTGTTCCTTCCCGATACTCTTGGTACTTGACCTACTTCCCCATTAGATCAATACCACCTCAGTATGCTCTTCATCTTACTGGTTTATCATAGCTTTGACCTTCATTTTACCTACCTTGTGATTTTGTACCCACTTTGTGATTTTACTCCATAAAACTTTTGGAGTCCTAGGCAGCTCACTTTTGGGTCCCCTCCTGTCTCTCAGAAGTTATCTCAATAAATATATTTCCCATTATTGTTCTTCAAAATTCATTCTTCAATTTTGGGGAACACAAACTTGGCATATATGACATCTAGCAGGTTCACAGTTACATGCTTTTCCCCCAATATCAAAATCAACCACAAAAACAAACAAACAAACAAACAAACAAAACAAACCAATAGAACTGTTACAAATACCTGACCGTTAGCAAAATTTCTCAATTCTTAAAAAGGTTACAGAAGAAATTAAAAAAGAAATTAAGTAATTCCTAGAATCAAATGATAATACCAGTACAACATACCAGAACCTCTGAGACACAATGGAAGCCGCTTTTGTGAATGCTCACATTAGAAAAACGGAGCTCCAATAAATAACCTACTAATGCACCACAAGGTTTAGAGAAACAAGAACCATCCAAGAACTTGTGTTTTTTTTTTTTTTTGGTGGTACTGGGTATCAAACTCAGGATCTCATGCTTGGCAGGCAGGCACTTGTCACTGAGCTAAATCCCCAGTCCAAGAACCTGTGCTTTTAGGAACATGTCTAAAAAATCCTTCTTTATTACAATTTCTTTAAGCATTTTCTTCTAATATGTTAATAGATTCAATTCTTACATTTAAGTCTTTAATCTATTTTGAGTCAACTTTTGCATATTGTGACTGGGTCCAGGTTCATTCTTCTCTACTTGGGTAACTACATAACTACAACAAACTAATCTTTGTCCAAGATGTGAAGCATAGCCTTTTAACAAACATACCTGGAGAAATTTGATATTCATATGTGGAAGAATGAGTCTAGCTTCATAACTTCTACACTGGCTTTTTATTTTTAATTTCTGAGTTCTCACTCTTTTTCATAATCTCTACCCCATTCAACAAATATTTTTGAGCTGTATGGATGAGTTATTTCTGTTTACTCACCTTCTGTTATAAATTCTTGTTCTTGTTTTATTCACTTCTATGATTAGAATAAAAAATGGAATTTTGTTATACAAAGAGTCACAAACTAATTTGCTGACAAGGGCTCTTGAAGCCAGGAATTGTGGCACAGAGAGGTAATTATTTTGCTAATTCAAGTTAATTGCCACCCATTACTCTTTACTTTTTTGTCTGATTTTCCAGCTAAGTGTCTCTGAGATTCCACTTTAACATCTAACAAAACAATAGGCACAATGTTTTCATTCCACTTTTGGCTTTAATATGAAGCAATGGATTGAAAGAGCCTCATCACAATGAATCACACCATGGCTGTACATAAATTTCATACTTTACAAATGTTCTTTAGTTTCATGTGAAAACAACAACAGTCTTTATTTGATGAACATCTAATATGGGAAATCCACAACAAACAAGTGACTGTTTCATTCCTTTTTTAAAAACCTTATTTTGCCCACCACTCTTGTTAAATGTTTTATATCTGACAGGGAAATTGAATTTCTAGTTTTTATATGAATGAAAGCATAAATTTCATTCTTAAAAAAGTTTTTAATGGTAGGCATTATCATTTACATTTTATAGACATAGAAACTAAGGTTCAAAAATGTTTAGCAAACCCAGAATGACACAGATAACGAAGCTGGAATCCAGATTGCACCCAGATCTTATTCGTTCTTAATCCTGTGTTATTTCTACTTTGCTTAACCGTTTCACTCTCCCATTGTAGAGACAGGAGGCCCTGTAGGTGGCCTCACTGGGCTGTGTTAAAAGTTAATGGAGAAACTTACTAAAGGGGGCTGGAGGATATTTAGCAGGGGTGGCTTCTCCTTGGGCAGTGATTGGAAAGACAAAGGCAACTAGGGGGGAAAAATCAGACGAAGGCCAAAAACCACCAGGAAAATACCTGGTGTGTCCATTACATAAAAAATCACACAATTTCCCTTTACTTAATCTTTAAAGCAACACTACCTGTCCTTAAGCCCCATCCATAATTTCACCCTCCACCAAAGACTGGGAAACGTCAGAGCCTGAAGAAACTCAAGATTAGGATGACAGACAACCCAGGAAGCCAATCAGATTCCAGGATCCTGAGTGGGATTAAAAAACTCAAAGAAGCTGCAAAGAAGAAATCTGCAGCATTTTGTCCAGAGTAGCCCTCTGCCACCTCTCTCTTTCTTCTTCTTTCCTGAACTTTCTAACAAGCTGTCTTCTTTTATTTTAAACTGTGCTTCTTTAGTTCTTTCACCGATGCTGGGTTTAGAATTGCTGGGAGCTACATGTACCAGCAGAGCATTGGCAGAGTGGGGGGTACACTCCTCTCCTCTCATTATACCATTGGCAGGGTGGGGGTACACCCCTCTCCTCTCATTATACCATTGGCAGGGGGGGTACACCCCTCTCCTCTCATTATACCATTGGCGGGGGGGGG